>VZRS01004079.1:169934-212638 GCA_013398055.1 Ifrita kowaldi
GCCCGCCCGCCCGAGGATGCTGCCGCCCGGGGATGCTGCCGCGGCAGCCTGCGGTGCCCCGGCGACTGGCGGCGGGGCCGGCGTTCTGACCACGTTTCCCCAGTCACGCCGAGTGGTAAATAACCACCGCCAAACGCTTGCTTTAAAATGGCTCCTTAACCCCGCCGCGCGCCGTGCGGGCAAGTTCTTCAACGCGCGTCTGCAAACAAACGCCGGGTTTGTGCCCCCCCGTTGGGAACTGGAGCTATTAAAACTCGTAGTCACCTGGAATGTTAGAACGTGCTTAATTTATTCCTAAAGACGGAACATAGCCCTGCCATTGTATTCTCCTAACGTCACATGAAATGACAAAAGTCAGACTGGTTAAAAATTAGGATGCTTGGTTGGCATGTATGGAACATACGGAAATAGATAAAGCATTCCTGACCAAAATTGGTTCATGCTTTAATAATCTTGTCAAACTTTAAAGGATAATGTATCCCAGTTCCTCCAAACGATCAAGTTAAGATACCCGGAAGGATGGGGGTGAGGGACAGGTATTTTTTTCCTCCTGTAGCAAAATAAATTACTCAATACCTCTGCTCAGTAGAGCTTGATTTTTTTATTTTTTTGAGTGCTGATAAGACAGATTATGAAGCATCTCAGCCAGATTGTGCTTTCTGAAATACTGATGTTGAAGTAATATTTTTGAGTAGTAAAATTTTCTTTTGTCTCTGAAAGCACAGCCTCTCAGGCAGAGCCACAATACCTGACGCGCAACATCCCATAATGGGGATTTCCGTTTTGGGAAAGGGAGTTAGCATTGTGGGAAGGTGTACAACTTGAGATTTAGATATTTGTTGCATTCTGACTTTTTAACGTCCAGTGTGGGTTTTGATTTGCAGATCTCTATGTGAAGTACTTCTGCATGTAACTGTATGATTCTGTTAAGGCTCAGAATGCTGCTTGGTATTGTTTGTCCAGCCTTTATTTGGTTGTCTCTTTTGAAAGCTTACTACTGGTTATTTTCTTTGTCAGTTTTGTTACACTAATAGTGTAGTCTTACAAAAGAGTGGTGGCAAAGAATTAGGGTCATTTTTGAGCATAAGATAGAAATAATTTTGTTTCAGTTCACCTTTGGATGCTTTTTTTTGTGTTTATTAAAATAACATACTTTTAAAAGTTAACAGTTTTTCAGGAGGAAGCAGTGGCTTTAACTCTTTACTCCATGTGTCCACGTGTTTGAGCATCAAGTGCTGTTAGTATGCCTTGTGTTCTGGATTTCAGTTGTACCTCTTAAAATTCCAAACTACTTAGAGAGTACAGGTTGCTCTGCCTATGAAGTTAAAACACTTTTGTCCTTGACCGATGTCTGAATAATGCCTCACTATTTTTCCTCTTTAGAAATATCAGCATGGATAAAAATGAGCTGGTGCAGAAGGCCAAACTGGCTGAGCAGGCTGAAAGATATGATGACATGGCAAGTTGCATGAAATCTGTGACTGAGCAAGGAGCTGAGTTGTCCAACGAAGAGAGGAATCTTCTCTCTGTTGCCTATAAAAATGTTGTAGGAGCCCGTAGGTCATCTTGGAGAGTCGTCTCGAGTATTGAACAAAAGACGGAAGGCGCTGAGAAAAAACAGCAGATGGCTCGAGAATACAGAGAGAAAATTGAGACTGAGCTAAGAGACATCTGCAATGATGTGCTGGTGAGAAATAATGAAACTGTTGATCCATTTTTACTTAAAGTTGCAGAGTAAATGGTGCTGAGCCCTCTGGGACTATTTCTAGTCTGCCAGTAAAGCTGTGGTCTCCTATGCTATTTCTGACGATAAGGTTTAAAAAATGTCTGACTTTTTCTTTCCCTCTAATGTGCTGATTATTTATATACAAATTATAGTTATGAATGCTAATAAATTTGGAGACATGTAGAAACATTAATGTACATAAGGTAATAGTTATGAAAGGTCAATGTATTTCCCTGAGACTGAACTGGATGCGGGTTTAGTTTGAGGGTTTCTCCTCCCCCAATGCCCTTCCCCTTTAATGCAGTATTTGTATCCTAGATCTCTTTGATTTCTGCAACTTTAATATGCTGCTGTAATTGTAAGAGGCAGTTCTTACTCTACGGAAATTGTGCCCCTCCCTGGGTAAGATGATGTAATGTTAGTTATGACTCAGCCGTGCAGAAAATCGCCTGCAGGAAGAGGCAGTAGAAATGCTGTGATACCCGCTTAAACTTAAAATTTTCAGTAGCAAACTAAAAGGGTGTTCAAGTTAGGCATTTTCTGAGACTCGTAGTTACATTAAAATGTGCATGTACACAGCAAGCAACGCTGTATTTTCACTGAGAGGCTGGTTTATCAAATCCAAACCTCTTCCAAATGCTTATTCCAGATTGTCAGGTTTTTTCAACTGCACACGCCTGTGGGGCTTCAGTGAGCACACGAGGAGCAGCTGTTCAGTCCTGAGACCGCTTGTGAGGTAGAGGTTACTGTCAGCAATAGAGTTGTCCACTGCACTGTGGACCCTGCTGGTGTCATCCCATATGTGACAAGGGATCAACTGCAGGTGACAGAATGACATGCAACATGAGGGAAGTGTTAAGTAGCTATGTTTGTGCCTGAAGATCTGATACCAGATGAAAATTTAAAATCAATGAGTAGCATAAATTTTGCTTGATGTGTGAGATAACTAAGTGAAATGGGTGGGAATAGCTTCTAGAAGACTGGTTCTCCAAGGGTTTGTAAGAGTCAGCATGGATAACTGAGTCCTGGCTTCCAGTTCAGGCTGGCTGCTATGGTTATTGTAACACACACAGTTTTGTATGTTTGTTATCTTGTGTAAGGATAGCTCTTCAACTTCCACTATGAAAATGGAAATGCAGAACTTACTCATAGGAAAGAACTGATTTACTACTACTTGTGTTGTAAAGTGGTGGCTCATCTATTCAAGCCAAGGAAATGAGGATCCAAATTGGCATTCTAATTGGTTGTTAATTCTTTCTTTAATTGTTTTATTAGTGGGAAAGTCGGGCTGGGGGTGGATGCTTTCAGTTCAGAGTGATCTGAAATTCTTTTGTAAGCTACGTTTTGATTTAAGAAATTATTTTAATTAAATCTGGGCTTAGAAACATTAGAATAATTCAGTGTTTGCAATTAATTTTTTGCCTGATAATGGAAACAGGTTAAGGTAAAACTAGCTTTTATTGTGCATGCTAAATACAAAAATTCAAACAAAATCCAGCTTTTGAGTTTGCTGCCGCAACTAGAGTGCCTGGGAGGGGAGGAATATGGGTGGAGAGTCTTGTTAAATCTTCTGAATCTCAAAATGGACTTGAATTTCTCTTTGTGTTAATGAGACATACATTATTCAAAGAAGTTATTGTTCTTTGACATGTTACTATTTTTAAGAAGCTAATGACTGACTAATTTTTAACACTGCCAGTCCAATTTTTCTTAATATGTTAAGGAAAAATTACTGTCCAGGAGAAACAATGCCTTAGGCAGTGATTAGCAGTAAAAAAACTGCTTTTTCGACTTAAATTTAAAAAGAAAAAAATTAATACTTTTGTATTCAAAGGATAGGATTTAAAAATACTTTTGAATGACATGTGCTACCTTTGATGTTGCCAATTCCATTGAAGAATTAGATATGTATTTAAAAACATACTCTTGTTTTCTTTCTTGGAGAATCCTATTCATGTATGTTCTTACTCACCTAGAAACGTGGCTGACTATTGCTTTATCTGACATCCACTTTGCTTTAACAGAAAAAAAAGAACTGTGGTAACATTTAGTTGTTTATCATGAACAGGAGTCTGCACAGTGCTACATGCAAATATAGAGCTAGGGTTTGGGTTTAGTTTTTGGAGTTTTTTTCAGAAGATGTCTGTAATTTTTATGCAGCTTATTCTAGTCTGTAACTGTTTACGGACGTGAAAAGCGAGGCTTACCAAATCTTAATTGGTGTGAAGTATGCCACTAATTAATAAGACCTGAAGTGTTAAACTTGGAAAGCTTTTAGCCATGAGCCTTATCAGTTAGAGTACAAAAGCAGCTCAGCAACTTTTGTATCTTTTATTGAGGCTGTGGCTCTGTTTGAGCTGTTGTTGTGTCTTCAGTTGTCTGCTAGTGTCGTAAGTAATGTTTAATGCCCAGGGGTGTTACATCACAGCTGAGTATGCCTGCTGTCCTAACTTCAGTGTTGAAGGGAGGAAAGCAATTTAGAGAATGTGTTTGTGACTACAGAAGAGTGTGGCCAAAGCTGGCTTCTCTGCAGCTTCCTGCTCTCTTCCCTCATCTGTTGGAATGAAATCTAGTGTACTTGAAGAAATAGCTCCTCTAATCCTGTAGATACCGAGTATACTAAATCCTGCCTGGGCTTTGTTTCCATCTCTTCTGCTAATTTACAGAGAGAATAGGAGCAGTTAATGATGAAGTTCTTTCTTGCTTCATCCCTATTGGGCCCAATTATCAAAGTTTTAGTGGTTACGTGGTCAGGTCTGAATGTTTCTTTCTCTCCTTCGCATTGATCTTGCCACGGGAAAAGACAGCATCTGCATCCTTGCTACTTCTGAATCCTTTTTTCTTCAGCCTGCCATGGAGTACCTCTACAACTCTTTGTAGAGTTGAACTTGTCCTCTTGTTTGCTGCAGCCTCAGAGTGCTGCTGTACAAAGAAGAGACACCTAAAATATCTTGTTCCAGCACCAGTTCTGTCATATATGCATTTAAGTATGTTAAAGTGTAATATAACCAGCTCTAGTTTGGCGTTGGTCTGGTAGTGCTGGTAAATGTCAAGTAATTGTGACACATTGAGTGTAGTACATGTTCCTTGCACTGTGGCAGTGAAGACTGTATTTCCAAATTCTTCAATAGTAATGCAGTCTGTGTGACACTGTGTGTAAGGAAGTACATTGCCATACTTGAGCATCTGAAAAGTGCTTGAGTATTATAGAGAATTTCCAATTGATACAGGAAATTAAGCTTTTAGTTAAGTACTTTTCCTCATGTTAGCTGTGTGCTTCACGTCCTCTCAGTTTTTATAGTAGAAAGGAGGGTCTGTCTAAAGTACCAGTATAATGATCTATAATCATCTTTTGTCATTCCCATAATAAAAATTGTTATTAATATAACAGGTGTGGATTTTCTTTAAACTGCTTTTTGCCTTTAGTAGACAAGTGAGCTGTAACTGAAGTGGTTCAAATTAAATCTGCAGTAAGCTGAATTTTTCAGCTAACGAGGGTTCTGAAACACAGAGAAGGATGGAGAGGTCTTTGAATAGCTAACACCCTGCACTGCTTGTATGTTAGAAGTTCTCAGGAGCTCTGGTGGCTTTCAGGTAGATTCTGACATGGGCTAAGCGTAAACTAGTAATTGAAAGCATGACTGGCTATGTTCACATTATTATGAATGTAATTCCAGACAGCTGCACTCTCTTCCCTAGGCTGGCACATGCTGCAGCAGTCCTTGCGTATCCCCCAGGTGCACAGTATGGGACAGTTCCCATGTTCTTGCCCGATGCCCAGTCTTCTGGGTGATGTTGCTTCCCCCTCCAAGTTCCACCACAGAAATACCCTAAGTAAATCTCTTCTCTGGCAGTGCCCAAGCCCCCTTTTACTGTTTCTTTGCCCTTTCAGTTGTTAAGGTCTGAAGAACTTCCACAAACCTTGGCTCCCCTTCAGCCTTCTGGAGTTACTGTTGCACACAGGTGCTACTCAGCACTTTTTCCTCACTCCTTTCCTGCCAGAAAAGCAGCAGGTTAATGGTGTTGTTCAGGACCTTCCAATAAGATGAATTGTTTGCTTTCTTAAGTACATTATTTCTTCCAAATTTCACGCTCAGAAGCAGAAGATGGTACTCCTTGTGTGCTCATACTTGAGATTTCCTTGCACTTGTTGTGGATGCTTCACTTTTTAGAAGTGGTTGTTGTGAGAATAGAAGGTTCAGTTACCTCTCAGATTAGTGAATTTAGGTTTACATTTCATTTTTATGTATATTGTTGAGAGAGGGAGTAGAGTGTTTAGTAACCTGTCATGGGGCTGCAGTTCACTGGGGGAAGGGAGTGTAATTCCATTCCAAATGCATCTAAATGGCTTTCTAAAGAACATACCACAGAATTAATGCCTATTGCCATCGTTCTCAAATTACTGTGGAACTATTTTCTCATTGCCTGCAAACATCTAATAGGTTACTATGTTAACTTCTGTAAAACCTGTCTAATAATTCATCATGACAGGGTTAGGAAATTCAGTCTTCTCCCCTACAAGAAGCCTTATGCTTTTTGACTTGCACATGTGTGAATTGTCTTTTTAAAACTCAGCCACTGTATGCTGTGTGTCCTCCTGATGGATAAAGAGCACAGCTAACCTTTAGTCTGACAATACCATACAACCTTGCTATGATGATATCTGATACTAACAGAAAATTCAGTGTTCTGACTGAAAATCACTACCTTCAGTTCTGTGACTCCTTCAGGCTTGCTTAATGTTTTATTTTTTACTGTACTTTGTCTTTGAGATCTGTGTCATTTTTTTCAGAAAAAAAGGGGAGGCATTTGTAGATGCTTATATTTGCAAAAATGTCTGTTATAGAAGGGGATGGATAATGTGTTGAAATCTAGGAGTTAGGTGCCCAAAATAATTGAGGTTGGAAGGGAGGTCGTTTTGTTTAACTTGGCTCAGAACAGATCTGGTTTGATCGCTTTGCTCAAGGCCTTGTTAGTCAAATTTTTATTACCTTTAAGCATGGAGATTCCACTGCCTCTCTGGGCAGCCTGTCTTAATATTTATTCACATTTATTGTTAAAGAATACTTGCATGTAATCAGAGCTTCTCATGTTCTAGCTTGTCTGCTGCCTCTTGTCATGTCATTGTAGACCTCTGAAAGAGTCTGGCTCCATCTTCTCTAGGCAGCCATACACAGCAGTAAGGTCTGCTGGTCTTCTCCAGCCTGAAGAAAGCAATCTCTCTCAGCCTTGCCGTGTACCTCATGTGCTCCAGCCCCATAGCCCCTTCAGTATATCTGTGTCGTCTTGTGCTGTGGAGCTCAAACCTGGGCATAGAACTCAAGATGTCATCTCAACTTGTTAGAATGTGCATTAAAAGATGGCAATTGGTAATGTGTTAGTGGCATATGTGAAAATACATGAGTACTCTGGTTCAGCAGTGCTTCTCTGAATGAACTTTTACATATTGCAGAGCAAAATGTAGCCAGGGTTTGCTAACTTACAAGGGTGGTTACAATTTAAGCTTTTGATTAACTCTTCAAGTCTGGCTTTTTCAGTAAGGGTTTGGTTGGTATAATTGCTCATATATATTGAAGGTAGGAAGCAGAGGCAATTTGTATCAACCTCATTTTTTCACTTACTTGCCTGATTGTAGCTACGCCCTTTCAGGTTTGGGGGTTTTTTTTTGGCTGTTGGTTTTTTATTTTGCTTTGGGTTGTTGGTTTGGTTTTTGTTGGGGTTTTTTTTTGCTTTCCTGCAGTGAAAGCAGTACCTAAGCTACAGTAATTTCCTTTACTTTAAGCAATTAGACTGTTGTAAAACTGTTGAATCTTTGATAATTAAAACATCATACATGGATCCGTTTAAATATGAGATTACTTGTGTTGTTTTTAATTTATTCTAATCTTAGCAAGAAGGGCATCCATAATGTTGACATACATGTTTAATGCTCCCATTTATCATAAAATCAGCTAAGGTGCTCTGCGTAAATGCAGCCACTTCTTATATTAGTTGTGCTTGCACATGTATATACACATATGTACATGTATCTACATCCTCCTGCATTTATTGGAAGTAGAAAAAACCTTTATTATAACCACTAGCCCACTGTATTAATTTCATTTGGCATTAATGTTCAATAATTGACTTTGATTTACAGTAAAAAGGTACAGAGTGCTTTTACTGTTCAAAAGTATCCAAGCGACAACTCGCTATATTTGACAGCAGCCTTCATTGTTCAAGTACTTCATGTACCTGCTGCTGATCTGCTGTTCTAAACAGCAAAATAAAATAAGTTGATCAATTTAGTCACCTGTGACACATAACTCTTCATCTTCTTTGTGCTGCTGAAGGAAGAACTTCATTGCGTGTACTTGAAATTTTGTGAAGCTGCTAAGTGTATTTGTTTCACTGGTTAGTTGCTTAGAAGTCTAAGAGCAGAAACACTGCATTGTTAAAGCTGTAAGTGGTAGAAACATCAAATTTAGAATGTGAGCAGAGTTGGTGCGTTATCTCTGCACATCTGTACGAACAAATACTGCACTATCTCTGGTTTTACCTAGAAACTTCTGTCTCATTACCATGCACGTGACAGAAGTGCATTTCTGAAACAGGTTCTCAAATGCTTCACTTGTTCTTTGCTGTGGGCAGACAGCAGCTCCTGCCTCTGAAGTTGGTTGTCCATTCAGGCAGTAGTTGACTACCATTTTGAAATAGTTTGAGAAAGCTTGTGGTATTAAAGTTGATTGAAGAGAATTGAGTTTGTGATTATTTCTTAAACTTTTTTTTTTTACTGAATGTCAAATCTTGTGCAGTAGATTATTTTTTGTGAAATCTGATAGAAGATTAGCAATGCCTCTTCAAAGGAGGAGTAATAATAAGTCATGTTCTGCTGAGACCAACGGTAAATTATTAAATTTTTTTATCAGATATAATATTCTGGACTTAATGATCTCAGAGGTCTTTTCCAGCCTACTTGATTAGGTGATTCTAAAATGCAGCTCAGATGAGGCAAAGTTGTCAGTTGGTTTTTGTTGGTGGTGCATTTTTTTCTGGGGGATGTTACCCTTTGTGATTATGTTACGAAAGATTTAACAAAGGTAATCTGATCTTTTAACTGGTCATTTTCTCCTAGTGCAGAATAGGTTTACATTGCTAAAATGGCATTATTCCTAATAAAATGTTTTTATTAGCACTTACATGTTATGTGTGCTGTAGTGAACCCCTAGTCGATCTATATTCTGCTTCAGGAAGTTTCAAATCTGCTCAGAGTGCAAGTTGCTAAAGATAAATGACACCTGCTTCTATTTCTGATCAAGGATAACAAGTGTTACATCATATTTATGGGGAGTTTTATTAGTATGTGTTTAGACACCAAAACTGTAGAGTCTTAAGACAGCTTAAGAGGTGTTCTGGTTTGGAGTACAGCCACAATAGCTGTAGTTGTGACCTACCTTCTGAGCAGAAATTCTCACCCAACTCATTTGGTTTCAGTTTTTTATTATCTCCAGTTTCTCAGAGGATGTTCTGAAAAGAGTAATGGTCGATCTATCTGGTACCATTTTATTTTGATGCAAGCCCCCAGTATTCAAGAAGCAGTTTAATGAGGCGATGATGAAAAAAAAGGCCCAGGTAAAAATTGCATATTGACTTTGATCCTCAGCAGAAACTGTTTATTAATATCTATAGCAATGCCTCAAAAAATTCAAGACTTTAATCCTAATGTTTTTCTGTTAAGTGTCTTTACAGCTGCTGCCTTTCATGTGAGTTTCCTCAGAGTGGGTTACTAAACTGGAGAGGTGTTTTGCCTGTGCTTCAGAATTTGGTTCCTTTACCATCATGTTTGTAATGCATGCTTTGGTAAAAAACAGTAATGGTTGGCATGAAACACCTGACCAGTCTTTTGAATTATCTCAAAAGAGTATATCCTGATACAAGGCACACTTGCCTCCCTTGCCATAAATACTAATTAGAAAGCAAAATAGTAGAAGAAACTAGCTAGTAAAGGATATGGTAGTCTGAGTTGGGGAAGGCAGCTGTGCAAAGGGAGCTACATGTGTGGCTGTAAAAGTGTGAACTGAGATGCTGTTCCTCATTGCCTCAGGTGCTGTCCTTTTCTTTTTTTGCTGACCAGTGGTGTGTCCATGCCAGGTAGCCTGTACACATTTTTGTGCATACACCTACTTCTTACTGACTGGTGTCTATCCCCCAGCACGTGTCTCAGCATGAAGATGATTTTTCAGGGTGTTCTACTTCTTCCATGTTTCCTTCACATGCCCCTATGTGAGGCTGCTTTTGTTCTCTTTTCTAAGGAAACACGTTTAGACTGGTTTAGTAGTATTTTTGTGTATAAACTAAGATTTCTTACCATTCTTTCTGTCATATGGGAGTCTCTTCTGTCCATTAGTCCTTTTAGATCTTTTTTTCAGTTACCCTCTTACTACTCAGACTTCATTTCCTTTATTCTTTTCTTTTTTAGATCTTCACCAGATTGACTATAGCAAAGCTGCTAATCAAGTGTACCTTTCTCCTGCTCTTAGCAATTCCACTTGTCCCTATGCACTTCACATCTCCCACTGTTGCATAAATGCTACAAATTACTCTGCAGTCAAATTCTTCCCTGCCCCTTGAAGGTTCTTTGTCCTAAATTCTGAATTCCTCCCCTGCTGAGGGTCATGCTTCTTGCCTCATCTCTTCCAGCCAGCCTTGTCACCTTTCTCAAACTTCTGCTGCTGTTTCTGTGGGCAGCCAGTTTGATGGGAAGAAAGAATAACTGGTACTGAGGACAGGCAGCAGGCTGGTTTCCTTCTTCAGCTGATGCTTTAGCAGAGATCTCCAGTGCCTCAGCAGCCACTAATATTGACAGCTTTTCTTGTATTCCTGTTCTAGTGAGTAAACGAGTGGAGAGAGTTCTGTAGCTAACTGTAAACTGTAGCTTTACTTTTGGTTGGAGTAGAAGGCTGACAACAGTCCTTTTGGTTTTCCCACAAGAGGGTTGGAGGTCACCCATGAGGCAGCAGTTGCAGAGCCTTTAATCCCAAACTCTGGGCAGAACTGTAATCAGGAGCAGCATAGTAAGCCTAAAAAGGGTCAAAACAGGGTTTGGGAAGGGATTGTCTAAAAATATTCCTCTTAAAAATGCGAATATTCATCACTTTTCTCCACCAATTCACATGGATGCGTGTAAATCAAATGACTGGCCACTAATAGTTTAATTAAACCCTTTGTAGTGTGTGTGCCAATCTGTCCAGTGCAGCTAATTGCATGAGTTGGTTTATAGCTCATAACTTGCCTAATCCTCGTGTGGAAAACATTTACACAAAATCACTTGCTAGCTTCTAATGGGAGTTGATAGGTGTCTTGTCTTCTTTTTAATGAAACTGAGAAGTAGGCTAAAGACAAAAGTAACACTCCCATGTACAGGTAGGCAGGTATCTACAGCTTCTTCTCTGGTGCATTGAGGGTATTAAGGTTATTTTGATGTAATGGGAGTTTGAACAATGTGTGGAATGGGGACAAGAAGCCTATTAAAAGGTTCTTACCTTCAGAGAAACCACATCTGGCTCGGGAAGTCCCTGGGCATTGATGGAGGCTAAGAGAAGCATGACACTTTCTTGCTTTGTTCATGTGTTTTTCTAGTGGCATCCTCTTTTGGATGTTGCAGTGAGGTTAGTAGACAGAGGACTCCTGTCAGCCAGTATGATCCCTCTTGTGTTCTTAGATAGTGGAATGCTGATTCCATCATGGAAATACCAGGCTCTCGTCATTAAACATTAAATTAGTTTTAGGCTGAGCTTAAAAAAAGATACAGTTTCTTTCATGAATTTAAAAAACAATTCTTCTTCCGTGTCATCTTCACCCCTATGTCATATACCATAGATGGGTGACAAGTGAGTTGAAGTTCAGTAGTACTCTTGTGTAATTTATTCTCAAAATTAGAAAAAATGTCATAACTATTGCCAGGTGTCTTTTGATACTGCATGAAAACAAAAAGCCTGCTTATTTATTAAACAAAAAGCTAGGTTATCTCAGAGGAGAACAGATACTATTTAAATTACCTAAAGTTTATCAGTGTATTCTTTTGGAGTTTCACCATTCTGCACCTTGGTTCTTTTGTGCAAGAATAGTATCTTTTTATTTCTCCAATAGTTCTAATGTTTTTACTCAATTAGATATCTTAATAATTAATTTTTCGTATTTAAAAATAAGGCTTCTTCTTCTCAGTACTTTACCTATGTATTATCCACTAATTGCTACTTCATTTTTCTGGAATCTGATGAGTGCTCTTATTTTCTTGCTTGTCCAGAGGGAAATATATAAATAGAAAATTGATTTGTTGATGCAATCATCTCTAGTGCATTAATAATTATCTAAAGTTTCTAGGCAATAACATGTACTGAGACCAAGCCTTTAATAAAGGGAAATAAGCACTGAACTAGAAGCAACAAGGCAAAACTGAGCCTTAAAATAAAATTAATTTAATGCTTTTATGGTGGATTTGGGAATAGATTTCTGGCCAATGCAAGTCATTTGCCGAAGATGCAAATGTTTTTAAAACAAGAGTAGTTTTAGGCTTCAAGTGTCAGAAAAGGACTCTTCAAGTCTTTGTGTTGGCTTCCTGTCTTCAACTGCAGTCCTCACCACAGTTTGACAACTGAAGCATGTCCACTTGCAGTAAGAAGCAGACAGGCTTTTTGGAGAGGGTTGGCTATTGGATTTTTTTTGTTACTACTTGTTAGGCTTCTTTCACATTCCTGAGTAAGTCTGATAACTCTAAACCTTTCAGACTTCATCTTGCAAAACCACAGGAAAAAGTACATAGAGCCTTTCATCAAAATGGGCTCAAAATGTGTTGTGCTTCATGTTGCCACCTGTTGACTGTGTCCTGTTCAGGCGATAGAATGGGTGAAAGAATGAAGAAAGTCAATCTCTTTCCAGTTTAGCGTTTAAAATAAGCCAGGATTGAAGTTCACCATTAGAATAATTCAAGGTGTGGGCAGACAGCTTCTGGTACATCTGTGGAGACAAAAACTTTCCTCTAGTATGAACGTGCTGGGGTTGAGGGAATGTACCAAATCTTATCAATGGTATGTGTGAACACAGCTGACATCTCCCAAGTCTGAACATGTTTGTTTGCCAGTCCAGAGAACCAGAAAGCTGTTGACTTAGTCATAACCAGAATTGCAGGTGTGAAGTGTTGAAGCCTGATCTTTGAACGGCCAGCATATTAGTAAGAGTTGATACTCAGATTTAGTACATCCTTTCGAAAAAAAAAAAGTAATTCCCATTAAATCTTTCTGAAAAGACTTACATAAAGTGCTAGAAGCACTTGTACAAGCTGTTACAGGTTTGGGCTGCACAGTACTGTAAAATGCTGCTACATCTGCCTGGTTGACTACAATGGTATGGTTTGTTTCACAGCAGTTAGATTCTTGCTGTCAGATTAAAAGCTCTGACAATTACTGCTGTGTCCTTGAGGGGTTTCAAGGGCAGGGAGTGATTGTTTAGTTTTGTTTGGAAAACTCTTCCTACCAGATGCTGATCAAGATGCTGTAATTAAGTGCTCATGTATTAGCATATATGGAAACTGGATGGGAGTTTTGTGGGATTGCAGGAACATAATGAACAAGCATGAGACCCTAACTACATATAGTGTAGCTATAATACACATGGGCTGTATGGACTGCAGTTGTCAGGGTGTTGTGTGCATTGCAGTGGTGCAGATCACACAAACTCAGTAAATACAGATCACTTACTGATCCAGTCTTGGACTAGCTGCTGCCACTTCACTGGCCTGTATGGTGATCAGCTCTATACTGATAAACACTGCCCTATCAACTGGTAAAGGAGACAGAAGGCAGGCATGTATTGCTGGTACTGCTGAAGCTTTGGACAACCAACCTATCAACAGGACTTAAATATCAAGATACTCTTCCTTGTGGAAAAAATTGTATCCTCCAGAGACGCTTTGCAGTTAAAGCTATTAAAAAAATCCACAAGATAAACAGTATTCCCCATAAGCTGATGTGTTGGCAAATAACAAATTGTTAGATTTGTTGTGCTTTTGGTCTGCTGTCTTCTGTAATTGAACTTTTAAAGGTTAGTAGTTTCATTGGTCTCACCTGTCTGGCTTTCTGTAGCCACACCACCTCCATGCAGGTTGTGCTTTCACAGCCACTCTCTAGGATAAATCAATGTACTGAATCTTCAGGCTAACTTTAAAGGAGTGGTCTCTGTCTACTTATGCCAGTAAAAGAAAATAGATCCTGAAATAAATGGACTAATACAAACAGAAAAAACAGAATTTGTAAGACTAAATAATAGGGTAGAGGTCTCCTTTCAGTCATTTCATATGCTAGCTTTTAAATGTTCATCTGCTTGCAGGTTTTATTGTTGCTGTTTATGAAGTATTTGGCATAAATAAAATTCTTCCAAAGATATGTGGCACACCAGTCCTACGTGTTGTTTGTGTAGAATAGACTCTTTCATGCAAATATGAGTAAGCTCCCAGTGCAGTTTGAGTCGAAGTCTCTTTGCATTGGCTATATTCTATGAATAGCTGTTCAAAGGGATTTTCTCAGTTCATCAGTCTTGGAAATTCGACATGGCTGTAGAACTTTTTTCAGTACAAGATTTACAGTGTTCAAGGTCCTGTTGCCCTGCTAGTACTGGTCTGTTTAAGAAGACAATTAGTAGTCTTTCCTACTATGTGTCTGCTGGTGCAATTCACCCATTTAGTTTGCAAACAGCTTCACCTCATTTGTGATCTAAGTGAAGTTTAAATCTTGGAGCTTGGTTGCTGCTGTGGGAGTGAGCAGAGCTGTACGTTTTAATCAGATGACCTACAATACAGATGAGGAACAATTTCTGTTTCTGGAATCACTGAAAATATTTTGGTCTTGCCAATTAATGGAGGAGACAGAAGGAGGGCAGCTCGGTGCCAGACGGGTAGGTGCAGACTGACACACCTGGCTTAATTGAAGTCTCACAGAGAAAAGCTAATAAGGAGCCTCATTCTCAGTAGCTGGTAAACTTCAGTTGTCACTGGAGTTTCTTGGCACTCATGAAAATGTCATAGCTGCAAACCTTGAAGCTCTCTAATGGTGAGGACAGAGAATTTAAGTAGTTACAGGGAGCTGAGAGGTGTGACCCATAAACCTGCTGGCTTCCTGCTACATCCCAGCCTCACTGGGGCAGAGATGGCTCTGAACCCTTCTCCTGGCGTGGTGGGATGCCCTCAAGAAGGGTGCCTTTGGCATGAGGCAGCTCAGCAGCCCATTTGACTGTCTCCAAAGAAAACACTTCTGCTGCTGACTGGCTTGTGTTGAGTTTCTTCTGTTGCCAAAGAATTGTCTCTGCTGTCATTTGGATGGGGAGCAAGGACATGCAGTATTTTGCAGTGTCTCCCTGCGTGGTTATAAAATGAAGTTACATACCAAACCCCATAGTACTGGAAAGGCCTAATATTAAAGATGAACGAATAAATCCACTATGTTGAAGCCACTAAAGAAAGTCCACTTACAGGTTTTTATCTCATTGTAGCATAGGCATAGCTGAACCTTGTCTGTCTTTGGTTTCTGTCAGCCTGATTTCTTTGTTATCTGTCTGGTGAGATAGAAATGATGAGAGAGATGCTACGATGGGTCACTTCATTTTGAGGAGTTTCACACCAGTTTGAGTCTACCAATAAATATTCATTATTAGCATTAGTACCGAATTAGCAGTACTTTGATTAAAGAAAAAAGCAACCAAGACAAAAACCAAGACCAGATTTGCTCTTCTTGCTCTCGCTGTGAATTACAGTTTTCTGTAGCTCAGCAGTTGGCCTGTTAAGCAGAGCAGGTGTACCATAGGTGCCCATGTCACAGTGCAGTAGCTGCAGCGTACCATATCCAGGGTATGCCTATCCCAGGAGTATGTCCTGTGAGACGTTCATTTAACCTTCTGGATGGCCTTGAGAGGAAAGTACTGTAAAGCAGCCATCATTCTGTAAGTCGGAGCTAAATTAGTTTGTCCATTTCTGTGGTATCATTGGAAATAAAAGCTGAAAAAGCGAAGCAAAACTGCAATGTCAGTCGTCTAATTTACAGGGGAAAAAAAGATGGCCAAAAATTTGTACTAAAACTTCCTTTAAGAAGTTATTTTCTGCATAGCGTTCACCAAGTATATGTAACAGCCTCTGATTGAATTCTGACTATTCAGGCGTGCTGTACCTTTTTTGACTTCTAAATAACTGGCTTTTCTTATAGAGTCTGACTTCAAGCACTCAACATCACAAAGTTTGACAAGCTTGTACCTTAATTTGACTAAATGTGTTGGAGCTAGTGATTTTTTTTCCTTTGTTTTTTTCTTTTCATCGTAATAGAACTCTTGCTAAGTTACATGACTGCCTCAGCTGGGAACTTGCTATGTTAACAATCAGTTAGAATAATGTAGAAAAACCTGGTCTTAACTGTCAGCCCATGGGGAGGATTTGGTGGAGTGACTCCAGAGAGCTACCTTTGCTTTGGAAGACAGAGGAAACACCTGTTAGGGCAGCACATAAAGTCAAATAGAGGTGCTACAGAGCTGAACGTCAGATTGTTAGCTGTCTGGAAATGCAAGAATCCAGGTTCACCTTGTGGTTTCTTGCTGGTGATGCCAGTAGAGCATTCAAGTTAATGGGAGCGGGGCTAAGGAGGCTTGTTTATTGCCTGTGTTTGTAAAGTAATTGGGTCTCTGATTTGGCAACTGATATATCAAATGCTTTTATTGTATTTTGTGAATGGAGACTTTCTTCCATGGTATACCCTCTGCTCAGAGTCTTTGGACTGTCTTACCTTTGCCAGGGTTCTGTATAATGGCTTGTAGAAAGCCATCCTTTGGTCATAGAAAACTCATCTGCTAAATGGACACAGCCTCCTTCTCCCCATCATGGCACACAATGCGGCATTCCTTTTATATCTAGAATTGGAATCCAGAGCACGTTGACTATGTTATGTAGGATGTGAAGAAAATAAGCAAAAAGTGAAGCTGTCTTAACTTTGAAATAAATTGAAATATAATTGAATTGTTGGTTCAACATGCTGTAAAAGTATGTATGTTCAAAACACTGTGTTCTTTGTTCCCCTTTTAGTCTCTGTTGGAAAAGTTCTTGATCCCTAATGCTTCGCAAGCAGAAAGCAAAGTTTTCTATTTGAAAATGAAAGGAGACTACTACCGTTACTTGGCTGAGGTTGCTGCTGGAGATGACAAGAAAGGTATTGTATGTCAGCTCGTGGATGAACATTGTCCAATTAGATTGCATTTGATGGGGCAGTGACACAGCTCTAATTTTAGAGTAATTCTGATTTGGATGTAAATTTCTTTAGTAATAGGCTTCCTGTTTCCTGAAGGAAAATCACAGATTGTTGGCTTTCAGATGAGTTACAGAAATTTCCATGTACATGCTAATGGAAGCGTGAAACAGGCGTTGAGTCACAAAATCTTGAAATAGTCTCCAACTTCTGCATGCGTGTACGTGGTTTATCACTGAAGTACAGGTTTATGCATTTCTTGTCTGTCTGAATGTTAGGGGTTTTACTTCCTTGTAGTCTTGTAGCTTTCTGAAGACTTATTCTTGCCATTTTTGCTGCATTTCCACAGAATATAAGAAGTCTGCATAGGTTCAGTGAGTAAAGAGACTAGAAACAACCCTGGAGGTTGTTTCTCCCGGAGGAGAAAAGGTTTAATAAAATTAATCTTGCTGTTAGGAAAACTTCTTCTGTAACCATGGTAGTTCAATGTCCAAATGTCTTGTATCTCAAGTTTCTTATATTTTCATGTAAGCAGCTTGTCACAATTGCAGGTAAGTTGCCTTCACTTAAATTTAGTTAGAAAAGTAAATAATATGAGATACTTAACATTTTGGGTTCCTTCCCTGCTGTAGTTGGAGACACCCTAACAGCATTGCTGCCTCCGTGCAGAGTCACCTTCAGTTCAGAGCAATACATTAGCTGAGATCCAGCTCGCTGCAAACAGTGCCAGGCTGTTTCCTGGAGCCACTTCAGGGCTGCTGGCAGCGTGCCCTGGGGAGCAGCACACTTCAGCACAGAGCCAGCCTGCTATGTCAGACTCACTGGGGCTGCCCCGAGCCTGCAGGAGTTGGGGATGCGTGGGAGCGTGCGGACGGTCTGAGCCCGCGGAGGTGGCACCCTCGGGGCTGCGGGCACTGAGCTGTGCGGCCGGCCCTCGGCACCGCTCTGCCCTCGGCAGCACCCGCCCGGCTCCTCGCAGAGCTCCTGAGCACCTGCAGCCCCTGTGGCTCGTGCTGCTCTCAAGCTAATGAACCCCCCAGTATGGCACAGAGCGATGCTGGTGGGACTTCAGAGACCAGACTGAGTTTGGCATAGAGGTGAAACAGATGTGGAATAACTTGGAGGGGATAGATGCGTTTGCTTTAGTGGCATGTGTGTTATAGCCACATTAACACAGTAAAGCCCAGTTTCCCCAGCGTGCTGGATAACAGAGAGTTACACAAAGATCCTAAGACTTAGTACGTAAGGCTCAGTTTGATTTCTGATGTTTACTGCATGCAAACTGACCCAGTCTTGGTAACTGCAGAACTAGATGTGTTAGTAGTACTTTAGATCTGTTACAGAGAGTTACCATGTTTTCCTTTGGTAATTTTAGTGATCTTTGTAAAAATACTTTGAATCCCAAAGTTTCTTGTTCTGTTGAGGATTAAGTTACAGGCTCTAAAATTAGACTATGAAAATCTTTGTTTAAAGTGCTTTTAAAGTTTGTTTTTATTTAACCCAGTTTCCTGGCGGAGCAGTTTTTGGTGGGTTTCCATTTTTTCAGTTTATCCCTGCCTCCAATGTTTCATGTCACAGGCTTTTCCTGTGTGTTGTCTGTGACCTTGAAGAAGAGCAGTTGATAATTATTGTTTAGGAAAGAATGGCTGTTGAGTTGGACACTATTCTTTCAGCCTTGCAGTAAATACAGCAACAATATAAAGCTCCCAACTCTAGGAATTGGATTTTTATCTTCATAAACCACATTGTTTATTTTACCAAATGGCAGTCTAGCAGACAGGAATATCAAGCAGGTACCTTACTCTTACTTTATCCTTGAACTTTGGAGCTGCACTTTCTAAAGAATTCAAGGTTAAAAACTTTTATACTGTGTGACTGATTTAAAAATTAACGGAATACATCAAATTAGGCATTAAGTGCTCCGAATCATTGCTCAAAAGGTAGCTGTTTTCTCAAATAAGGAGAAAAAATATGCTTTTTGTTCTGAAATTATGTTAAAGAAAAATTACTAAAAAATAAAACTCTGAGCTTCATTCCCTGAAGTTATTTATTTTTCATTCTGCTTGTTTTGACTTTCATAAACAGCACCATTTTCTAAGGCTTTTCCATGATGAGAAGAGTTAAACATTTCTCACAATTTCTAAATTTAACTTGCAGTAAACTTAGTTCTTCTCAACTGTAATGTACTAACTTCTGGTCATTTTCGAGGTATTAGGGCAGCTGTCTGATCTGAAGCCTTCCATTATTAGTGATGAGTGTAGAGAGGACAGTGTTGATGAGCTGTGCACTGAGTGTCCTCACTCTTCCATGTGGAAGAGAACAGTATGATGCTTTAATTTTTGTGAGTATATAAGGGTGAACAAACTGATTGCACAGACATCCTGAGTACTGTCATTCAGTTGTTTTCAGACTTGGAGTCTGAAAACTCCTTACTTAAATACTGCTGTATTTTTGAGTCCTTAACCTTAAAATTCCTTTCTTTGTTTTTGAATACATGTGACTGCACTCTTGCAGACATCATGCTGGATGCCTTTCTGGTTTGATCCAGAAATGGTAGGATTGAAGTCCTTTTGCATCTGAATTGAATGACTTTCTGCCCACCTTTTTCTCAGATGCTGGTGGGGAGCTGAGGAACAAGGGCCCCTTTGTGTTCAGCATCCAGCGCCTCCCTGGCCCCTGCAGCTTGTGGGCTGTGCTGGGCCGTGATCTCTGACTGGTGCAGGCAGAACCTGCTCTAAGTTCAGGTGCCTTCAGTGAGGAAGGAAACTGTTGAGCTCTTCAGTCTTCATATACACATTGCAGTTGCTGCTTTTTGCCAAGTGTTTATAACTTGTATGACTGAAACAATTAAGGGTGACAAGAGATGCATCTCTAAAAGAAAGGAGCCAAATTTTTAATTTTTCTCCCTTCAAAGTTTATAGGTTCTAGAATTTTTAAGTTCAGTAAAAATGCTTTTCATATCTGCACTGGAAATAGAACTATGTTGGAAGTACTTAATTTGAGTTGAAGTATGCCACACTATCTTTGCCAAGCAGTTTGAACGGAGACTCATAGATGACTGTTACTGGAAGGGTTCAGCATGACAGGCAAAGGTCGTCAGTGTTTCCTGTGACTAAAATGTGGATCTCTAATGCATTGCAATGTTTAAAGGCATTGAAATTGGGGTACTGTGTCAAGTAGATGGCGGGTTTTATCTTCAATGCTACAAAACTGCTGCAAACATTTGTAAATAAAAGTAGCCACAGGAGGTGAAGAGACAGTCAGGAAAAGACTCAAACCTGCGATTTGGTCAGTAACAATTTCCCTTTTTTTTAATAAATTGAAAATGTAATTTAATATACTCTTCATTAAATAGTGACTTGTTAGGTAAAGTGCTCATTCACAGGCGTTCACTCCTGACATGGTTTCTTCATGCAGTCGTGAACTCAGTCCTGATTGTATGTCTGGATACAGTGTGTGAATTACTTACTTGTTGTGGGTTTTGTTTGTGTTTGTTTTTTCCGCAAAGGGATAGTGGAGCAATCACAACAGGCATATCAAGAAGCTTTTGAAATCAGTAAAAAGGAGATGCAACCAACACATCCCATCAGATTAGGTCTGGCTCTGAACTTCTCTGTGTTTTATTACGAGATTCTCAATTCCCCGGAGAAGGCCTGTTCCCTTGCAAAAACGGTAAGTCAAAGAGGGGGAAATTCCATTTAAATTATTTGCATAACCTTTTGTCACGTGGCTAATGGAGTTGTTTGTTTTTATAACACTAGGCTTTTGATGAAGCAATTGCTGAACTTGATACATTAAGTGAAGAGTCATACAAAGACAGCACGCTAATAATGCAGTTACTGAGAGACAACTTGACAGTGAGTATCATCAAAGTTTGCATATAGATAACAGGATTGGTCTTCCTGGCACTCTGAGTAGTCCTTTTTGTTCCTGGAGATGGAGCTGTGTCTGTCACTTAGAAACAGGTCTACAGTACATCATTCTTCTGAGCTAAATCTTTCTCCTGCCTAGTTTTTTTGATTTTTTTTTTTTGTCTGCATGCTAATTAACATTTTCTGACAGATGACAAATGAACCACATTTTTCAGGTTATTTTATTCAAGGAATCTGGCATGTTTAAAAGATGCAGTCTGGACTGTGACTAGCAAACCTACTACACAATGTTAAACAGCATTTGAGAATACAGTTGCATTTCCCTCTTTAAACTTTATGTCAAATTTCAAGTAGCTTATTCTGTGTGAATACATCTGCGAGGAAGAGATTCAGCATGAAAACTGGAAACAAAGCTAGCAGCTAGCAAGCCCATTTAAGCACCTGTTGTTTGGAGGTTTTTTTGTTTGGTTTTAATTTTGGTAAAACTGAAGTGGAAATCAGTGCTAGCCAGGCTATTCCATGGCAGTTGTGAAACAACTGTCTTAATTCCTTTTTTTTTCCCCTTGGTCTCACAGCTGTCTTTGGTGTAAGTTGTCAGAATAATCAAAATCTTCGTCTTGTGTGTGCGGGAGTTTTTTTAATCTACTTTGAAATTTAAAACTGGCAAAGATAAACATCTAAAGCAAATGAAATTAAATTAAGCAAACATGCAATAGTGTAATTAATGGCTTAGTTCACTCCTTGGTCTGTGGGGAGAAGAGCTGCAAGAAAGAAATGAAAAATAAGAAGCACCTCTTGTTGCCACATGTAGCCTCTTGTTAACACTTTGTGCATCTGATACCAGAGACCTTTGCAAAATAGATGCTCTGCTTTAAAAGTAACTGCAAGTAGAATTGTACAGTTGCATAAAATTGGAGTTGCCATACTTTTTGCTTCTGTGTCTAACATTTAATTTCTCTCTTTTGGAGCCTTTGCCACTGGAATGGCAACTTAACACTGCTGCAAAAAACTACTTGTAATTTTTCCATTTGTTGCTTACAAAACAAATTGAAGCGATTTCTCAACCTCTGTATTGGAGACAGATACAAGGTTGGCATCGCTCTCAATGTCTGTGTGTACTGTCCCCTTGAGTGGGATTGCTCAAGAGCTGCCCTCTGAATGAGTGGTTTTGAAACAGAGATTAGAAGCTGACTTCAGTTGCTGGCTTCCCAGTAAAAATAACGTAAAGCTTGTCATAGCAGTTGGAAAGCAAATTGTTTCACACCAGCAAAAGTTGGCCTGAGCTGCCATAGTGTGTGAATTAGGGTAGTAGGCCTGATAAATTGATGAGAGCTTTCCAGTATAAGGGAGAAAGCTGTAAACAGATGCAAGATTCCATATTCTTGAATGGATGATGTGCCTTGCCTTAAATGCTTAGCGTGATCTGTACGAGTGCATTGATTCCATGTTTATCCACAACTTCTTGAGGTAGAAAATAACTTTTGATATGTGTGTGACTGACAGAAGACTACAGTGAATTTCATAAATGTAAAAAAGGTCTGTTTTGCCAGTTAGGCAAGTTGTGCAGGCTGGTGCACAGCTGAGGTAGGTGGGCTTTAGACAGTGATTCAGAATGTTGATCAGTTCTGTGCAGGAGCACTTCCCTGAGTTGTTGGTTCTGTTTTACCTTGAATCTTGTATGGCTGAAGAAGTCTGTGTTCGTTCTCAGTGGGGACTGAAGGCAGAGAAGTGTTCAGAGGGCTGTCTACCATACCATCAGCATCTGTTTTACTGGAATTGCTAGATTGTTTCTTTGCTCTGTTATGAAATTGTTTTGTTTTCTTTTATTAAATAAAAGGCATCCCTTCTTCTTAAGCAGTTCCCCCCCTCCCCCCAGCAGATTTGTTAAACTGATCTCAGCATCTCAATTGGTAAAATTGGTAATGCCCCTTTCATAGCACTCAGGCCTTTTATCGTAATGAATGGGTATGTTTAGATTGGGCATGAGGAGAATTTTCATCACTAAGAGGGTTGTCAAGCATTGGAACAGGCAGCCCAGGGAAGTGATTGAGTCACCACACCTGGAGGTATTTAACTTGTGTAGATGTGGTATTTGGGGACATGGTGGACTTGGCAGTGTTAATGGTTGGACTTGATGATCTTGAAGGTCTTTCCCATCCTAAATGACTGTGTGACTGTATTCTGGGGTGATGATTTAGGATAGAAACCTCTGATAGAATTCTGATAGAACTGTTCCTACTAACTCTTCCTTACAAGAATAGCACTGAAATTGAGACTAATGTAGTAATATAATAATGTAGTACAGATTGCAGTGCAGGTCTAGAAACAGGCTACTGGTGTGCTGTTGCCTCCAGTAAAATAACTTGTTGCTTAATGCCTTCAGCAAGGAAGATAAAGTGCAGATACCATGCATTATGTTCAGAGCAAGAACAAGGCTACTGGTCTTGTGCAGGTTTCACTATTGCCTTCTGCTCCTGAAAGGATGAAACGTTCCTGATGATGGATTTTAAAAATAAAGGCATTCTGTGAGAATTCAGTGGTATAGCACTGTAGGTGGAGAGAATTAGTTGGTTTTATGTTTTACCACCTTATACTACAGAGCGTGAATGACTTGTTTAATGCTTCTCTAACTCCATAAAGTGAGAGATGACAAATCATACTGGACTGGTGATAGTTTGGAAGCAGCCAGCATGGAGATACTTGGTTCACAAAATAATTTCTTGGCCCTGGCTGTTGCTCTGAATTGATGCTTAGTTTCCTTAGCTGGTACTTAATCTTGATATATGGCTCCTTAGCATGATTTTATGGAGCTGAAAATAACATTTTGTGCATAGAGCACACTTAGCCTGATTTTCTTCCCTCCTGGCCTGCCTGCCAAGTTGGCAGCTCCGTGTTCTGAAAGTTGCTAAAGGGGAGCACAACTAACTGAACAGAGCCAAGGGATAGAGATTTTGGTGAAATATTTTTTGGTTTAAAAAACAGAAAAAACCTTCAGATGCCTGTTCTGAAGAAAAGGTAACATTTGCTGTAGCATTGGGTGTGGAGAGATACCTTTACTGGAGCTCTTCCTTCAGAAAGCCATGTAAAACTTGCTTGAGGAGAAACAAATTGCTGTTAGTTCCTGAGTCTCAGTTATCTGTTCTGTAGATCTGATTCTTGCCTGCTTGTTAGTCGTATGTTACTGAGCCTCGTGGGTAAGAGACTTTGGGTATTGACTGTTCATAAACCTACTCATGAAATGCAGTGTAGGGTTGGGTCACCTGAAACTGAATTTCCATTTTGTCATAGCCAAGAAATAGATTCATGTTACTGTGTGCTTTTTCTTTCTCCACAGTGCTTAGTAGAACCTCTTAGAAGTTATTATTAAGACACAGGCATTCTTTCTAAAAGTTACTTCCTAATTATTAGTAATAAATGTATAATAATGTACCTGTTACTCTGTTTTCTTTGCTAAACAGTTGTGGACATCGGATACCCAAGGAGATGAAGCCGAAGCAGGAGAAGGAGGGGAGAATTAACCAGCCTTCCAACTTCTGTCTGCCTCATTCTGAAATTTAAACAGTAGACCATTTGTCATCCATGCTGTCCCACAAATAGTTTTTGTTTACGATTTGACAGGTTTATGTTACTTCTATTTGGATTTCTATATTTCCCATGTGGTTTTGTTTAATATTAGGGGAATAGAGCCAGTTAACATTTGGGGAATTTATCTGTTTTCATCTGAGGTGGCCAATATAGGGTTGTGAAATTTTTATACAAGTTTTACATGTTTGGCATAGTACTTTTGGTACATTGTGGCTTCCCACAAGGCCAGTGTTAAAACAGCTTTCTATGTCAGGCAAAGATGACTGCTTGCATATTGGTCTGTCACGATGGAAAAAAGGGATAATCAATGTTGCAGCCACAGGTGTAGTTAGTATGAATATCCAAGCTGGAGCACACATGGCTGTGAATAAATTGATGTCCCATAGATATTGCATGTCAGGTGAACATGTGACATCTGTGGAATATTCCAATCAAGTGTACATCTTTGATTGCAGCTGAAGTGTTCCTTAAGACAGTTTGATAACCCAGTCAGCTTTCTCTAGAGAAGGACAGAGAAACGGTTCACATTCCATTATTTGTAAAGTTACCTGCTGTTGCTTTCATTATTTTTGCTACACATTTTATTTGTATTTAAATGGTTTAAGCAACCTAAGAACAAATGTACAAGTAAAGATGCAGTAAAAAATGAATTGCTTGATATTCATAATGACACTGTATATCGAGCACAGCAGTAAAACAAAAACCCATGTATTTAACTTTTTTAGGTTTTTTGCTTTTGTGATTTTTTTTTTTGATACTTGCCTAACATGCATGTGCTGTAAAAATAGTTAACAGGGAAATAACTTGAGATGATGGCTAGCTTTGTTTAATGTCTTACGAAATTTTCATGAACAATCCAAGCATAACTGTTCAGAACATGTGTATTAAGTTGATGTAAGTGGAATAAAAGTTTTATGAATGGACTTTTCAACTACCTTTGGTGTAGATTTCATGTCATCTGTCTTCCCACACCTTTTAGAGTAATGGCAATATTATACAGAAATTCAATATGAAAGTGTGTTTCTATTAAGGAAAATTTTCATACACATTTGGGCATTTAGTTCATTTCAGGGAAGTTGAGATTGAATATGTCACACCTGACTTTAAGATTGCTCTAATTAATTCATTTACAACTTTCAGGTGCCTAAGTTTTCCAGCTGTTCCTGATTGGAACTCTGGAGATACCTAAAAATATAGCTGGTCCCCAGACTTACAGCAAGAGGCATAAAAACTTCTTGAAGAGCTGACCTTTTGGAATAGTTCTGTTTATATGGAAACCCCTGGCTTGCTACTGTTGGTCTATAAAGGAGAACTGAGCAGGAGCCTCCATGTTGTCCAGAGGATTCAGACACTACAGCTCAGTTTGTGGAACAGCCCAGAGTAATGAAGCCACGATGCTCTTCCATTCCCCTTCCCCAGGGAGGTGTGCACCCACGGTATTCAGAGTAACTATGGTATTTGTGGATACTTGGTGTGAAACTGAAATAGTTACAGGGAGATTGAGACTGATTTTCAAACAGTGTCACACCCCTGTCACGTACTTATCTTGGAAAGTAATTGAATTGTATTAAAATATTAATGTTATACTTACATAGTCAACATGAGGGAAGCTTGAGTGGCTTTTTCTTGATTGAGCTGCACCTGTAAGTACAGTGTAAGTATTTTCTAGTTTTAGATACTGTTTATTGGGGTGGAAAGTTACCAGGTTAATCTTGATACCTGGAGGAATGAGTTGAACCCCCTCACTGAACATGAACTCAGTGGCATTACCCGTTTGCACATGGAATTCACTTAAGCAAGTTACAGATCTTACTTTGACAAACTAAATATTCTTGTATTAAAAAAAAAAGTTTACATCATTGCATTTGGGTCAGGATGTTCCATTTCCAGAAGCATCTGAGTCCTTTATCCTGGTATTTAAGGGTGAAGATTGGTAGAAAAGGTGGTCAGGATAATCTTACACCTTTATAAAAGCAGTTAGGGACATAGTCACCATTCCTAGAATTGGAAGGTGATAATCTGTAACAGTACCTAATAAAAATTGGAATCTGATTAAGAACAGGAAAAAGGGGAGAGTATAGAGGGCAGAGGTTAACGAGGCTTTCTAAGGAGAGCTTGGTACATCTCTCAGTCACCAGTGAAGAAGTAACAATGACTTCTTTAATACATGAAAGCACTTGTCACAAGGAAAAAGCAGTAATCAAATACATTTACAAAACAAAGGGCTACATTCCAGTCTGGAATCGAGGCAAGTTGACAGACCATGACTAAAAAATTCCAGTGGGGGTATTTGATCCACTTTTAAAAAGGAGCGACCACAGCTCTGTAGCAAATGGGAGTTCTGTCTCTTACAGAGGCTTTAATGAAGACGTTGGCTGCTTCCCTTGCTAAAAGGATGTGGCTTTCAGCTTGCATGGTGAATATTTAAACTTAAACTAGATGAAACAATGTGCCTTGGAAAATGCCTTTTTTTTTTTTTTAACCTTTATCCAGCTGTTTAAGAAAGCTTTTGAGTAATAGGGCCCTGTGAAGCTATTCCATGTACCAGGAGAAATCGAGGTATTCCTGAAAATTAAGCACATATAATCAAGAGAGTGGAATACAGCAGAAGAAATGCTTTACTGTTTTGCCTTTAAACACAAAACACGAAGGTATCTTTAGGTAGCTCACTGGATGGTGTGGTGGGTTTTGTTTAAGAAAGCCGCCTCTGATCTCAGCAGTTAGGCTGATCTTTTAAATACCACAGAAGGTTCACCTGGAGTCTTCATTTCCCCCATTCTTCCACTCAAGTGGTCTACAATATGTAATGATGGAAAAATGTCCTGTATTGAGTGATCAGCCTTCTCGTACTACAAACGTTGTCACGTATTTTGTGTCTTTGTTCTGACGCCGAAGCCCCTGAAGTGTGGCAGTGCTGCCTCCTGCTTCGCTGAGCAGAAACTGCTTCTGGCGGCCTCGGGCGCTGTGAGTGTTGAGTGGAGGACTGACACCGCTCTCTGCACGCTTTCCTCTGCACTGGGGTCTGCACTGGGCTACAAACGATGGATGTTAGCAGAGCTTGAACAGGCGAAACCAGGAGGGATTGGGGGTCTCTGCATGGAACCCCACCACTGCACCTAGGGCAGCCTCGCCTCCCCAGCAGCCTTGTTGCCCTTCTGAAGGAGAAGCCTCCCAGGATGACAGCCTGGCCATGCAGATGCTTTAAAGGTGCAGTTCAAGGTGCTGCAGAAGCAGCCCTGACAGCCTAGGTAGTGCCTGTTGCACTTCTGGGAAGGCAGCTCACTCAGCTGGCTGCACTTCCTGCTGGGGCAGCTGTGCAGCAGGCAGCGTGTGACGGGGTGTGGTTCCTTACTGCCACTAACTTACAGCTCAGCAAAGTCCTGGCAGGCTGCTATTCCCAGATTCTGGACAGAGGACAGAAGGAAAGAAGGACAGACAGCCCTTTGGATAAGAAAATCTATTCAAAGTCAAGATGTAGCCACTTTTCCCAGCTCTTTGGGATTTTTTTTTTTAATGGTAAGTAGCTTTATCTTCTTCCAAGGTACAGTTAAAATCTGTTGGAAGATAAGGGAATTAGCGTCTTTCTAAAAATGGTTACTCAAAATACCCTTTAAACAGGGGAATTTGTTCACTACTAGTGTGGTTTTAAGGTGCCTCAAAACTCACATGAGAACTGTGCTAAGCAATCACTGTTACCTTTAAGCTGTATTCAGAGACTTTCCATTAATCCTATGGATTTAACTGAAAATAATTTTTGCCTACCCCACCCTTTGAAAAATTGGTGTTGGCTGTTAGCTGCAGTAGTAGGAGCTGCTAGTTGTGATGAGTGAGACCTAAGCATGCTTTTCAACTCTTGGGGTAATGAATTCTACAGTAAAGGTTGCTTTATATGTTTATTCTTCTGTAACAAAACCATTTGTCCTAAGGATTGTTCTCCCTTTTTTTTCTACCCTCTTCTAGCTGGAATTGAAATAACAACAAAAACCATTTTTAAACCTACCAAGTACTAAGTGCCATAACATCTACTTGATCTTTGAAAAATTCAGAAATATTCATGATAAGAGACAACTTCAATATTAATCCAGATAATTCAGCTCAATTCAGTGTTCTTTACATTGTGCTCTGCTGTCTCCAAACTCTGCTTTTGAGAGATGAGTGACAGAAAAGTGCTCTGAAGACTTTTTGTCCTGTGTAAATCAGTTTCCAGCTGAAAGCAGAAAAGCTGAGGCAGCTCTCCTGGTTTAGTCTCAGGGTTGGTGTGATTTTCCTGGAGTCAGCACTTCACATTATCACCAGCTCTTTGAGTTGAGAGTCAAATCACCTTCTCTCCTCAGCGAGGCTGAGGGGTAGCTTCAATAGATGCAAAGCACTTCCATCTTTAACCATGTGCTTGAAACAGAAGGAACTGTTCTAGAGGTGTAGATGTGCTTTACAGAGGGGCAGGGACACGAGGGGCATGAGCCATCCTGTCAGCACTGGCTGCTGTGGGAGGACTCCTGGATCCTGGGGTGAGGCTCTAACTGGGCATCCCTTATCTCCACCATTTAGATGAGGGATGTGCCTGCTGGTTTTCCAGTGGGCTAACACTTATTAACAATGAAATACAGGGTAGAGCCAAGTCAATCATGCCACATGCCAAATTGCCTTTTCAGAACTATGGAGAAAATGACAGCTTCAAATTCTGGTCCCAGGCAAAATACAGCAACAGTTATGGCTTTGGAAGTACGAGTTCCTAAGGGCTTTGGAGGTTCACTCTGCAAGCCATGCAGTTTTGCTTGGCCTCTCAGGAACCTACATTTCTGGGACATTCAAGGTTCCTGTAGCAAACAGGGCAGTTTTAGATATCTTTGGAGAAATTTCTGGTAGAGCTGTTCTGCAGAATTTTTTTTTTTTCAGAATTTTTTTTTTCCAGAAACTTTTTAAGGTCACTGCTCAGATGGTTGTTTTGCCCTCCTGGCAAAGCCTCCAGATATTACCAGACTGTAGTGGCTGAAAGTAGCCTTGAAAGAAGCTAAAAGGCAGGGTCTCCCTAACTCAGCTACTTGATGCAGATCTGGAATGCTGTAATTCATTGCAGACCCATTATTTCATGTGACTCCTGACTGGGAGGAAGAGGGCAAAAAGAAAAGGTTTCAAGGACAGAACTTCAAATATGTCACGCCCTGGATTACATGTCTGGGGCTTGTCTTGGATTGGAAAATAGTTGAAGAAAATAAGCATTTTCAACCATAGACTCCCTTCCTTTCGTTTTGTTCTTTCTTAGGCTGAGTGTGTTTTATGGTGGTTTCTTTCTTACTACAGATGTGCTTCTCTGAAGCAACTTAGCAAATTATTTTTGTTGACCAGACATTTCTTGCCTGGCAGGAAACATTAGTTTCAGTGGGAGAAATTACTCCTTTACTGTTTGTTTGCTTTGTGTTCTTTCTTCTCCTTGCTTTTAATCCTGGTCCCTTGTATAAACTCTACTGTAGTGCTTTAAAGTCGGAGCATTTAATCAGGAATCAACATATTTTGGTGAGTAAAGTGGTATCTGCACATTGAAAGCATCCACTGGCAGTGCCATCAGCTGTAGATGAGGGTGCCAGCCACGCAAAATGTAAATATCACACACCTGAGCTGCCATCCCAGCAGACCATCCCAGGCAGGCTGGCGTGGACCCCAGGTGACCTGTGGGACAGACACAACAGCTTGTCAATGTGTAAATTCGCAAAGCCAAGTCCCTGCTGCTGAAATTTTTAGGTTCCTTAAAGAGGAAACAGTTGCTTAAGTATAAATCTTTATCAAGGTAGAATTTCATTATTCTTAGATTAATGTGAATTTTCATTCCATCAGGTTTTTTCTTTATATCTAAATTCCATAATTTTATTTCTTTATGTTTCAAAAGTAATACTTGGAAATGTTTTCCTCTGTATTAATGCTTTCTGCTGCTGTGTAGCCCCACAGGGAGATCAGAGGAAGACTGATTCCCAACCTTGTGCCACGGAGCCAAGTGCTTGCCCATTGCACTGAGTGTTTTTTAAGAGGCTCATTGCAGTTTAACCTTCTGGGACAGGGTATTTAAGCTGTTTTGCTGCTAATGCTAAGCCATTTAGCATCAGCATGTCTAATTCCACTCCTACTGCCAAAAGAAACTGGAGAACCCTTCTAGGTCAGTGAGGTTGTCTCTGGGTTTCCAGCAAATGGCATTTCGTGAATGAGAATTTTTCTGATCAAAGGATGTTCCTGGGGTGGCCAAAGGGGATACCAGTAAGCTTTGTAAAGAAAACACTGAACTTCAGCAAAGCATCTTTTTGTGTTTTGAGACCTGGCAGTTTTTGTTTATGTGGCTTCACAGTTCCATTCAAGGTAGAGGAAGGTTGAGTCCTCAATGCTTACAGCTGAGCTTTCACCCAAGCTAAGTGATGGAAGGCACTGCAGTGTGAGTCCAGGGCATTCACCTCCATGTGCTCATCATGCCATGTGTTGAGGAACAGTGACCATGAGGGGTGACAGGCTCCTGCACTAGAGCAGAACATTACTGAAGCAAGGTGCCTACCCTGTAATGGGGAAACAGAAGTGTAGGTCTATTACCTAAGGCAGTGAACATCAGCAATGAGCAATTTCCTCCTCCAAGATGAAGCAGATTGATGGTCATTCTGCAATTCCAGCAGAGCTTGACATGCCAAGGCATAACATTTCTGGCCAGCAGGTTGCTCAGGTTTTATTTCCTGCTCCCCATCAGTAGTATTAAAGAAGTCTAACATTTGCATAGCAAGTTTTGTAGACTATCCATCTTTTCCCAGTCTATTTTTGTCAGGCTTGAAATTCATTATGTGCTAAAGCCCCAACAAAACAGCAGGTTGCACAGCTGCTGGGCTATAGAAACAGTTTACATTTAAGTGTTAGGGAAGATAAGTCTGTGGCATTTAGTATTCTAGAAGATAAATAGTTATTTTCCAAAGAATGCAAACAGGCACTTTGTTGAGGTGAGCAAAGAAAATGCTGATGGCAAGACTAAAACAAAAGGAAGTAAGAAGACGTGGTGAGAGATATAGGGAAGTGAGGCAGCAAAAATTCAACCTCAAAGCACATAGGAGATTACACAACCCAACTTCCAAGCCAGCCCTCTGAGCTGGGACCTTTTGAGTGGCACATGCAGTGGGACCTTCCATGTTGTAGGACTGGGAGGTGTTTCACAAGCTGTCCACATGTGGACTTGACACATGAGAATTTTTAGACAGAATGCGACCTAGAAAAATGGTCTGGACTTAATGTGAAATGGGATCAGGTTCATTAAATGTGACCTTCAAAAGCACAGTTAGATTTGTATCTTTTTTCCCCACCTTTTTCTAAATTAAGAATTTATATGTTAAGCGTGTATCAGGCATGTGTTACTGACAAAACTGATGAGATGTTGATGAAAATCTGATTTTGGTTGTACTGCTATCCACAGTAGAAATTTAGGTCACAATTAACGTCCTAGGGGAACCAGTAAAATGATGTCATCATTGGAGTAAAGATACCAAATGCTGCACAGATAAGAGTTTTAAAGGAAGTGCCTAATTGATTTGGAGTTTTCTTAGCTAAAAAATCTGCCAGTGCCTGGTGAGTGCTGGAGCATATCATCACGGGCCCAACAGTTTCTCCTTTTCCATTACTGCAGGAGCTCAAAATTATTGTCCTGAGGGGTTGGTCAGCTAGGGGAGTTCTGCTTCAGTGACTGTTTCAGTGATACAATATGTTCCAGGAACAATTCTTCCCTGCTCTGGAATCTGCCATATATACAAGGCCCAAGGTTTTGAATAGACTTGCAAAGTAAAATGAAAATCAGACTTGACATTCCCAGTAGCAGCCTGCTCAAGCCAAGGACAATCTCCAGCCATCGTGTGGGAGCTACCTGCCTGCTGCCCACCCAGCTGCCTTCCCTGGCTCCTGCTGCCAGGAGCAACTGCCAGGGTAGACAAACTGCCTGAGGAAGCCCTGGGGCTTCTCAGCAGCATTCAGCAGATTGTGAGAGAGGTGTGGGGTTAGGAAAGCAGAAGGTGATGGTTTTTCAAGGGGGGGAAGGAAATAGCTCTAATGGTTGGGGTGCAGTGGACAGTCCTCCTACGGTGGGATAAACATAATAATAGCAGGGAAAAAATCTCCAAAGAAGTCCCTTGTTAAATATTTTTGTAGTACCTCATGTTCCAAACCCCTGGAAATGTAAAGGATGGATCCAGGATGGTTTCTAGTCAAACTGCACTTAATTAGGGAAACCCCTGGAAGTCAGATGAAAGGCTAAGATGGATGTCTAGGTGGCCACTTGTTGGTGACAGAAAATGTATGTGTGGAGGGGGAGGGTGGCTTCCAATGATCACAGGGATGAAGTTTGTGATGAGTTTGCAGCCTCCCGAGACTCTGCCTCATACCTCTAAAGAGCCACTGATTCATGAGTCACCTTCTCCTTTATCCTACCAATACCTGGGGACTGGTAGCAAAGGGAAGAGAAAAAGAAGTTGCTGGGCTGGTTTCAGCCAAGTAGTTGACTTAAAAAGAAACTTTACACTAAAAACTTTAGACTAAAAAAGACCTTGATTTTCTATCTCTGAATTTAAATATTTTTCGTTTTTTCTCTTTTCTTTATCAAATGGATGAAACAAGGTGGCCAATTACTGAATTGCCTGTTCACTGGTAATTCTGTATATATGGTGTTTTGTTACAAAAGGATAAGGAATCTTCTTCCCCAGAGAAGTTCAAGAGCTCATTCTCTTGGTTCTTTTCCTTAAGGCAGTTTGCTTCCCCGTCTCCATGAGCACCTGGAGTGGGCAATGTGTGTGTTGAGCACCTGCTGCTGACCACAGGAGAGCTCCAAGGGCTGCACCCCCAGCTGTCTCTCACTTCTCTGAAACACTGAGCAAATTCCAGCAAAGCCATGAAGTTCCCCTCCCAGCAGGCAGGTACAGTGGATGCCTGAGGCATTTTTGCAGGTTAGTCAGTTAATGCATTATGGTCATTAAAGTTTGGGATGTGAACATCCTGTCCGAGGCTGACGGTGTGAATGACAAGTCAGCCAGGGAATGGAGAGCCAGTCCTGAGCCATCAGGACAGCGTCAGTGTATGGCCATCATTGTCCTCACTGATGCAGTATTCCACACTGGTCCCCCAGGAATTCAGTTCGTTTGAACCTGGAGTGACAATGTGACCAATCTCCTTCCCTGCCTGTCAGCTCCTCCTCCACCAGGGAAGGCACCGTGAGGGATAAATCCACAAGGAGCTGGATGGATTTCCTGCAGGCCTCCAGTGCTGACTGCAGGTGACTCAGCTCACCCATGGAAGGCCAGCCGGAGAGAGGGGCCAGCTCTCTGTGCTGCAGTCACACCGACCCTCTCTGGTGCTCTCTCTGTTTTGTGGGATGATAATAGGAAATTACATTTTTTGGAATGATAATGAGGAAGCCTAAGTTCTTCTCTGCCCCTACATACTGCCCCTACATGCTGTCCTTAAAGGTCACACCTGAGACATTGGCAGAGAAATTCAAGGTGGCTGTGATGCCATGATGATTTTTTGCCTTTCTTTTATACCCCTTTTATACCTTGTAACTTCTCTATTCTTAGTGTTTTTAGCCTACATTCTTAGACTTGTTTGTTAAGCTTGGAGACTCAACATTTTAGAAGCTTTGTAGTTAGGGATCAGTGTGCCCGAGACACCAAGGTCCTCTCCAGAACACATTTTGTAAACTAAGATAGAACCATCCAGGGGAAGGTTCCTTGGGGAGGGGGGCTCACTCGAGCCTCTCATTGAGGAATTAATTAGTAGGACCTATAATGTTATACCAGATCTTTTGTGTGCGTGCATTGCAATGGGCATTGAGGTGCATTCAACCTGGATGTGATGCACCTAAGGATCCTTAAAATAAATACCAAGGTAAAATCCCTTTTTCCCTTCTAAATGTGTTTGATTCTTGATTTTAAGACCAGGAAAAGGCATCAGCTGACTGCCTTGCTCCTGCTCCTATTCCCTGGCTAAAGAATGGAATTCAGTGTGCAGGGCTGCCAGGTTAGACTTAAGTTCATATAAGAGATCTTTTAATTGAAATGTTTGATTCAAGCATTTATTATTCAAACAAGGAACTTCAAGATGTAATTAAAACCTTATACAAAATCACAGATATTTTTGAGGGAGTGTAAGCTGAATTTGGAACAGACTCCATCTCACATATGGAGCAAAAGCTGTATCACACTCTTCCTAACAAGGTTCCTGGAACAAATTAAAAAATCAGTTAAGAATCCTTCATGATGAAATAAAATGTCCACGAGAGATGAGCCAGACGACCTTCTTTTGATTCAAGAAATGTCTGTTACACTCTGATGATACATTTTTCTTTTACTTGCAAGTCCTGCAGAATTGACTCTGATACTATTTTTTGTGACAAGATCCTCTTTATTCATGTCTTTTCTATCATGTGGCATGTGCTAAGGCTTCCAGTTGTGTCATAGACTGAAATGCCTGGTTATAAGAACATATGCATCTGACAATAAAACACAAAACCCACTGAAATAACAAATCAAGAACCTATCAGACACTCTAATGCAATTTCAGAGGTGTGTTACAGCAAGAAATAAAATCTACCTTTCAAAAAATGAAAATGTTTCTTGTCTTGCTGATGAAAAACCAAGTATTTTTGTAGTTACTTAAGAGCTACTGCTGAAACTATTTGACACCCACCTTCAGCTGCCTCTCTGAGGAGAGCCTGAGGATGCTATGCAGAAGTCTGACTATTCCGTAGCTGAGGAAGGAGCACTGAGAGAAGGGTGTGTTGTTTCTCAGAATTCTCAGAAGAGATTTCAGAATTCTCAGAATTCTCAGAAGATACAGAATTATCTGAGAGAAGAGGAATACTTCTCAAGAGATGTTTCTGCTGTTGATAATGGTAGGAAATGATGTGCTGGGCTTTACAGGGCATAGCAAACACATGCCCTGGGGGCTTATGCTCTCAGCTGTTGTTCAGTGCACCTGCAGAATTCTTCCAGAGGCTGAACACGATGCTGAAGTTCATTTCTCTGTCCATAACTGCCTGGCAGCTCCATCTGCTATGTGTAACCTCAGTGGAGAAATGTCCAGAGACCTAAGTACTAAAGCCTTGGTGCTTGCAAATGAGCACTGTTGACCAGTCAAACCGAAATTCCATTTCCTACATTAAGTAATGAATTCTAGCTCTTGTGGTAGAGCAGCAACATGTTTTCTGTCCAGAATACCCAAAATCTTTCTTTTTGCCTTGATTATAGGACAGCATCATTGTCTGTCTCATGACAACAAGTGTCTGATGTGGTAGGTCATGGACTAGAAAGATGTCAGGCTCCACATTTCAACACCACATCTAGCCCAACGGAGCAGTTTTGAGCCCAAAGACCCAGTATTCCTCAGCATCAAACCATAGAAGAGGCCATGGTGCCAAACTGTAAAGCATCCAACTTTTGGACTTGGTACTGTAGATGGAGAAGGCAGAGTGGGAGTGTTCCCTCCACTTGTCTCCAGGAGCAGGCTCCAACGTGCAGGGTAGCAGTAATCCCTGTGGCCCCCTCTAAAGCCAACAGAAAAGAATGGGTCCCTCTACATGGGTGACTAACGCTGTGTGTAACAGACACTGGGATCTCCTGGAGATGCCCTTTCCTCCTGTGACGGGCAAGTGAACCCATGTTTTCGATGGCTGAAGTCAGAGGAGCTGCCCCTCTGCATCTGACTCGTGCCTGCTGTGTTTTGTGTGTGCAGCCTTGTCCAGCAGTGCCAGGCTCCGTGTGTTTAAAGTCCCCGTCCCAGGAGCAGGCAGCTGTGGCAGCGCTCCGGAGCTGCTGTGCACAAGGAGCTCCAGAAGGGCACCCTCTGCATGGCTGGAGACAACAATCCAAGGAGCAGGGAGATTCTTAACTTTCTTGTTTTTATAACAAATTCCCTCACTGCCAAGCACTGGGGAAAGTGACTCCTGCAAAACCCTCCAGGTTTCTCTCAATTCTGTGCTTATGTGGCTGAAGCAGGAGGGCAGCGGAGCCACCCCTTGACAGGGTCGGTGCTTGCAGTGACCCCTGTGCCTACAGACACCCCAGGGCCTCAGGAAGCTGTTTCTTGCCAAAATCGTAATCTCTGAATAAACAGAGGACCTGTGCAGACAATAAACCTTTGATTCAACCTGTCATATATGCAAATCCAAATGCTGCTGAGAGTAAGTGTTCAAGCAGAAAAAGCATTTGGGAAACCTGCAAATGGGACCTGGGCATGTTTTTCTTATTAATTTAAAGCTGTCTGCAGCATGTTGGTGCTACCTGCATGGAGTGGTGCTTGCCAGGACCCTGACCTCCTCTCCCCTGCAAAATGAAGGAAAGGAGCCCTGTTTACCCACACAGCCCTGACACAGCCAGGGGAGTGTGGGCACAGGCCAGGTACAGAGGCTGGACCTTGTGCTGTGCTGCAAGAAATCCCGGGTGGGGAATCGGCTGTTTCTGAAATCAGCATGGGCCTTGCTGTTGTCTTTCAGAGAAACAGTATTGGAAGCTCAACAAGGCAGAAAGCACATGCTGCAAACGGAGAGCAAAAGCATCATGGCAAAAGTTGTAGTTTACATTGCAGGGAAAGATTTACAATCCTGCTGTTTCTTTCCCAGGAGGACTGGGTTATCCAACGCATCTCTTCACGTGGTTTCACAATCAGAAAACTGATGCAGCTGAAAACCAAGCTGTATTTTCTACTGGGTGAGGTCCCTGATCTCAAGGGCATGAGGCACAGCATCAGACTAGGGGACGACCCTTTGTGATCACAGCCCATTAGGAAACACAGCCTGCATGCAGAGCTTGATTCTGCAAACTTGTAACAGCCACGTGCAGTACTCAGCTTCTCCATCCAGTGGAGCAAAGCTGTATTTTGTGTGAGCATTTATGATCTAAACCAGAGTGATTCATCCATGAGCCACTCCTGTGTGAAGCAGAGGTCACTCGCTGCTGGATACTGTCCTGCACACACTCTACTCCTGTGTATGATATAGATTGAGGCTAAAAATGTTTACAGTTTCTTCTCTTCCTGAAAAGAAACTAGGTTAGGCAATAAAAAAGCACTTTGCTTCATCATTTTTTCCCGAAAGGAGAGAGGAGGGTGAACTTTCTGTTTATAGACAATACACATGAAGGCTTTTCTTAAGTGAGTTTATCTCATCCTCATGTTGTGTTGTTACCTAATGAAAACAACATGCTGGTGAGATCTTCTAACATTTGCTGCAGGATTATGGTTTTGGGGGCATGCTGCAGTAACCAGGATGAGCTGGAGACAGAAGCCATGAAAGATCTGTAAGGAACCAACCCGTACATTGTATCAGACCAAGTTTAGATCGTAAATGTTGCGCACAGCATCTCTTGGTGCATTTTCACTTGATAATGTCTCCATGACACATTGGCAGGATCCTGGGTGAATAAACTGAATTTTACAGTGCTTGCCGTCTCCTACCAGCTCAGTTGGAGGAAAGGGGATGGGAAAGGGAAAGTAGGGGGTTAATTTGTTTTCCATTGCCCTGTGACAATTCTTCTTAAAACACTTCACCCACCACGTGCCCAGACTCCAGCACCTCTTACAGAAACAACACAGGATTGTTTCCACCTGCCCTCATCAAAAACCAAAACTCTGGCATTGCCTGCAAGTGAGGGGGTTGCTGCTTGTCAAGATGAACCATGGTAACTGAAAAGAAGGTAGTCTCTAGGGGTTCTTAATATTCCTAAATTCCTGAAGTACATGTGCAGTAAGATAAAAAAAGCCTAATTCATTTTGCATTTGAATAAGTCCTTTGGCGAAGAACTTTCATTTCACGATCACGAAGACTGGCAACAGCTGCTGAATCGATGTCAGTATGGCAAAAGTTTAGTGGTACCCCTCACCTGAGATCAAGGCAGTCTGAGAAATTGCCTTTGAAAACACACTGCTGGAGGCAAAGGTACAATCCAGACATTGTTTTTCATGCTTTATAAGCGTGATGATATAGCAGCTTTATAAACATGATCATCAACAGCTGATGTTAGGATTGCAGCTGCTTGGCCAATGCCGTGCTAAGCCGCTGTGACCTTGGGCAAGAACCACTCCAAGCAGCGCTGTCATGAACGGCACCTGTGGGAGGCGCGAGGAGGGGCCACATCTCGTGCCCAGCTGTTGGCATGGCAGAAGTGAATGTCCCAGCTCCTGCAGCCCTTCCTCTCCCCTCACCAGCTGTCAGCCACCAGAGCCCCTGCGAGACACCGGTGGGCGCTGAGGCTGTGGCAGAGGCCCTGGGAGGCTGCCACAGAGCGCTCCTTCACGGGCAAGAGCAGCAGTTGTCTTCCCACGCTGAGATTTGCTGAAATGGACATGCTCATGTTGGAATTAAATCCCAGTCTTTTGGGTGTTATCAATAATTTATACTGCTGAAAAGGAGACCATGAGATCATCTGAAATTGTCTTTTGTGTGAGCTTAAAACTACACTGTCTGGGATGTGAAGAATACTGCTCACAAAGGCTCAGGCGACCACCCAGGAGTTAATATGATTAAGATCATTTATTCCTTTTGTTATTCTAAGAAAGCTTTCAGGTTCATCAAGTGAGTGGCTTCTGTTCCTTTTATCCTGAGATGGGTACACCTACTAGAGCTCACTGTGTGTCATTTTGACAAAACACATTTTCTGAGCCTTATTTACATGAAAAAAATCCAGATTATTATAAACATTTCTATTCACATCAAAAGCATTTTTATTTTGCAAGCATTTCTTTGTTATTTCCTTTGCTACTGAATCACAGCTGCTGAGAGGGATGCTGGCATGTTGCTCAGCCTTCCCACCCACCACTGCTGAACCAGTGGGGTTTCCATTCCTGCACAGGGATGTCAGGTCTGCCACCAGTGGCCAGGGACATGTGCACATTCAGAATAACCCCTGGACCGTCTAAGCTGAAAGCTTCAGCCTCAGGAGAGTCAGGGAGAGCTGCAGGATCCACCATCCCATCATTGTTCTGCCCAGGTTTTCCCATGCATGTGGGGTGACCTCCTGCCCCACCATGAACATTGATGACCAGAGGTGAGAGACAGACACCAAAGTCTCAGCAGGGAGCCAGGAGGAGGAGCAAGAGCTTCCAGCACCCAGCCCCTGCTGAAGTGCAGCTCCTGCATCTGCTGGGCACCGATGCAGCTGGGCAGGGGCAGCAGGAGAGGCACTGCTGGCGGGCGATGCCAGTCTGAGCGGGCCCTGGGAGACACAGAACCTCAGTGCTGAGCACCGTGCTGCTGGGATGGGGCCTGGCCTGACGTCTGGAGAAACAGAGGAGACCAGAAGCTCCTTTTCAAGGTGGGAACTGACTCTGGTCAGCCCTGGGAAGAACATGGTAACGGGGCTGCTGGGCCTCACCTGCAGAGCTGGGCTGCAGCCAAACAGGACACGGCCACGGCACACAGGTACAGGTGCATGGCAGCAGAGTGGCAGCTGGCCTTGCAGTGTGATTCCACAGTTCTCTGTGGGGTGTGTTCTGGGCCCCTTTTTCTTATTCTGCCGATAGCGTACTTGTTCTCAGTTGTCTCTCTGTGAAGACCCTGCAGCAGTCACACGAGATGTTACATAAATCAGTTACTAATTTCTTCACTGACTGAAATACCAGCCGGCCCCCGGAATGGCTCAGCTAAAGAAGCAAACCTGGCGGGGGTGAGAGGAGGGGACAAGAAACCCCCCGCAAGTTCAGCAGAGCGTGGGATGCAGGCAGCAATGGCAGCTAAGCTGAGATCAGGGTTTGCACCTGCCCAGCAGAAGGAAAAATTAACCCATCCAGCATGTTTTCAGCACAGCTGTGAGCCTGCATGCACCAGGCAGCCAGCTCGATGCCAAGCTGCTCCCTGCACCAATGCACCACTCTCCTCCCTCATGCCCAGTGAAGCCTCTTTGGCTCTCACTGCATTGACCCATAAACTTCTCAGCCCTTCAGATCCAAGCAAGGTAAGCAGGCTGCAACCTGCCTGGGCAGAGGCAATGCCACCTCCTGCCCCTGGGGAGGAACAACCCCAGGCACCAGCTGCAGCTGGGGTCAGATGGCTGAGAAACACAGGGCTGCTCACAGCAGCCTTCTGCACCCCTTCATTCTTTCTTTCTTAAGGAATTTGTTTTATAAACACATTAGTTTCTCAGCCCATGCCCTCGACGGTTTGGATACTGCTGTGCACTGCAGTGCTAAGCAATGCCCTCTGGCAGGAGGCTGCTCCCAGTGAGCGGGGGCTGTCAGCGTGGTGGGGCCTTGGAGCTGGAAACCCAGCCTGTGCCTGTGCAGGTGAAAGAAACCAGACTGGGGGCACTGAGGATGCAGGATGGTGAGGCCTCAGCAGCCCAGAGAAGCTGAGCTGAAGTTTTTTGGATGGCAATACCTCACTGGCAGAGGTCATGCCCTCATGCTTGGAGCCTCGTGCTGTCATCATCCCTGCCGGGTCTGTGCATGGTCTCAGTAGTAGGATGGGGAAGTTTTGCCAGGGGTCCCATCCAACCTACATAGCCCTGTGACAGCCTGCCAAGGGTTCTCCTGGGTGTCTGCAGCATCAGAGACTGGCTAATAACTGAGTAATCATACAAGCTAATTACAGGGTTACTTTTGCCCTCTACAATAAAGTGCTACCTCATAATTAAAAATAAAGAGAATGGCAATCCTAATTATTAGGCTTTCATTAGGCTGACAGGGGTACATACAGCACTGCAAGGGCTGTTCTTGTGACCTGCTGTCAGTCTCCACCCACTCCTGCCCATGATACTCCTGGGGAAGCCGACAGCAATTTCTCCCACTGAAAGCAGAGGGTGAGATATCCATCTCCATGTAGACCTCACCAAATGCCACATAGATTGGAGGATCAAGAGGAACCTGCCCTCGAGCATTCCTCAGACTTGGATGCCTGCTGCAATCTGACCTGCAGCCTGCTGCTGACGCTCAATCCTCGGCCACCTCAGCAGCTCACACATTGCAGTTTTGACATAACCATAAATTACACCATGTTTCATGTGTTCACATCCACATGGAAAATAAACATAGCGTGGTGTGTCTTTGTGCTTAAAATACTGCAGCAAATACACTGTGTTGTTCTTCCCAGCTTTCCTGAGCAGCCTTACCCCTGGCATGCTGGGGAAGGAAGAGCTGTGTGGGGCTGTGTCAGGCTGCCTCTGCCAAAGTGCCAGGTACAGGCAACTTCTCTGGAGGTAGGAGGGCTTACAAGCCTAGCAGCTGTAAGTCTTGCTTCCACTGATAATGAAGTGACAAAATATTGTGTTAAGAAAAAGTAAGCACTTCGGCACTGTTTGTAAGGCAGTACAGAAGAGATACCAGGTTATTCCTGTTCAGCAAATGCTGAACTCACATTAAGATGTCCCCATTACAGGAAAGACACTTTCACAAGGTCTGTCTCTGCCTTTCCCTTGCAAGATACAACTTCAGCCAAAGACTTGAAGGCCTCAGATGTAAGCTCTGTGCTGAGGGAGTGCTGCCGCAGTCAGAGCTCGGGGTGTGAAGGACAAAAATTTGGCTCTTGGAGGCCTCTCAGTCTGGGCAGTGGATTTTCCCATATTCCTTAATGACCCTCTTCAGGTGTGCATACATGTCCCATTCACCCAAGCAGGCAGAACTTCCCACCAGCAGTGCCTTCAATTTTGACTGGACAAAACACACTGGTGAGAGCTCCCTGCTGAAGAGAAGTGTATCCCTGCCCTGAGTCTGCAGCAAAGTGGATCCGATACCTCTCAACAGACGGAGCCAGACCTGTAGAGGCAACTCTGCTTTCTGGGAGCTGGGCTGAGTACCTGAGGTTAGAGGAGCCCCATGGTTTTGCACTGCAACCAAGCAGCTCTGGGGTCTGTTTGCCACATGGCACTGAAAACAACCAAGCAAACCTGGGGCTGCTGCAGCACTGCCTTTGCCACTGTGCAGGCTGGAATGTAGAAAAAGAGGAATCAAAGTGATGAAGGGTAAATGTCTGAGAACCAGGGAGAACTGAGATAAGGTAAATTCCCAAGGCAGCCCTGTAAGCCAGCACCCTGTGGGGTGACTGTGCCTCACTGACCCTGGCCCTTTGCACCTGGTCCAGCCCTGATGCTTTTGTGCTTACTGTCTACTCGGAAGCAGCCAGGAACAGCTTACTCCTTGTGTCCGAGGCTGTGACTGAGGAGCACCCTGACCGAACACTCTGTGCTCTGGTACTCAGAGTGCACGGATATGTTACCTGAGCCAGCTTTCCTTTTCTTCCTGGTTAATCAGTGCTAATTGATTGATTTGGCCTCACCCACCCCC
>VZRS01004079.1:212648-229668 GCA_013398055.1 Ifrita kowaldi
CCCATTTGGAAGAAGAGAGGCAGCATCACTCTTGATGGAGCACATGTATTTGCTTTCAGAAAGCCACCAGCATCCAACATAGCCAGGTACATTCCCCAGCATAAAAAGAAATCATCATGTAAGAGAGATGGAGAGTTGCCATGTGCCTGCCCATCACTCCAGCACCTCTGCCTGGAGAGGGACCAACAGTGACGGGCCCAAGTGCCACTCAGGTGTGATGCCCAAGTGCTGTCAGGAGCCCTGAAACCCTCCTCCCCTCCTGCCACACCAAGATCTCTCAGTGCGTTTAGCACGTACCATCTGGACCAGCTTTTTCCATTGTCCTTCACCTGGGGATGCAAGGGATCAGGAGCACAAAAACGGTGTGGGGATTTGGTATTTCTACCAGGGGCTGGAGGTAGCACTGGGGAGATCAGCAGGCGCCTGGCTACCCTGGGGAACAGGACAGGGAGGGGCCGGAAGGCGTTGTGGAAGGAAGCAGTGGTTTTCATCAGCAGCAGGAGGGGAAATCCAGCAAGACAGCTGCTTCATCAGTGCTGGAGCCTCCCAGGGGCCACATCATCTTGCTGAAAAAGGAGCTCATGTGCTGGAATAGTACAAAATTGACTCCAGAGTTATTTAGTCAGTGGCCACAAGCTGGTGGTGGTGTTACAATCATGAACACGGTGATCCCCCAGCATCCACAGCACAGTGCCTGGAGGACAGGCTGTCTTTGCTCCCACACACCTCATTCCCTCTCATCCCCAGCAGTGTGGTGGTACAGGGGACATGCAGTAGGTGGCCTCTGAAAGGCAGCTCCAGCCAGCCAGGAACCCTGCACTGAGCTTCCCTCTCCACAGCAGGGGTAATGCTGGCCTCTCCTCTGCCTGCAACTAGCCCAGCTCCAGCCCAGGGGTATGGATGCCCTGCAAGCACTGGCAGCCTGCAGAGAGAGGGGCTGTGCTCTGGGCACATGCCTTGGGGACATGCCTGAGGAACATGTCTGAGGGGATGGACCATGGGCTAGCAGGAGCAGGCTGAGGCTTTTTGATTCAGTTATTCCTATCCAACTGGGAGCAATCTTGGACATTCCTTCAGGGCGCCACATGGTTTAGAGGAGAAGCTGTGCTCAAGATTAATCATTTTGCACATTTTAACACAGAAAGAAGAGCAGACCCCCACCCTGTGCCACAAGAAAGCGGATGGCAGGAGACCCAAGAGACGGAAGCTTCCCCTGGGCAGAGAGGCAGCGCTGCCAGGAAAAGTGAGTTTAAAAGCCTGGTGACATCCTTCCTTTCTCCATGAAGGTTGCAGGACATGGCCATTTGGAGATGAGCAAAAGGAGATCAGCACTTCAGGACAACCTTCCCTGTTCTGCTGTTACCTTCTTTCTAAAACCTCCGAAGGGTGTGAAGCAACAGGAAGGAAGCCAGAGGAGCAGTAAAGACAGTGAGAGCTGTGCCTCACCATGAGGTTGAGATTCGTTACTCACAGAACGGGAATGGCAATCAACTGTTAAAAAAGTGGAGGCTGAAGGAGAACTCAAGAAAGGAGAAATCAGCTTTTTCACAAGAAAATAAGCTCCTCTGGATTGCTATGGTCACCTGCATGTGAGACATCACAGGGCAACAAGTTGGGAGAGATGACTTTCTTAAATTCACTTTTTTGTTACATACCCCAAATGTGGCTTTCCCCCCCATGCTGCTTTGGGGTGACAAGCTGCCCAGGTCTGCAGGGAGGCTTCTGCAGCCACTGGGAGAAAGGTCTTCTCGGGATACAAGCTTGTAACCATCAGCTTGAATTCAGACTGTCAAACAAACATAGGTTAGATTCAAGCTGGAGTAATAGTTGTACAGGTGAAATAAGAGAGGTGTCCAGACCCACACATCTTGAACTTCAGGAGAAGCAGAGCCCATCCTCACACATTCAGTCCTCAGATACAGTGAAGTGGAACCTAGCTGCAAATTTTGGACATGAATCAGATGTTTACAGAAACAAACACAATTTCTGAGATCCCAGCTTCTGGATCAAGCTCCCCTGTAAATTCTGCTTTTCAAAAGACAAGGTAGGGAGTGTTAATTAGCCAAAAAGTTCTTGCACCAGTCTTTTGTAAATGGTATTATAGGGCTGTAATTTTCGATTCAGGTCTCCAGGCAAGCTCTTGCAGATAGATAGGATCTCATTCCCTTCTGGATTGTTACTGGATTTCAGAGAAATGTTTCAATCCTTGTTGCTGTCAGAGAAACTAGTGACTAGACAGCTCTACCTGGCAGGCTCTGTCATATAGCACACCGGGCACTCCAACCTTGGTCCAGCAAAGGGACAAAAAAGCACATGAAGTTTCCCACAGAAGTCTGTAAGGAGCCAGTAACCTCTGGATCAGGCCACCAACAATGCATGGAGGAGCCACCAAGTGGCTAATACTGTTATCTCTGGATATGGTTATCCAGAGTGATGAAGTGGTGAGTCATGGTCAGTTCCCAGTCTGTACACCTCTGCTCTGTGACACTGGATTTCACTGCAAACATTTTAAGTTTCTCCAACATGTTCCCCATCCTCCTTGTTTACAGAAATTAGTGAGTCATTTAATTTAAAAAAAAAAAAAGCTTCCCATTAAAGTGAGGAAACCATGACAAAGCAAGATACATCAGTGGTAAAAACAAATACAGCTTGCCTAGCAGAACAGCTATCCTATTATCTCATCCACATGGCACAGACAGGGGAAATTATAAATAGCAGCAGCAGTAGTGCCTGGGAGTTGCATCTTGGCACCAGTGCCTCTGGCCACCTCCTTCAGGCTCCCAGTGGTTGACAGTGACGTAGAGGGCAGGGCACAGCTAGAAAATCCCCATCAGCCCTCTGCCCCCTGCTTAGGCAGGGCAGGCCCCAAGCCAAGCACTCCTGCGGGATGCAGCAGGCAGGCTACCACCAACCTGATCCCAGATGAAACAGCAGTGGAGAACAAGGCTCTTCTGTTAGGAAACACAGATTTTCCTGGTGCAATAGCTTAAAGGCACAGGGGAAGAGATTGAGAAGGTGACTGTTTTTAATTGGTTCACCTGGCACTTGAGATAATGGTATATAATGTAGCCTTGGCTGTGATCATCCCTGTTCACAGTGGGGAAAAAGCCTTTGTGCCACTACTATGATAGTGGACTAAAGAATGGCAGGAGGTGAGTGGCAGGAGGAGAGCCAGTAGAACCAGGAGAGCCTCTGTGGGCTGGCTCTCACAGCAAAGCTGGGAACAGAGGGTACCAACTACTCATTTATTTGGGGATGGCTTTGTTAAGGGTGTAACGATGTTCATGGAGAATAATGACGGAAACAGCCTGAGCACCATTCTATTGCTTGCATATTTTTTCAAAGATATTGGGAGACATGGATGTACATGAGCACTTAATTGCAAGACCCTCATGATAAGAGACACACAGATCCAGACCCAGCCCAGTATTCCTGAGTGGTTCCCAATTTCTTTTGGGTTTCAGACTAGCACACTTCACTGGCAGCATGAAGAGCACAATAGTCACAATTGGTGGTTCAGCTGATGGACAGTAATTTGGGAGCTCTGGTAATCTGAAATATGTTACCTTGTGTAGGGTCAAGCCAAGCTCAGCAGATGGGATGGAACTTAAGATATAATGAAGAAGTTTTTTATGATGAGGGTGGCGAAACACTGGAACAGTTGTGCAGAGAAGTAACGGATGCCCCATCCGTGGAAACATTCAAGGTCAGCTTGGAGTTCTGAGAAACCTCATATACTTGAAGATGTCCCTGTCTGTGGCAGCAGGGTTGGACAAGATGACTAGAAGAGGTTCCTTCTAACACAACCTATTCTAGGATTCTATTCTACAATTCTAACTTGCTAACTTGACTGCTTCAAATCCTGTGTCCCTAGCCTAAGATCTGGATTTAGTCAAGATACTCACCCCTGGCTCCACAACCAAGGCAAACTTCATCACCACCACCTATGTGAAGATCAGAAGGAGGTAGGTGTGATACCTACTGGTTTTCAGAATGGAAAACAGGTACAGATTCAAAGGCACAATCCAGTTCATGAGCAGCACATGGAGGCAGCATGTGCTCCAATGCCTTGATGGGGTATGGGACATTCTGCACCAAATAAGACCAAGCTGGAACCCCTCTGCTCCCAGTTTGTCTTTCAGGCTGATTTCTTCAGTGACTGAGAAAAAAATCTTGCAGAATCTCCACAATAACAACAGGAAATGCTTAAAAAACAGGCTGTGGCTCAAAACAACCTGCCTGGTAGCTGGTTGCAGGAGAAGGGCTGGGACACAGGAAACTGTGCCAGGCTCTTGAGAGCTGGTGATTCATGTTCTGCAACCAGAACCTGGCCACAAACTTCTGTGCCAGCAGAGAATGGGGCAGCAACCAAGGGGCCTCAAATGGTCCAAGCAAACAGCTAGGGATCTGTTAGGAGGCTGAGCGAGAAACAATACAACGATTTAAAAAAAAAACCCAGTAACTCAGAGAACAGGAAACTCTTGGATGGAACTCTTGTTCTGACCATCTTGCAAAGGGGGAAAAGGGGGATGAAGAGAAGAAATTCGCAGATGTGTGTGGTGTGAGCAGTGCAGCAGGGGAAAGGGGAGCTGCAGAGTGCCTCACCACCACCAGCAGCCCTGGCAGTGAGGCGAGCGAGGGGGTTCACCCACACAGGCAGCTGGGTTCAGCTGGGGTCACTTCTCCCCATAGCCCTCAAGTACTTCCTGCAGGTTGCTCAGAGGTGCTTGGAGATGGCCCAAATCTGTGTCCTGCTTGAACAATGTGCTGGCAGCCTGTTGTCTTAGCCAGGTCTCAGCATTTCCAGGACATCTCCTTCCCCATGTTTTCTTCCCCCATGGCAAAGCTGGGGGACAGCAGAGTGGAAGGAGCAGAGGGTGCTGCTGCCTGCTGGGACTTGCTCAGTGTAGGTAACGGCAAACTCTTTCCTTCAGGGAAGGCAGTTGCACAACCGGTTGTGTATTCCTGCCTGCCGCAGCTCCTCACCATACAACCCTGCTTTCTGATAAGCCAAGCAATACATATCAGGGCTCCTGTTTGCTCCCTGGCAGTGGGAATTAGTGGTACATCCTGGCTGTAAAAAATGCTGGCTTTCATGTGGACCCAGCAATAAGAACAAAGATGGAAAGGGGATAGGCAGGAAAATTGAAGAGCGGAGATGAGTGCCAGATACAGGTAACTGAGCATCGGGGAAAGCATGGAGGCAAATCCCTTTCCAAGGGAAAAAAATGCAGAAAAGAAAGCCTTTCATTTTGGTGCTCCAGTCCCAAACAGCCACCGTTTGGCTACAGTGGCAGAAGGCTTCATCTATGACAAAGAAATGAAGGTGGGGCAAACATAAAATTATACAGAAAATCAGGAAAGCCAAAGCTAATTAGCAGCAGAATTTCCTGTGGAGTGGTCTGTTTTGGGACACTCATGCCTTCCTCGGATTGATCCTTCTGGAGCAGAATACAGGATTGTTTCCACTCTCAAAATGACAGAATTACTCAGAAAGTGAGAATGAAGAGCTGTGGGAAGCCAGCCCTGTTTTTCAGTTCCACATTCCTGTAGCCCAAGGGCAGTTGCGGATTCTTCACAAAATCACAGAATGGGTAAGGTTGGAAGGGACCACTGGAGATCATCTAGTTCCACCTCCCTGCACAAGGTGGCTCTCCAGAGCACATTACTCAGGATTGTGTCCAGGTAGCTTTTGAGTCATTCCAGGAGGAGACTCCTTAGCCTCTCTGGGCAGCCTGTTCCAGTGCTTTGTCATCCTCACAAGTAAAGAAGTTATTCCTCATGTTCAGACAGAACTTGCTGTGCACCAGTTTCTGCCTGTTGTCTCTTGTCCTATTGCTTGGCACCACTGGGAAGAGCCTGGCTCCATCCTCTTGACACCCTCCCTTCAGATACTTACAGACAGTGATGAGGTCCCCTCTCAGTCTTTTCTTCTCCGGGCTAAACAGGCCCAGCTCCTTCAGCCCTTCCTCGTAACTGAGGTGCTCCAAACCCCTAATCAACTGGACTAGATGATCTCCAGAGGCGACTTCCAACCCTAACCAACCCTGTGATTCTGTGAATCACCTCCATTACTCTCTGCTGGACCCTCTCCAGTATTTCCTTGTCTTTCTTGAACTGGAAATCTCAGACCTGGACACCGAACTCCAGGTGAGGCCTCACCAGGGCTGAGCAGAGGGACAGGATCACCTCCCTCGATCTCCTGGTACCTTGTCCTAATGTACTCCAGGATAACTTTGGTCTTCTTGGCCTCAAGGGCACTGCTGGCTCATGGACAGCTTGTTGTCCACCAGGATTCCCAGTGCAAAGACTTCCTCCTGGATGTGGGAAATTTTTGGATAATAATCTGGCAACATCTTGGCTGAGCCCCAGGGAAGAAATTGAAGCTGTTAAGTCTGAGCTGCCCAGCCAGCTTTTATGAAGATGGAGGGGGAATTGCTTTTATGCAAAACAGCTGAACAAGTGACAACTTGTTTTTGAAGACCAGTAACCTGGCTGCAGTGGCACTGTTGCAGGAAGCAGAGGCTGTTGTTAACCTCCTTTTCACTCCAGGGAAGCTGTGCTGCTGCCATGTGAAGCTGGCTGCAACACTAGGGAGCACGGGGACTGCTGAACAACACCCAGCATGAGCCCCACGGGGCAGTGATGTCAGAAAAGACATGGAGGAGTTAGAACTCCCCCATCCCTCCCTGCTCAGCTGTGCTAGCTGGCATCAGTGCCCTTGGGCTTTGTTCTTTGCCAACATGATATGGAAGATGATTTTGGATCACTGTGCTCACTGTTTGCTGCAGATCCCTTGGGAGTCTGCCAGTGTGCTGTAGTGATACCTGCTTATTCATGCCCATGCAGCATGTACCACAGGCAGAGAGCACAAAAACATCAGCAGCAGAGCTGAAAGGTGCAGCTGGATGAAACAGACTTGTTCTTACAGAGAAAAATACCTGGAAAAAAACCCCTAGCCAACTAGAAGAAACCAGTCTACATCTACATGTAAGTCAGATCCTTGTGACTATCAAAGACCTGTTGTTTGACTTTGCATTTCTGCCTCTCCAAATCCAAGTGTACGTTCACAAAGACTTTCACACTCAAGACTACTGCAGTATCTGAGCATCCCTGCTCTCAGTGCTGGGGCATCTGACCTGCTGAAGGCCCTCACACCTCACACACAACAGGCACAACCCAGGCTGAGAGCTGCAGAAGATGGCAGCAGCAGATTCCCACCAGGTGAAGATCTGCACTGGGATGCCCATCCCTGTGCTGGCTGGACATCCCCGCTGGTGCTGCATGCCCAGCTCAGTGTCATGTTTGGTGAAAGTACTGGGTGCCTCTGTGCCACAAAGCACATCACTCATCTCAGTCTCTGGCACCCTGCAACAGCCAGAGGCATTTGCTACTTTTCGGAGCTCTGGATTTATTTTCAGTCTGCATTTCATAAAGGCAAGAGACTTGTATAATCCCAAGGCCTGACAGCCTGTTTTTTCCCCAGTATCCCTAGGTAACCTTGGTCAACTTTGGCCAAGATACCTCAGATACACTGGAGTTCTGATAAATTTACTGGAAATTGGTAGCTGGGCATAGAAGAAAGAGATAGCAGCAGCCCTGTCCATGGAAGGGAGGCTGAGCTCACCTGGCAGGAGCTTGGTCTGCTGGCAGATGACATGCCACTCAGCACATGCCCCAGCCACCCCTCAGCACGTGGGCACAGCTGGGGTGGCCGTGCCCCCGCCTGCCTCTGGCCCAGCAGCAGCATCACTGGCAGTGAGATTTCATGGGCCAAGCAGCTCAGCAGAGCTGCATTTTGGGAGCCTGATTTTATCCATTCCACTGCTCAACAGCTTGTTTCCTGATGCTCTCAAAAACTGGCAGCTTGCAGTGTATGAAAAGACCATTCTTTTTTCTACATTTATATATTTCTTTGGGTTGCTTTTGCAATGACATTTTTAGTAGCTCTTTCTATTTCATTTTCCTTTCATTTTGGGTTTCACTATGCTCCCTCTACTGTAGTTAAGAATCACCGGCCATTTAATGGTTCATCTTCCATTTTAAGCAGGCATGTCTCGAGTATTGCTTGTCCATAGGCCTTTGCCACATCCCCAGTGGATGACAGCTAACATCCTGTGCTTATTCAGAGGGTCCTGTCACTTGTACTGACAGAGCAAGTGCAGAGCCGGGGGGAAGGCTGCATGTGAGTGTAGTAGGAACCAGGATGGAAGGGTTTGCCTCAGAGCAACTCAGGATGCTCCCCAGACTATGCAGGCCAAGCAAAGAGAGTATCAGAGATGTTTCTGAAGCTCTTGTTTTGAGTGAAGTCTGTAGTGCTGGGCTAGATGTAATTCCCTCCATGCTCCCTTTCTTCCAGTCCCCTTTTGGATGGGTTATACACAGCCCTAGTGCCATGCTTTGCCCTCCCCTTCTCCTCCCAGCCATCAGCTCAGTGTGGAGCAGAGCTCGTGCTCCACCATACAACACCCATGGCACCCAGTCCTGGCCAAGGCAGAGCAAGGCTGATGTTGCAATGAACTGCTGGTAACTCGCTTCTCTGGGCCCAGTCACCAGTGTCTGGCTCTCTTACGACATCCACCAGACACATCAGCCTGGGGGAGGAAGACCTCACCAGGCATTCATCATGAGGCTTTCCAGTGAGCTTGCATGGGAACAACACACTGTCACAACTAAGGGTTTGGGATTTCTCACTAGAACACTGTAAGTTCAGGACAGCAGTGCATGCAACGTATGGATGGACACTGAGGTATGGATGCGTAGAGCAGGATGAACATTTCTAGAAGCAGAAAAGCACCAAAACATTCAGATGCCTCTAAGCCACCCACAAGCAGGCAGCATGTGCCACAGGCTCCAGCAGCCAGCACTTTTCCTCTGCTCCTCTGCAGAGATGGCTGAGACTCAAGCAGTCCCAGATCAACACATGCTTCAAAATAAGTCCAATTGCTTCAACTCCCCAGTCAAAGGCAGCGCGTAGTCATCTTTCCTAGGAAGGGTGGGGAATCTGTATATTGTTACATCTTTTGCTAATTTTTGCTTTACCTGGCATTTTGTTACCTGCCTCTTGGGGTTGCAGGTAACTGGACAGGTTTGACTCCCTTGCACCAGGGGAAGCAGAGTCACTCTTAGCTGGAAGGAGAACAGCCCCAGCTGTTGAGGGGCCAAGGATCAAAAACCTTTGGCTTTGTGGTTATCTTGGTTGGCAGGAGAGCTCCTGCTCTACTCCCAGCCCAGTGCTCCTCTTCCTCTGCTCACTGACTTTCTTTCTTTGCAGACTCATACAAAGCCCAAGGGAAAAGGTGCAAACCTGGCAAGCAGGATGGAGGCAGTTCTAGGAGTCTAAATTGATGACCTTACACGACAAAAAAAAACTAAGTGTGTTTTATCTAACACTGATAACGTGGCAGCAATGGGAGAGGAATTCGGGTCTTCAAAGAGACCAAGGTGCTTAGCCAGAGACACACCATCTATTTTCCACACCAGCTGGACCCTGCCCTTCTGTGAGGACAAAGGGGACACGAGCCAAACATGTTAGACATTTAATCCTGCCCTAGACACCTCTTACAGTTCTTAGTGAAATCCCCCTTGCCCTGGACAGTCACTGAAATCCTCTTCCCATTCCCAGCCCCATGACTTGAAGCCCCTCTTGATGTATCCTCTCTCTTCAGTCCTTTCACCAATACTCAGGCCTTAAATCTCTCTCCTTCCCTGCTGTTCTTCCCCTTTTTAGGCAAAACAGAGTGACCAAAAAATAGTGTTAATTATTCCTCCAGAATTGTGCTGCAAATGACATAATTCCACAGGAGGCCAGGAGGCCATTTAGCATTTTATCAGCACTGGAACAGTTTCCCTTTGTCTCTTGGCCACACACCCTGCTGCTATCTTGTGTCAGCTCTGGCTCTGGGAGCAGATCTATATCACTAAAACATCCCAAATTAACTCAGTGCAAAAAATAAAACCCAATCCTACAACCAACCAGCCCTTAAGAGGGAAGTGGTCAGGACAGCATGGACTGGAGAATGGGAGAAAGCCCTGAGGACAAGGGAAGAAGGGAGCAGGAGAGGGGAATGATCCTTCTCAGTGGCAACAAGCCCTTGGGTACATTCAGCAGATGATGGAACCACAAACAGTCAGTCAGTGCCCTCTAAAGGATGGCCAGGCAGGGCCACATTCCCAGTCTGTGAAAACACCAGGTTTGGCCACAAAGGGTCCCAACTGTAACCCAAAGTGCTTTGGAAGCCAGACACCACAAAACATAGCTCAACAGAACAGTTATCACAGTATGTAACAACGGCAGCACCCTGCTCCCCACCTCACACAGGTAAGAGCTGTATTGCAGGGCAGTGGCTGCTGGCCAGTCTGATCCCTTTGAGCCACAAGAGGAACTTTGCTATGGTGTAGTAGTGGAGAGGGGAACAGGGCCAGCTTTGGCCACAAGGCCCCTGTCATGCTATGGGCAAGCAGTCTGCCTCCTTCCACAAGGCCCACAGTTTGGCAACATAATAAATTGAGCTGCAATGTCCTAAAATTGGGTTAAAGGCAGAAGCATTTACTGAAATAAACTCCTCACAGTGGAACACATTTGTCCAAACAATTGTGTTTGTTTGATTTATATGAGATGGGGCTTTATGCAGGTTCTGTCATCTGTGCCTGGGTCAGAGTTTCATGGCACTTCCTATATAGAGTCTTAGAATATCTTGAGTTGGAAAAGACCCACAGGAACCAATGAGTACAACCCCTGGCCCTGCACAGTAGCTTGGAGGTTTTATCATCTGTTCCTTTTTGTTCTCCATCTGCCCCTTTATCTTCCATGTCACCAGCTCCCTTTAATCACAGATCCTTTCAATCGTGTTTGCACCTTCTCTCTGCTATGTGCCGGTCTCTTCCTGCCTCAGATCTCAGGTCTTGTGTCCAAGTCCAAAACATGCTTCCCCAGACCCTCCTGCCACGGATGCAAAGTCACACTGGAAATGGGAGCACAGCACAGAAACTCTGCTGGCAGTGAGAGAAGGGAGCCTGGCAAACAGATACACAAATCCTTAGGTGGGTGCAGCATTGTGGAGCTGATACATATTGACCAACATGAGGAGTGAGAGTTCAATCAAGCCAGCAGAGTCAACAAAATCTCATTCAATTATGTGTCTCCATGCCCTGCACGCTCGTGCCTCAGCAACCATCCCTCCCATGCCGTGCTGCCCCTGCGGACCCACCCCAGTGCTCAGCATCAGGCTGCAGGAGACACACAGTCTGCCACCCACTCTGCCTCTCTGCCCTCCCCCAGTTTCACACAGACCTGTGAATCACATTCTACTTGAGTTTCATTTTGACTTTTCCTCTCTGTACCTGGTTTTCAGACAGTCCCTGCAGTTTTCTTTGGCTCACCATGTGAACTGAGATAATTAATCACAGGTCACCAGGGCCTGCAGGGCTGCGCTAGAGGAGCTGCAGGCTGGTGTCTCACATCAGCAGGATTTCAGCACTGGGTTAGGAGATTACAGGCTACTGATTCAAAGGTGGCAGGACCATAATAAAATGGTCAAAGAGCCTGGACTAAGACCCGTGAGAAAATTTCAGGGCAAAGCATTTTCCATAGAACACAGAAATTTGTCCTGTATGTGGGTAATCACAAGTCACAGTGAACAGCTGAAGGACTTTATCTATTGAAACAGACCAAGGCATCCTTTGCTATTTGGTCCTTCTGGTTCTCCTGGCAATTGAATGAAGTGCAGCTGGTCCAGTGAAAGTCCGTGTTTTCTCTCAAGGAACACACTCTTATGGTACTACCATCAGCCTTTTGTAAAGGGAATATCCACACAAAATCCCCACAACACAAAAGGTCTGGCACTTCATCATACACAATGTGGGCACATAGCACAGCAACAGCAGCTTCCTCTGGAATGGGGAATCACAGATTGGCACATGCTGGCACAAGAATCACTATCCTGTACACATGCTAATTCAGCAATGCCCATCTGAAACAGATTATCTGTTCATGCCAGAGTTCACTCTAGTCTGACCCACTCCCTGAGCCAGCACCACAGACCAGAACACTTTCCAGTGCACACCCTGGAAGAGCAGCATGGCTCTGTTAAAAGAAGTACTTTAAAAAGAAAATAAAAAGAAAAAAAAACCAAAGAAAAGAAAAAATATTCTGCACTTCCACTGGGGAGAGAATGAGAAGGAACTGCAAAAATGGAAACCTGGGTCAGACATTAGGAAAATAATATCCAAGTTAAGGAGAGTAAGGCCCCAGACCAGAATAGACTGCCTTAGAGAAGACTGAACTGCCATTCTTGAAGGATTTATATGAAAACACTTGAGAAATCTCTGTTGGGATGATACAGTGTTCATACTTACCAGGCTTTCTTCCTGTCTCTTCCCTACACCATACCCCCCAGTCCCTCCCCAAAATTCTGCATCTTTAACAGTCTACAATCTTGGTGCCTGCATAGAAATATGGCAATAACTTTGCTTCCCCAAGTACACAACATTTAACAGTCACTGTGTGGCACTTCAAGGACACTCAGGAACAGCAGCACAATACTCAAATGTTTTTGATTAAAGTACTTCAGCTCTTTAGGAAGAAATACTGGAGCTACTGGTGAAGGGAGCAAGCCTCAGAGTTAACCAACTCCAACTATAGCTAATAAAGGGCAGAGGGAAACACCAATCTGTTTTTCACAATACCTTGATTTGGTGGTTTCTTAGTGAGGGGGGGATTGTATCTGGCAGAGTGAAATGGAGCAGAGGATGTTGCTGAGAGCAGGTGGCTGTATTAGGGACGGGGATGGGGCAGCACGAAGCTCACTCCTGGGAAGGAAGAAGGGGTGAGAGAGAACTGTCAGAAGAGCCAGAGCAGCTGAGCCTGTCCTCAGTGCAGTCAGTGACAGCCGGGCATGGACCTGTCCTGCTCCTGCACCTCACTGTCCCTCTCCCCCAGACAGAGCCTTCCCAGATCAGCTCCTTGCCCAGCCCCAGCTCCAGTACCTCTTCCTCTGCCCATCCATCTTTCCAACCCTGATAGTATCTCCCAAGGCTTAATAATTAACCAATTCTTAGAGTGAGGAGGGGGAGACAAAGTATACTCGAGGCAATATTCCTGACCAAACTTGGTTCACTACATTCCTATTTCCTCAGCTGCACTTGGCATTAGGGAAAACAATCCCACTGCATAAGCCTGTTCCTTTGTTTGCTTCAGGCACATTACAAAGTAATTAACTATTACCTTTTCCATGTCATGACTGCCTGAGAATGACACTTATTTCCCTGTTCTGTTACCAAAATGATTTCTCCTTCGCAAGTTCAGTAAACAGACATACAGTTCCTTGTACAAATGAATAGTCCCAAAAACATGAGAGCAAAATTGCTTTTACCCATATTCAAGAAGACTCAAAACACAGAGCCCTGAGGTCTTGACATACCTTTTTTCCTCCCCCCCCCCATTTTTTATGCAACAAATTACTCAGAATTTGTATTTGGCTGGGCTCAAAAGATTATCTAGCACTGAAAAGACTATCTGGACTAAGTAGGCTACCAAAAGCAAACAGTGTTATCAGTCAGGCACTTAGTTTAAAGAAACTGGCACTCCCCTTCAAAAGGTACATGTTCTTCCTTATCTCTTTAACACAGACCATCAAGGTTTTAGCTTTCACACTGCCATTTTAGCACATGGCAGTGCTCTGTAGCTGAACAGAAAAGGGAAACGCTGAGATGTGAAAATGATCAAGCAGTTCCTGAACTCAGAAACAGTGTGTGTATTCTAAACAATAAAACCTTAACATCACCTGTGTTAATTAAAAAAAATCTTCAATATTGACACTTTACAGATACTATTTTAAAATGCTTCCTGTGGCTAATTATAAAGCTGGGTAAACAATAAAACCTTTTTAACTATCCAGCTGTGTTAATTAAAAGAAAATCTTCAATATTGACAGTTTACAGATACTATTTTAAAATGCATCCTGTGGCTAACTATAAAGCTGGGTTTGCATAATTTCCAACAGTTTAATGCTATCCATTCTGTATCAAAAAGTCATAATTCCTAGGCAAGAGAGAAAATCTATTGAAGTCTGAATGAATTTCAACAACTTCCCTACTTCCATGATAGCCTAAAATAAAAACCAATTGCATTCAAAAATCGTAATACCATTGGCACAAAAGAAAAACCTTGTATCTGCTTAGAGCTCTAAGTTACAAAGGATCTTTAACTTTGGTAGAGCTTATGCTTAGAAATAATGTATCTGTGAACTCTGAAATATTTATCAATCGCTGTCAGTGAAAAATATTGTGTACACTTTACTTTTTCCCCTATTTGTTAGTCCTATGAACATTGAGCTGAAAGGAGGCAACATGTCCAGATAACTTATCTGGATTGCAAAAATACTTCAAAGATTTGTAATTAAAGAATTATTGCCCCTCATTCAATTCCCGTTTGAGTGCAATTCCCTGAAGCTGAGTTATATATTCTAGCTAAATCTCAAATCAGGGGTTTCAAAGAAGTAGTTTTTGCTAAGAAGGCCAACTTCCAGGCCCAGCCACCCACAAGTAACACCTGCAAGGACAGGACACACACCAGGTCTGGGCAATAAGCCCAGCTGATGACACAGGCTCTCTACAGTGACTTTTATCAGACACCATGAAGAACTTGAGAGCAGCAGCAGAGCTAAAATGGATCTTGGAGAGACCCAGATTGAGAATATCAGATAATACTCAACAAGGGTTGTCCTGCCAGGATTCCTCCCAGACCCCAAATCTCACTCGGGGCTCTGGACTGCAGTTCTGGTGGGCAGTCAGCAGAACCAAGCACACAAACGTCTAGGTCCTTTGCAAGGTTTAATCCTAAATCACTAGGAGAATCTTCCAGCATTAGAATCTAAAGTTTAATGCAAATTCTGTGCCTCAAGCATGAAAGCCTTCTTTCCTGTTGCCTTAAAACACTTAGGCCACATCTTGAAAAGTCAGTTTGTTACAGAGGAGGACAAGATACTGTTCTGGGCACCATCAGAGGGGCTATACCTACCTCCTACTGTGACAGGGCTTTTCTCTAAAGTCCCGTCTGCTGCTTTGAGGGGGGCAGTGGGGAGGGAATAGACAGTAAAACTTTCACTAAGTTACACGCTTGTTTCAGGTCAAAGCCAAAGGAGTGCAATCTATGAAGACAAGACTCAAGAATACACTGTTTTGCTGAAAGAACAAATACTAGACAAGTTTACTTAGAAAGCTACAGTGCTTTTAAGCAATAATTTGAACTCTTTTGGATATCCATATAAGGTTGAGAGTGCATTTTTACTGCCTTAATCTCATTTAGTGTTAGAAAACTCTGAAGTCATACCTCGTTAAGAGACAAGATCTCCAAGAAGTCCCTCTCCATGCTGAACAAAACTTGCAAATTTGATTCCTTAAATTGGGTAAAGGAGAAATGCCTTACCATGCTCTCTATCTTGCCATTGTCCAGGAGTGCCAAGGGTAGAAACAGAGCAACTTAACTCACAAGAATGAGCAGGAACATGCCAAGGGAAGAAAAAACATGTAAGAATATGACCACGTGCCAACGACAGAAAAGCGTGAGAGAAGCAGCAGTATGAAAAAAAGACAGTTTAGGGAAAGGAGACATGCTGAGGAATAGAACCATGTAAGGAAAGGAGAGACCAGAAACAGTACATAGTACATCCTAGGGAGGGCATTATAAACCAGTATTTAAACCAGACAAATTTTATTTTTCTCAAAAAACCACTGTTTAAATTTTAACAAACACATCAAACCTCACTATAAGACACTGCTGAGGCAGGCCATCTGCTGTACTCAGCTGACAGAAGCCACCACTGCCACAGCAGGACATGTTCATGCGTCAGCTGCTTCGGATTCAAGTTGGTACCTCAGTTTAAGGCCAGGGCAGGGTGGGGGCTGAACAAAGACATCACACTTTGCCATGGGTTTGGTCACCTACAACAAGAGACAGTGAAACTGCAGCAGCTGCTGAGTGCAAGTGGAATCTTCACACTTGACAGCAAAATTCCACAAGTACTCCCCCCTACGGCTCTACTTAAACCCATAATGGCAAATGTTGGTCAAAGAAAAATAAAATGTCATACGAAATATAAAACAAGACAACAAAACATGATACAAAACTGCAGACCATTCTTTTTCTTTATGTTGAAATAGAAGAGCAGTTATCTCCAAGACTTCTGCAAATCCACAATCTGGCTTCCTGCCTTACATTTGCACTAATGTTTAGTGTTTAGTACAAGTGTAAGTACTTGTACATTTGTTTTGCAGGAACAAAACACGTTTTATTTGACTCTATTATTTTACAAGAATTTGAAACACATATAATTAGCTGGTAATAAAAAGCCCCATAGAATTCTAATTGATGGGAAAATATTTTCCTTTCTCACAAAAGGATTAATTTTTTTTAGGACTAGAGAAGCCAGCTAAAAATAAAACAAGGTTTTCCAAACGCCACAAGTTTGCTTTGGTGTTTAAGGAAGGACTAGAGGCGGCACTCTGTACGATGGTGTAATTGACACGGTGGTGTTCAGTCAAAGGTTGGACTCGGTGATCTCACAGGCCTTTTCCAGCCTAATTCGTTCTGTGATTCTGTGTGAGATTTTCCCTGAAAGATTCTGTATATGGCACAAGTCACGACACTCAGTTGACAAGTTTCAACAGGAACGTTTGCAATGTGGCCTTACACCACCTCCCAGACTGCCCGGGATAACGGTGGTCACCTCACCCACCCACAGAGCTGCAGTAAGACGCCCAGGCAACTCCCAACGCCTTTCAGCCCAAACTGCTTTGGCACAAAACGCAGCGATAAAACACGCTTAACTTAAGGAACGACCAGAGCAGAGCCTAAACGCTAAACTCGGTTTATTCCCGGCCTAGTGACACCATTCCTCCCGAAGCCGCAGCAGCTCCAAACTTCCCCTCACCACTGCGCACGCGCCGAGCGGGCCCCGCTCCCTTCCGGCCCCGCGCGCGCGACCTTCCCCCGCCCGCGCGCTCCCCCGCGCGCTCCCCC
>VZRS01004080.1:0-69915 GCA_013398055.1 Ifrita kowaldi
GGCATTAGTTACTGTTACAAAACTAGATCTTTATACCAAAGCTACTTTAACATTATACATATAGCATCTGTTTGTAACAAAGCTACTTTTACATATGGCATCTATTTGTAGAAAGCTACTATTATAATATGTCTCTATCACAACAACAAAGCTACTTTAACATCATTCATTTTAACATTTGCAGAAAGCCAATATTATAACATTTATCATCACAAAAGCAATACTCCCAAAAAAAAAGCAAATTACCCTGGCATGAACTTGTGACTGTTTTGCCATGATTTGTGTTTTTCTTCAGAGTGGTAATAGCAGCTAACTCAGAGTTTGTAAATAAATGCATACTACATTTGCTTGTCCTGGGCAGGTATGAATCGAGGCACAGCATACAAAATACTGACTATACAATGGTGGTATATTGAATCCACACAACTATTGCTGCTGCAATCATAGAATCCTTTTTGGAGATTGCAGTGTATGTCATAGGGAGGGGATCATAAAGTATTCTGAAAAGAAGAGAAACTCCAAAATTACTTGAATTTGTTTATATTGCTTCCGTTTGCCGCTTACAATGTATCTTCAATCTGATTTAATCAAAGGGGAAGCCTCTGAAAGAAGCACAGGGTGAAATCGTGTATTCAGCCTCGTTTCTGGAGTGGTTTGCGGAGGAGGCTCGACGGATTTATGGTGATGTTATTCCAGCATCTGCAAAAGACAGAAGAGTCCTGGTGCTGAAGCAGCCAGTAGGAGTGGCAGCCGTTATAACCCCAGTAAGCATAGCTGAACTCTTCTGAGTCACGTGAAGGTTTTCAGCTCAGCCCATAGCTCAAAATGTCATTTATTTCTGCAAAAACAGGAGGCAAAATTTTCCCAACTTTGATTGTACTATTTTCTCTCTTCCTAGTGGAATTTTCCCAGCGCTATGATTACCCGGAAGGTTGGTGCAGCTCTGGCAGCTGGCTGTACAGTGGTAGTGAAACCTGCAGAGGACACACCTTTATCAGCATTAGCTCTTGGGGAGGTGAGCTTTCAGTGCTAAGCTTTACCTCAGCAATGGACTGACACTGTAAACAGGGAGTCAGATGGGCTTGGAAGGTAGCTCTGGCCAGCTTCATATACGAAGAAAGGACAAACTGTCTGACTACTGGCAGGTGTTTTAGTTCAGTGAGAATCTTTGTAAATTGCCTCTAATATGGTCTAGAGCCTCAAAATGGATCGGACCATTTTGATACACAAAATATCCTTATATCTGTAATTTGGTTCTTTTGAATAGTCAGCTTAAACTGGAGCAAAGCTGCTCTCTGACACACCTGTGGCACCTGTTCCTAGTTGTGCTGAGCCCTTCTGGCTTCCATTTACTTACAGATGGTTTTCTTCAAAACAATGAACAATCATTAAGTGACTATTCCTCTTACAAAATGCATTAATAATGCAAATTCTGTTTTCTTTTGTTGCAGCTTGCAAACCAGGCTGGAATCCCAGCAGGAGTGTATAATGTTGTTCCCTGTTCCAGACAACAGACAGCAGCTGTAGGGGAAGTTCTATGCACTGATCCATTGGTATCCAAAATATCTTTTACTGGCTCTACAGCAACAGGAAAGGTACATATGGGGACAGAATATCCTTGAAGATTATTACTGTGGTTATGCTAGAAAGGTAGGGAGAAAGTGTGTGCCTTTATATAGAGCCTTGTCTTCTGGCTACTGTACAGAGATTGTCCAAATAATTGTGTACCTCTTGAGATACTGCTTGCATGTTTTAGCATCAGTACTTCACAGAAGGATGCCTGTCTGCAACTTCTTGATAACTGCCTTTCATTAAACTATGATGTGAACAGTTCTGTACAAGGTGTTCTTGGTTTATATCATAAAGTGACAACGTGCTAATACGAACACTGAAACTGAGTTTCAAAGGTACCATTCAAGCATGGCTTCAGCAGTTGAGAGAAAGTATTAGAGAAGCGAGGCCCTGGAATCTCTGCTATCAACCTTAGTCAGTAAAGAATCTTGTTGTCATCTATAATTGAATCACTAAAGCTGCAGAGTGTGGCTACAAAATGACAGAATTCTCTGGGATGGCTGTATGCAGAATGAAGAAAAAGTCTGGTATCAAGGCAAATCATAATACCAAATTCTGTCAGATCTTGGAAAACTTTTGTAAGAGTAGCCAAGATTTTATTATCAAAAAGAATAGAACAAGGAAACAAAAAAGAGTAACAACATTAGTGTATAAAAGCTTGACCTGACCTGAAGTCGATCAAAATCTTTCTCTGCATTAGTCATTGGCCAGAATCACATCTTTAAAGGTTTTAATGGAGGAAATTTGTTTTTGTCATAGGAGGTGGTCTAGCATTGTAGGGAAGCCGCAGATTATTTCCTTGCCGGAGTCATTTTTCACTGCCTTGCATCCGTAATTCCACTGTTCACATCTGTTAGAGGTACAGATGCCTGTGTCTCCTCTGCTGCCTACAGATCTTGCTGAAACATGCAGCTGGCACCGTGAAGAGAGTTTCCATGGAGCTTGGAGGACATGCTCCTTTTATCGTGTTTGACAGCGCCAATGTGGACCGGGCTGTCGCAGGAGCCCTTGCTTCTAAGTATAGAAACTCAGGACAGGTGAGAATAATCTTTTTGTCCATGTTTCTAGACAATGAAGAGCTGTACATAAAGTTTAAGCTGTAAATAAGCTATTTTATGTAAAAGGCAAAGCATAGAACACTTCACTGTGAAAAGTGCCACACTCACACATGGCTCTGGGCACTAAAGCCAGTTATCAGCAAGTCTAAATAGCAACACTAAAATCCCATGTATTTTCACAACATACATGGCAGTCAGTAGCATCAGTGTTAAAGAAGATGATGTTCTCTAGGACCCCTGTTTTAGAAATTTAGGAATCTTCTGGTTCTGGAAAAACAGAGGTGGGCCAACATGTTTCAGATGTGTCGCACCAGCGTGTTCTCTGCTTTTACCCTCATTCAGTTATCTGCCTGCAAGATCTTGAGAAGTGATAAGGCATTTTGTCATATGCTTTGTTAACATTAAATTCATTGGAGAACTAGAGCTGTGAAAGACACCATCTTGCTTCTGTCTGTTAAGACACTCACAGATAGTTTTTTCCACAGTGAGTAGCTTTAAAAAATTGATAGACAAGATTCAAGTGTGCGTTGCTTCAAATGTATTTCATTTAGAGTCAAAAAAATTTTAAGAGCATCACTTTCCAGAACAGTCAGCTGAGAAGAGCTGTTTGGAGACTGTTGCAGCCTTACAGGTACATGTGAACATGAAGTTGATGAACTCCAGCTTTTGAGAAGCACCAAATTTTCAGTGGGTTTGGAAGGTCATTCGATGGGGAAAACTTTGCTTGAATAGCGTGAGAAGAAGACATGACTAATCTTGGGAAGAAAGAAAGGAAACAAAAGTGGACAAGGACCACTAAGGGATCAGACTCAGACTGGAAAAGATCTAACATAAAAGGCACCTGTGCTGCTGTAGAGAAGGATAAGTGCTGTTACTTTTCACATACTGTAGCAGTCAAAATAGGATGCAGTTAGAGCACGGGGTAGCACAAATAAATAGGCCATTGAAAGCACTTAGAAACAACTTCCAGAAAGAAAGCAAACTCAAACTCAAATAATAAAGGAGTTAGAAAAAAAGACCCCAGACCACTAAGTGTGATCTGAGTTTCTGCTGGCCAGTCCAGCATTCTGCAGTCTAATGAGAAGGTATTTCGTGCAGCTTCTGGGCCTTGGTTGATCCGTGTATCTGAGTCCACAAAACTCACAAAACACTTCCCCGGGGTAAGGAACTTAGCTGTGTGACATATTTCACACACCCACTGACAGCTTGTTGAAGTTGTATTTCTTAAAGTGGAAGGGGTGATGAAAGATATGGCATAGCTTGGTAACAGCTTAGGATGAGGGAGGAGAGGCAGGGGACATCAGTGTAGTAACCTAATTCTGTGCATGAAGGCCAGAATGAATTTATGGATGGATTAAATACAATGTAAACCACTGAGGTTTTGTCTTATCTTGTTTGTTTTCAGACCTGTGTTTGCACAAACCGTTTCTTGGTGCAAAAGGGAATTCATGATGAATTTGTGGAAAAGTTTGCTAAAGCTATAGAGAAAGAACTGCATGTTGGAAATGGATTTGATGCAAAAACTACCCAAGGACCACTAATAAATGAAAAAGCCGTGGAGAAGGTATAAATAAATATTTCGTTTTTAACATCCTAATTTTCTTTCTATGATCCATAAAATAACTTTACATATATGTTTCACTTTTTTTCACTTGTTTTATTAGAACATATTTGCAGTGTGGCTAGAAGTGTGTTCTGTCTACCAAATCCATGTGTACATATGGACAAACAGATGTGGACAGTTTGTATATCATCACCCTGTTTCCGTTAAGGGACAGAGAGGCCTCCTTTAGGAGAAGCTGATTCCTCCTGATTACTCCCTAGCTGTTCTGAAGTCCATTCACTGAAATTGGATACACTGTGAGAGCTGTATGGTGATCCTGCAGTTCTGAAGCACTGTGATAGACAATTTCTTTTGAAGAACAGTGTTCTTGGCAAAAGCTAGGGAGAATAATTAATCAGGGTTAAAATACCAGAACTGTGGATGTTGTAATCACTTGAAACTTCGCATACATGGTGTGAGTCTTCTGTTTTGGATGACCCGCAACTCCAGGATTGTTATTTTTTTTAAATCCTAATAAGTCACATCTTTTATATTACTTTACCATTCCTAAGGTTAAATATTATTAAGTTAGGTGTCTCATGCTTTGTAAGATATTACAGCTCAGTTGTATGCAGGCTTGGTTTGAAGCCATTATACATGAATGCTGCCAGCTTCTCTCTCTTTATAAAAGAATGGGAAAATATTCAGTTATTTGGGAGAAAAGGATACAGTCCTTGAATTTCTTTCCTTCATGCCCTCTGTTCTTGTATCTTTTAAGTGTAGTGTGTGTATCCCATACAACTATATATACAAACAAACACTGTATATAGTCACTTTCTGTAATTTCTGTAATTTCAAAGGACAGTATTCTAGGTGGAGATTGCTATTTTAGTTTTCTTATTACTTTGTTGTCTTTAGATGAATTGTAAATGTAGGGGGTAGGTAGAATTGTAGATGTAGGAAAATGTTCTTGCCAGTTCCATCTTTAGAGTTGTTTCTCTTTCCATGGCAGTCATGTACTTCTGTTTTCATAGTGCTTAATCACTGATAAGATTCAGTTTTTAGTCCTGCAAAGATTTTTTTCTCACATTAGGTGTAGGCTTTTATTTCAACAGAAAAGTGGGCTGGGGGCCACACTCATAATTTATTCCTCTAAAATTATGTCAGACTGAGAGAAAAAAGAATTAAAGAGAAATTAGATAATGCAAATGATCCTCTGCAAAGTGTAAACCTCTCTTCAAAATTTTCTCTTTAATATTGGAGAGTATTTTTTCTTCAGTGGGTAATGTGTTATTGCTCATTCTTAAATGCTGACTTTAAGATTTTTGTTATGCATATATCAGGTAGAGAAACACATTAAGGATGCAGTTTCTCAAGGAGCATCTATTGTGACTGGAGGGAAACGACACAGCTTGGGGAAGAATTTCTTTGAGCCAACATTACTTAGTAATGTTACAACAAAAATGCTTTGCACCCAAGAAGAGACATTTGGCCCTTTAGCACCAGTTATCAAGTAAGATTATTAATTTTACAGATTGAAATTAACAATTGAAAAAACAATGAAAGATTATTTTGAATAATCAAGATTTGAAAGCGTTTGCAAAAATTATTTTTGTATGATCACACAAATCTTGTAAAATAACTGGGGTACACAGGTGAAAACATCCTCTGGATATGTAGTTCATCTGTTTCTTTCTCTTGACCTGATCTTAGCATCTCTGCAACTTTTGGAAAATTGAAGTGTCTCAATAGTTAAGCAAGGCTAGATAGCAGCAAACCTTCATTGGCTGCATGATTTGTGGTATGAAACAGGAGAAATTTTTGAGTTTGTCATGTGATTTGCTAGTCCTAAGCTTTTCTGACAGAGGATGACTTGGAGCTGTCTGTTCTCCTTAAAGCCTTCCCTGCCTTTGTGCAGAGCAATTGGATGTGATGGAAGAACATACAGTTATCTCTCAGCACTGAGAGTGCTGCGTAGTTGAGGAAATAGGTAGGCTAACCCATGTGAAGTAAATGGTTCAGTTACTTTCCAGCTGCCTAGGGAGGATAAAGGCAATCTTAACTACTTAACCGCAGTTTAAATTACAAGAAGAGGTAGACACTTCGGCCTTTCAAAATGAAATTTAAATTAGGTTTTTAATGTACACTTTTGGGAAAAATAAATTGACATTTTAATTCTTGATAAGACTGCTTCTTGTCAGTAAGCCAGCAAGACAGTAGGTGAACTGCAGGCCTCATTTTAATTTTTGCTCTTTCTATTGACAGATTTGAGACTGAAGCAGAAGCTGTTGCTATAGCAAATGCAGCTAATGTGGGTTTAGCAGGTATGCCTCTCTGTCAGATAAGTGTATTTCTGTGGTTTTGTGAGCTTTAGTGTTATGGGGTGATGATTTTGAATGTCAGTACGTCTCTTTTTCAGTCTTCTGCAATTGTTCTTACTGATTTTCATTCCTGTATCTCTGTGTCTGCACGACAGGATATTTCTACTCCCAAGATCCAGCTCAGATCTGGAGAGTCGCAGAACAGCTGGAAGTTGGAATGGTTGGTGTTAATGAAGGCATAATCTCGTCAGTGGAGTGTCCTTTTGGTGGGGTAAAGGAGTCTGGCTTAGGGCGAGAAGGTTCAAAATATGGCATCGATGAATACTTAGAAATAAAATATGTCTGCATTGGAGGATTATAAAAGCCTTCAGACAGCACAATCGCAACAACTTGGGGAAGAGTGCTGTAGTTCTAATAAGCTTCTTGAGCCAGAAATACACATGAATGCAACTTCTACCTTCTTTAGAACTAATCAACCCTGTCCTGTGTGTGTATGGAGATATCTACAGTATTCTGTGCTGCCAGATGTTTTTACATGGTCTTTGTTTATACATCCAGTTTTTCAGCAATGTGATCACAATGTCCATTATTTTTAGTAATGAGTAGGGATGTACATTTATTATTCTTGGATTATCCCTGTGTAACTGGGAGAACTTGGAGACCTGTGCATAAAGAAAATAGATTGTAACCTATAGCAAGGGGAAACTAGACCACCATTTTTTACTACCTTTAGTGTTTCAGTGTGGATATGGGAGACTTTGGGATGGCAGTCTCCCTTCAGAATTTTGTGTAAATACTGACACTTTCATTGTGGGAGAATCTGCTGCTTACAAAAGGTGAGGAATTGTTTTGAGATCTGTTTAAGCATCCACATGGGCAAACAAACAGACAGCTTTTTCAGCACTGTTAATGCTGACTGCAGGGCTTCTGCCTGTTCAGATTTAGGTTTTTGAGCAAAGAGGTGTAATTTGTGCCTAACAGCTTGCATGCCTAGCATGAAATATGGCCCTTGATGCCTGTTAGCCCTAGCAGTCCTGGGAACAGGACAATCCAGGACTAAGAATTGCTGGTTTAGTGAGAAGCAGGAGGAAGATAGGATACTTAGAGGAATAACTTGCAGAATTGTAAGGGGAGACTTACAAAGAAGGGCTGTGTGAAGAAAGTACAAGTGGTGACATGATGATACAAATAAACGCCCTCCCTTTCATGAAAAGACCATGACTCTCCTTGGGTAGAAGTACAATCCCTGATGTAAATATTGCTCAGTGTCTAAAGGAACATTACTCATCCCCTTCAAAGAATAGGAGCAGATATCCATCCCTGTTGGCTTTGTGTCTTGAATTGGATTTGTGGTTATGCAGGTGAATGTCCATTAGGGAGGAGGGTTTAAAAACCTTTGAACATGGCTAATTTGTGACCTAATAAAGATTTAAATAGTGGTGGTTAGAGGTGAGACTTTGATACATCACCTCACTATTCTGTCATCTTCAAAAGATGATGTAAGGCTTCCTTATGAAATAAACAATGTTGTTTAAACATTATTTTAATGGCAGTCAAACGAAGCACTTTAAAAAATGTGCCATGTTAATTTGGTAAATAAATCAGCACTGCAGGGGTTAAGTGGAATAAATTTTGTTTCTTGTATTCATTACAAAAATAAGTAAAAGAAGGCAATGGAGCCCTTCTTCCTATAAATTAATGAATGTACCCTATGAAATGAAATATTTTAAAATATTTTATCCCATCAGGCAAAGAGGTACCAGGTAACACAAGACTTGGGGAAGGAGGGAAAGCAAGCTGGAACTGAGTTTCACAGTGATTTTTTAAAGCGCACATCAAGTAGCATTGACTGCTACTTCTTATTTTTAAATATTTTTTTATGGTTGTATTTGTGTAGCAGTTGAGACCAGGTGGGTCTGGAACACATTATCTGTCAGTACTGTGTGCATCACGCCAACCGAAGGGCATTTACTGCCCTTCCAGTAATTCCCAATGCACCAAACCCACACAGTTGTTGAGGGTGAGGACTTTGTACTGTTATCGATGCTTGTTGTCAAGAATACAAAAAGGATGGCCTATTTGTGCACTAGTTGCAAGAAACCTTCCTACAGGCAACTTCTAAGATTACATTATTGAGCACACAGGCTGCCTGAATTTGGGGAATACAGTGTTGTGGGAGGAAGCTGTTTGCCAGCCTTGGCTACCAATGTGTTTAGTATTAATTAGAAAAAATAACTTGGTAAAAGAAGTTCATGGCTTGGTTCCTGGGTCCCACAACACAATGATTCAGGCATAGTTACAGGTATTGCACACAGGTAGAATATCTGCCACTGAAATTGCAGACTTCAATTATGTCTGCCTGTGAACTGCAGTATAAGGTCAAAATTAAAATCTTATTTACAGCTGTATGACTGCAGTATTCAGTGTGAGTGCGCTTCTTGGGACAGTGCCTTTGGAGGATAAATTCTTTTAACCCTTAGTCTCTTCACTGCAAAGTTACTGATCTGATGCACTGGTACATTTAAAATCTTAATGTCATTTCTGAGAATAGCACGTATTTGAGTGTTTACTCTGTTTTTAGCACTTTTAATGAGTGTTTACCTTTTTTTTGGCAAGTAATACCTTTTACTATGCCTGATAACAAGCACAAACAATATTTAAAGATAATGTTTGTAAGAAACTTTAAAAATACCTTTGTCTAGATTGGACTGTGGTTGGATTCCAGCATAATACCCTCATGTCAGTAAAGTCTACATCAGTTAAGCACAGAATAATCAAAGTTGTCTTCATAGCAAAAGCTGTGATTCTTCAACAAAAGATGTACTTGAATGCTCACACCTCAGTTGTATTGATTGCACTTGTGATAGTTTAGCAATTTCTGGATATTAAAACTGTGATGAAAAAATGTTTTCAGTTAATAAATAACTTCTGTGAAACCACTGGATTTTGTGGTTTATTACCTTATTCAATGCTGAATTGACAAATTGACAGCAGCCACATTAAGTTCCGTCTCTCAGATTTGCACAGAGGATTTTTGTTCTGACAGCTTTATCACTGGAAAAGACAACACTTCTTTCCATCCACATGTTCATACAGTGTAAGATTTTGGTACCCCCAATTACAGTCCCTTGAATCTAAATCACACAGATGAGACTACTTGGGCATAGTAATATGCCATCAGTCATTTTGTATGTCAGTCTTTCATGCTGAGTCAAACATTTTATCACAAGATAGGTTTTGTAGAGTACAGTGTCTTCCCTGCTTTTGTGATGTGATAATTCTTTATTTCATTCATTAAGATTTCAAATAGAGTTTTGGGAGCTCTTTTATTTCTGTTTAATTAATACAGTCTTGAAGCCTGAGAAACTGCCTTTTAATTTCCAACTTGACATAGTCATGGCCAATTTCCATTTTATTTTCTTAAGTTACTCTTTAAACAGTTGTTTGACACACACACCACCCCCACCCCCACTGCCTGTCTTCTCTGTATAACATGCTCTCAAGAAATTACGTTTACCTGTTCTACTAGATATTAACAATTTAGCTGTCTTAAAGAAGATTTCAGTATGGTGTTCAGAAGCTCTTAAGTTACATTTCAGCACTTGTTTAAGGGGTTTCCATGTCAAAACTTCCCACTTAGGTCCTTCCAGGAAGAACCATGAGAAGTTGGTGGTTTATTCACTTTATCAGTGAGTGCCAAAGCTGCTTAGCACAACTGGCTGAAGTTGTTTTGGAATTATGCCGATTATCTGCTGTTGCATCACCTACTCACAGGGATGGGGGAAGGCTACTGCTATTACCAGAACGTACAGTGCAATAACAAAGGGGCGGATTCCATCCTTCAACAAAGGACCCATGTATCTCATCAGCTCATTCAGCTGCCGGTATTCCCTTGTAGTTCAGTGGCAATGTTTGAGGTACCACCTAGACTGTGGCACCATGTATCCAAATAGACTTAAAAAGCTGCTTCCATGGTGTATGATTTTTTCCTTACAGAAAGACACTTGTATCTCACAGCACCTTTTATTACCACTATGTAGCACAAACTTAATACACGACGATGGAAGAATTTTTCTTTCCCAGTTCAGAAACAAGCAGCATAACCTACCCCTCTCTAACAGCATATTTTGGTTATATTGCACACCTGTATCTCTGGTTACTGCTAAGCAGCTGACTCAACTATGGAATCTGTTACAGAGTAAGCCACAAAACCTGTGAAACCACCACACTTGGCATGACAGCTGGTGATTACCTACAGGCAATTAAATCAAGCAAGGACAAGCACCACATGAAAACTTAATGTGACTGGCAGTAAATTTCCCTTTTCCTGCTCTCTGATGTACTGAATTCTGTCACCTCTCCAGAAAAAAAGATACTTCTGTCAGTAGAAAGGGAAGGAGGTCAGCTACTGCACTGCTTTTATGTCTGAGTACAGACAAGCTATTGTAGACCATATATGTCTATTAGCCTGGCCTGAGTGTTGAGTCCAATACAGAGTACCATACTTAAGAGTACCTGACAAGCTTCTAAAAGGAAAGACAAAACTTTATTAATAGTTACATAAATGTAGTCATTTCACCTCAGAAATTGTTCCAGTTACAATACAATAGCATTTGCAATAAATAACATTTTCTAGAAACAGATTCCTAATACAAATTCTGTAATAGCTCACCCATCCACCCACAGGGAGAAGTGCTTTCATACAGAGACAAAATATACATGTGCAGCTCATCTGCACCTGATTCACAGCCTGTGCAAAAATCATTTGCCTTTGTTGCCTCCTTCTTAAAATTTTATTTCTAAACTTTGTATTTCCCTCCTTTGCCTTGGGGAGTTCAGGATATAAAAGGTACATGGAATGGGTTTTTCTTTGCTGCAGAAGTACGGGATTAGTATTCAAGTTAGGGATCCCTGATAAGCAATAACTGACGTTAAGAAACTAATTCACCTCTATCCCGTTTCCCTTCTCCTGGAGGAACGTTTTCCTCTCTCAAACCTCGCCTAAATGGCAGAAGACTATACTTACTGTTATTTTATTACTACCATCCCAAAGCTCCACCTGACTACTGCCCATTATTGGTATACCAGGGGGCAAAACTAGTTTCACTTGAGGTTAAAAGCAGGAATAGAATATTTGCCTAGGAACTCAATTATTTCAAGAACATGAGACTATCTAAGGAAAGTTTGCTCCAGCACAGAAAACACACGCATGCACTCACTCTCTCACCGTTAAGCTCCTTGCATGTGTGTGCACTTCTGTTTTCCCAAAGGAGACCAAGGAAAGGAAAATTGACATCATATAAGCAAACAGCTGACAGCACAAAACAGATGCTTGAACAATACTTTTATCTGATACATCTGACAGAAGGAGAGTAAGATTGCTTACCTAAAAGGGCTGAGTTGATAATCTAGTCTTACATATGGAACAATAAGCATTTTTCCCCTATGCAAATAAACAATTCTCTGTAATTAGACAGTTTGCATTTTGCTTTGTTTTCTCTACTTAATACGACAGGTTGAACCACAGGACAGATAATCTGGGTGTGGATCTCAACAGATTTGCCAAAATAAATTTTGTTTCATACCGCAGTACTATTTTGGTTAGGAAAATTAAATCCACAAGACCATTACCTGTTCGCAGCCATGGCAGTTTCATGCTGTGTATATACTGCATTAAATACTACACTTGGGTACTGAACCTGTTTAATGCTTTAGGAAGTTCTTTTCCAAAATATACTCCTTCCTTAAAATGCAAACAAAGGCAGTCCTTTTACATAGCTGGACAATCCCTGCTTGTGCGTGTAAAACCATGCTGCAAATGAAAGTCCAGCGCTTACGCTTCAAGGCAATGAGGCACTGCAAGTATCACCACATTGTCTGCCTTCAACAAAAGGCATTATCTCAGCAGTGCCTAACTGAATTATTCTTTATTTTCAGTAGACTCTGAGCCACACAGGACAAGTTCTATCTGGTCTCCTCTGCTTTTCAGTGCAGATGAGTCTTTTGCGAACAGCCCCATCCCTATTTTACAAATCAGCTGCCAGTACTCTTTCTGTATGTGAAGGAAAACTGCGTGCGGAAGTAAATGCGAGGACTGAGAATCTGCTTTGAACCTATAATAACACAAACCAAAGGGTTAGAATCTAAATTCTACCAATGTGCTTGCACTGTTACAGTCAGTTTTCTGACCCTTTCATTCATGGTATGGCCTGACATTCTGCAAGAAAGCAGTAGTTCTAGAAATAACAATTATACTGAATCAAGATACAAGGCTTGCTATAGTCTCTCCTAAATTCCTGACACAAACATGCTTGGCCAAGTGACACAAACGTGATACCACAAATTCACAGAGCCAGAAATTACTGCTTTCAGCTTCTGTGCAAGTTCCATATATTAGAAGCAAGCCTGGTCTTACGGTAAGAGGCGTAACTTCTCCTCCCAAGCAGGTAGAATAATGAAACTAGTAGAATTCAGCAGCAGCTGAAAAATTTAAACTATATTCAACTTTGAAAACATAGCTAAAAGACTGTTTGCAACAAAGATGTCAAAGTATCATCTAGAGAACTGAATTTACCAAGCAACTTCCACTTGCTAGGGCCTTATACAATGAGATATTGGTCTAATACTTCTTATTTGTTAGAGTGAGAAATACTTAGCCAAATCATGCATACGTTCTTGTGGCACATGAACTTACCAGTGATCCAAAGACCTTAGCCCATCAGTGTGCGTCCATGGGCAGGGAAACAGTCCTGGAAATTCTGCAGCATTAAGGAATGAAGGTTTATGATTCCTAGAGTTGTTTTTACTAGAGAATCAGTTTTTCATTTTGGTGGGGTGTGTTTGTTTAAAAAAACCCCGTATTTTAATACCTTGAAAGAACAACATCCTAGGCTTCAGCACTGGCTTTAAAAACATAAAATAAACCCAAAAGACGTAAGTCACTAATTTCACAAAACTGACAGATGCTGCTGACTGCACTGACATATCCTAGAAGGCAAGCTTATAGATAAAGGCACACTGGAGACAGTATTTAGCAGAAGCATCAATGGCAGCACGGCACATAAAAACTTGAAATTGTTTAAGCAACTTATTTGCTTACTTAAAAATGCATGTTTCCAAGAGAATAATTCCTGCTAGAACATTCTGTGAAGTTGTTCAGAATGGATTAAGCCCAACATCTGGATTTCAAAGGAAAGAAATAAATTAGTATTTTGAGTGGGCTTTAACTTTTTTCAGGAACTCTCTAAAGTGAACACTGCTTTTATTATGTTAACACATCTGGAGCAGGAACTGAAAGACATCATAAGCTTTTGTTGATCAAGTTATTTAAAAATACATATATATATATATCCATATACACGCACACTCTCAAGAAGAGGGAGAGTGTCATAAAGTAGATTTGTTGCAAGATATAGCCTGAACCCCCCATACAGAGTTGAAACTTGGTTTCTGAAGAAAGCAAATCATACCATTCATACTGCACTTTGCTGGTGCGTATGGGAAAAACATAGACAACACCTGTAATAGCCCTTTTTAGCTCCTCACACCCTTTCCCACCACGATGACTCCTGCAGCCACACAAAGATCTCCAGACAAATGCAGAGCTGGACACAGGGTAAATACTCCTCCTTGCTGCATTAGTAGCCTTAAGGACTGTTGCATTTGAGAATCAAAGGTATGACACAAGTTATGAGCATGCTATGTTGCTGCAACTTTTGACCACTGATTTCTTCCAGCCTAGACAGTTCTGACTGTTGCCAAGTCCATTAAGAAGAGAAGCACAGAAGCTACAGTGTTCAACCCAGCTATTCTGTTGTGTCAGGCTTCTAAGAAAGGATGGAGAAAGCCCCAAAATTCTCTATTACATTATTCCTCATGATGGAGATGGGCTATGTCCCCTCCCTGACCCTTCTAAACTGCTCCCCTTGATCTCTATACTGCACCATCCTCTGATAATGGGTTCTCTACCGCTGGATTAAAAAAAAACAAACAAAAAAACCCAAAACAAACAAAAACCCCCAAAACATTAAAAAAAAACTTTTCAAAAATGCTCCCAGAGGAACGTTTTCTCCATCAAAACACATCATTCCTCCATCTCAGCCCAAGACTCCAGTACATCAGTACAGGACCACCAGGAAAAGCTGATGTCATGGCTAAACAGTACTACTGGCACAGATGCCCCCACAAGTGAGGACTATGTATAAAAGTCAGGTCTTCAGTCAGGGGTTTCAAAAGCAGTACTGGGGACATGATTTCAAAGCCTAACAAGCAGGCTGTGAAGAAATTATCCAGACTGTGAACAAGAATGTCAGAACTGCAATACATCTGCCCTTGCCAAAGACCTAAAAGGATCTCTTTAGACCAACATATCCAGTCACTGAATAGCCAGAGAGAAAAAAGTCAAACAATCTGATGTTCAAGCTAAAACATTGCTCAGTACTTACTGATTACCACGACAATGAAGGTACAGCGAACCTCCTGCTCCACACAGGGTATTCTCCACAAACATTTCACTACACAAGTGCCTGGCACACTCTTTAATTGAGCACTTGATGCTGACAGATGAAAACTCAGCTGAGCAGTCTTAAAAGGTCCAGAGCTCCTCAAAGTGTTCTAAAAAGGTTGTTTGGGATGCTCAAAATGCTTCTGAAGGCGCATCGCACCAAGTCCTTCCTGCTACAATTTCCTGGATGGACATGGCAGAGCCAAAGCAACTTGGTCATTACAGAAGCAACCTAGGGCTAGAATTCCCTGCAGAAACCACACCTCCTATGTGAATACTGGGAACGTTGCATCCTACAGGACACAGATATATCATGTTACATTACAGCTGATTCAGTGCAATTGCTAGTTGTTAACTTTCTCTGAAAACAAGAACATTTTCACCCGATGAACACTAACCTAGAAAACGAAGTCACAGAGTACAGTTGGATAAAGACAATGCACTAAAAATGCTCTTTGTGTTTCCGTCCTAAACTGAAAATTAAGATGGAGCCTGTGGCCACATATTGCTCTCTATAGTTGTAAGGAACTTCATCTATTTTGGCTTTTGCTGTTGTAAATCACACCACTTCTCAAAGAGAGCATTAGGAGCACATATGAATCTGTATGCCATTGTTAGTTACCATAGTTTGTAGCAGAACAGCCCTGGCTAGTTTTATAGCAGTGATTTAGAAAAAAAGGCCTGCTGAAGTTCAAACGTTCAGCACAGAACATGCAAGAAATAAGATGTGCTTTTTCTTGCTCCTATAATGGTGACAAGAGGAGTTAGCTGACCATCTAATCCTTTCTCTCTCCTTCCACCTTCCCCTGCCTGTTCTAGAAATTTACCCTTTAATCTGCAATTAGTTGATATTTTAGGAATCTTTTGGTTCTGGAAAAACAGAGGTGGGCCAACATGTTTCAGATGTGTCGCACCAGCGTGTTCTCTGCTTTTACCCTCATTCAGTTATCTGTCTTTGGAGCTGTAGTTGAAGGAAACTCCATTTCTGACGGATCCATTTATAAGTGTTCTAGAATTCTCTCTTTCAATCTTTTCTCTGCTGAAGATAGTGTCCTGATCACTGTCAAACTCTGATTCAGAGACCATCAGACTGGAGTTGTGTTCTGTACTTCTGTGTTTTATACCTGACAATAAAAAAGCAAAACAAACTCATTAGAAAGGTTTGGGTTTTTAGTAACATCTAACCGTCTTCTTCCCTGCTGTGATATGAAAGGTAAGTGAAAATATTCTCTGCAGTGCAATGTAACAGCATACACCAATACAAAAACTGGCTTAGGAAGTATCATATACCATCTCAGATACTCTTATGGCTTCATTGCAGGCCCATCAGTCTACGCCTCTGAAATGTGAATATATGTATTTAAATTTGAAACAACTAGATTATCTTAGTACATACCCAATGAATTTTTAATAGCTTGAATCTGGTAATCAGTCTGTCCACTCAACAACCTTATTAACATGAGTGGAAATGAAAGGTCATGGTTTCTACAGAAACATTATCTCCATCTTTCTAGGACAGCAATTTCTCAGAATGATTTTATTTCCTTGGATTCAAACATTTCCCCTGCTAAAAACTGGAAGTCAGATAAATTAAAAGATATGTAAACAGCAGGTGAAATCTACTGATGTCTAACAGGGCACTTGTGGGTCAGGAGGAACTGCTGTGCAGCAAAACAGCTCCAAATTAAAGCCTGTGCAGAGGAGGAAGGCTTACATGGAGAAAATCTGTGGGGCAGTTAAATGTTCTAAATTAAGATAAACTATGAAGGTCAGAGCAGAGGCTGAGCCCAAGGCTTTATTAAAGAAATTAACTGAATCTCCCCCAACCACTTCATTGTCTGTTTGTCTCTGCCATTCCCAAACTTGTAGGCCTGCTTCTGGGCTGCTGCTGCCTACAGGTATCAATTCAGGCACACCGGCTGAAAGCTTGGTGGATGAGTTCCCAGGCTGCTGTTTAGCACTTACCATATTTGGGCCGTAGCTCCATCCTCTCCTGCTCATCTATGTTATCTAGGATGGTATATTTTGTTTTCTTTCTTATCTTTGTCCTCTTCCTGCTAAAAAGATAGTTACCAAAAAGACATTTAATTCTCACATACACACATAAATCTGCTCCCCCTTCCTTTGCATACACATACCCCTATATACAGAACGTCATTGTACTTTCTCACCTCCACTTAAAAATAGTTCCAGTTTGTACCTGAATAAGGCAGCTGTACAACATGGACAAGACAGCATAGCTTATTTTCTCTCTGATATAGAAAGATAAAGAAAGCAAGGCAGATTGATTTGCTCTCAGTTTGTTCAATTTCAACATAGTAACTACAGACACGGTAGATGAATATTCATGTGCCCCCACAGTTCACAGTGGAGAAGCCACCTTATTGCTCAGCCAGCATTACAGCGACAGCCAGCCTTGGCCTCCCCTCCATGATCTTCTATAGAGTTCATCTGGCAACTCAAAAGTTTTTAAAACCTCCAAATCTCCAGCCAAAGCTTGAGTCTATACTGTCTTTTTCATGTAGTTTCCACAAGGCAATCTCTTGCCATTCTGTCCTGTGCAGTAATTCCCTCCTCTTTTCCACATGGATTTGTATCAACCTGCCCTGACTCTCAGACACAAGCCACATGAGGACAAAGGACAGAAGCAGCTGAACTCATTAAAAATCCCTCAAATAATCATCCAATACACACAAGCCTGTGAGGTTCCACCCCACACTGTGGAGGTGGAATGGGACACACTTTACTATTTAAAGTTTTCTACTAACAGCACTGTTCCTTCAACCATAAAAATAAAATTGGTATCAACTCCCACACATCCTTTACATACTGCAAAGGCACCCTAGAAAAAGAAGAAAATCCAGAAAGATTTTGATGGCATTTTATTTTTGCTAACACCTGAACAAGCTATCTATTTGCTGAGCTGTTTGAGCTGCAGCAAAACCACTTGCTCTACTGGCAGAACTTGCAGGGACTTGTCACTTGAAAGAGAATTTCTTATCAGCTCACTAGAAAAGACTTGGGGGGGAGGTAGAGAGGGAAACAACATTCAGTAGTACGAATGTTCCTGTCTAAGGAAAGAGGAAGCAAGAAGTCTACATGACTGAGATCACTACAGTACTCCTTGCCTGAAAGCCACACGCAGGCCCAGCCATCCACCCCTTCCTGTCCAAGGGAGACAACAGACTGGGAGCAGATCCTTTCCCCTAGAACATTCCTACATCAGTGACCTTCAGGGTGTGCCTTTTTTTTCTTAGCACGGAGTACCTGCAGGACTCAGTAGGAGACTGAAGATCTGCAGTATAATCTCAGCATTTTAACATTAATTATCACTTACTATGAAGGGTACTGCAACGTTAACTTTTTGGTTTTCATAATGCAGAAGAGCACAGACACACATATGGATACTTCTTTTTTGAAAAGAAGTGTGTGTCTACAGAAACAGCTACAGGAAGCTACTCACATGTCCAAAACGAGCTCAGTGATTTAGTGCTATGGACTGGACTAAAATGTGGCAGTTGTGTGCAATTTTTGCATATACCCCATCAAAAAGAAACACAAATCATGTACCTTTTGCAGCAGCAGATGCAGAACCAGGCAAGCCCTACCACGACCACAATTAAAATAAAAACAGATACAGTCACATAGAGAATACTCCACTCTGAAAAAAGAAACACAACAGTGCTTTTTAAGGTCATATGAATAGAATACTTCTAATACAACTCTATTAAAATAACCAATCCTGAGGAATGGGGAGTGGCAACAGGAATGTAGGAAAACTCAGGACCATCATGTTCTTATAGGAATTCCTAAAAAATTTTAGCCTTTAACATTAGAAGTGCACATTAAAAAATTTTGTTCATCTCAAATACCTTTTACCATCCCAAGATACCTGAAGTCTGTGTGGGAACTGACAATCTTGCAAAGGGTCATGGTTACCACCTCAGTTATCATTCCCTAACTGAAATAAACAGAGGTACAGTCTGGTCTGGCATTTTAGTAGTGCTTTAAAAGAGGAGCTGATTAGAGGTAGATCCTTCTACCTGCACATTTATATTTATAAATCCAGGAAAACAGGAAAGGATACAGACAGATGTGCAATAAATTGAACTCCAACATGTGCATACTCACAGTTGTCAGTGTTATCAGGTTCTAAAGGTCAGTATTGGTCAGTCCAGAACACTGATTTTTTCTTTGCTTAGATCAGATCATACTTCTGGCACAGCAGTATCAACCACCCACTCAAAAGAAATTGAAACTGCTGCCTCTTTTCCAGCTTTGCAACAGTCCTACTCGAAAGCTTTGCAATACCCACGTTATTCAACAACCCCTCCAACTGGCCCCAAATTGTCGCAAAATCTCTCTCCCATTACCAAATTTTCACACTTTTTTCATCAAATAGTGATTATCTTTAAAGTTTAGGCTACGACTGTCAAGACATCATTTTGAGAAATTATTCAAATATCTTTCTGTAGAAAGGCATTGTTGGGCTGCAAAACACAGACTGTTTTAGTCTTCTCTCAGCATCTACCTCCTAAGTATTCCCCGTTCTGAGAACAAATAACCAACGGTCTCACGAGATGACAAGTTACTCTTGAAATACATCCCGCAACACCCAAACTCACCACAATTACTCTCTCCGTCATTTAGATAACGATGAATCAAGTTTTCCATCCACAGCTGGTAGCAAATGCAGCGCTTTGTTATGGGGTCACAGTGCCCATGTCCAGAGCATTTCAAAAGACAGGCTAAGAACAGAACCAAACATAGGGTCAGTTGTGTAAATGGACAACTTGTCATACATACTCTTAATGTAAGAGTAGATTGGTGGCAAAGCATCTGGTTCATTACACTGTGATATGTTTTGAAACTCCCTTTCCTTTGGGCTTATTTGTCAAATAGATCTACAGTTTAGCAGACTGCTGGCTGTGAGGAGAAAGAATGTAGTCAGAGTATATTTATAAAAGGACAACAATCCTTTTCAACCAGTAAATAAAGACAGAATTTACTATACAATCAGTACCTATTTTATCACTGGAGCTTGCTTGCTTTGTATTTGAATTGTTGTGTCCTGCTTTTAAATTATTAGAAGACTAGGTGGTAACATAGAGATCACCCCTTTTGTTTGATACAGGCAGACATGAACAAATTAGATTACAAGCCTATTTACTGAATTCTAAAAGTCCTGAAGGAAGCAGAGATATGAAACATATCTGCTTTATGGCTACATTAAGTTTTGCACATCTTCTAAGAAAAGGTAGTATGTAAGGTATCTTTGTCCTCATTCCATAGGCCTTCCTGACGCAGACCAGATTAGGATGTGCTGTCGCCCCCTCATACAGATGATGTCTTTAAAAAGTAACTGGGACCAGTCTACCTACCACAAATCATGAAGCATTTTAAGTACTGGCCTCAACATCATCTTTTGTAAAGCTACACCCACCAAGCCCAGACACCAGATGGCAGACAGGACTTCATGCAGTGTTTCCAGGTGCTTTGTTAGCCAAATGTCTGCAAAGTTCTGAGATGAGCAAGCACAATCCAAATCATACCAGCTGTGTCAACTCGTAGGACTTTAAAAAGCAAGAAGTCAGCCTTCTGTTTCAAAAGCTGCACGTGCAGAGTCCGTGAAACATCTGATGCCTTGATCACCGTGGAAGGATGCCCGTTCTGCACGTAGAACACAACGGCGGTGCTGCAGAAAGAACAGCTAAGGTCAGGACTGCTGTCACAGATCACTTTGGTCAGGCATTCAGCAATAAAGGCATATAGCCTTTAGTCTTTTTTGTTTCTGGAAAGCCAATGTCACCACTGATAAAAATTAGGGAACTCTCTCCATGGAGCAGTCAACTGATCTTCGTTCTGAGCTGGGAGCACCAGCAGTTCTCTGGCTTCTCAGTTTCACAGAAGACAGGTGAGGATAACAGCAAATATAATTCCCTCCTTGGTCTTCCTGACTTTTGCTTTAAGAAGTATGTATACATTTGCTTTCTCCACTCTCATGTAGAGCCTGTCACAAAACACTCTGAAGCTATTTCACTAACTTTAGGAAATTGAATTTAGTAGGAGAAAAAGCTCAGAAGCAAGGGATCCAGAGAACTTCATGTGGAAGCCCTCCTGCCCTGTCATCCACAACTTTTAAGTTGGGTGGTGTTGATCTCACCGTGTATCAGACACTTCAGGGAACATTTTAATTTGAAAAGCTTTGACTAAAAATATCACAGCTATAAATATTAGACTTTCCAAACTGTGTTTTTAAATTTTAAGAGGTTCCCCAAGAGCTAAATAAACACCAAAATGTTAAATTACCAAGTAGTTGACAAGAAGTAATTTAAGGCTAACTCATGTCAACAGGTTCTATCAATCATGCTGAGAAGTTTCTCTGGGTACACACAGCCATCTCTAGCACCCTACACCAAGCAGAGGGAGTACTTCTTCTTCACAGTAAAATACTACATTTGAGAAAATCCACTGCGGAATCTTCTGTGCAAAAAATGGATTTTCATCACCAATTATCGGGGAAAATGCTTATAAAATATTAGGAACATCAAAACCATGGAGAAGAAGTAGGAGAAAAAAGAGGGAATAAAATAGATTTGATCAAATAGAGCTGGAACCTGATTTTGAAATGCAATACATGCTTCACTGTGAGAAAGCTCTGTTTATCTCGCTCCATCCAGCATTTGGAAAAAATAGCAGCACTGTATGGAACAAGACACTGAAATACATATGCATGTACTTTCTTTAAAGGAAAAAAAATGTATACAGAAGAATTGGGTTTTTTTTTTTTTAAACAAAACACTTCAGCTCTGAGCCTCCACTTCATCAATTTTCATCAATGAGTTTACTTCATCAATTTTCTACCACAGAAGAAATTCACCTTTTAAAGTATATTCTGTTGAGAAGTACAGCATTTTTTGTCATCTTAGGAAAGATTACTTTGCAACTAATTATGAGCTGTGAGAGAGGCAAAGAAAATCACAAGTCTTTCTGGCACAGCAGGACATCTTTGTACCTTATATCTGAGTAGGCTTGTATCTTCTGAACTTTGATATCTGAATCCAAAACATTCAGCAATACAGCCAGCTGTCTCACCAGAGTGTCTTTCTGCTGCTCACTCAGCTGTCCCACTCCAACCTGCAGGATCAGCTCCACCAGACCGCTCCTTTTGGGATCTGATGGAAGAAGAACATGCTATTCTTCAGAGCCCGGCAAATATTTCAGTACCAACATGCACTACTTGAAAGTATTTATTAATACTGTAGTTTTCTGCATAAGACCCATATCACTGGTAAGCCAACTCTTTTGTGTTCTTAGAGAAGTACGTAGCCTGTATCATCACATTCTCTCTGAAACAAACCTGGTGGGTCCTAAGATAGCAACCCATCTTATCAATACAAATAAAGTACTTCAGGGTGCACTTTCAGCATTTGCACATTTCTGTGCAGCAAACTTCTGTTCCCCTAAATGCTGCCATCTTAAAGTCAGAGGTAAGGACTACATGAGTCCAATTACCAAGTTCCCTGCTAATTATCTGCTACTGACTACCACCCAGGAAAAGGGAGCCAAAGATGGACTTGTATGGTAGCATGCAAGACTGTGAGCGAGTCTAAATGAGGATGGTTAATTTGAGAAGTATCAGGTGTGTTTACGTTGCCTACCCTTACAAACTGAGGGTTCTGTTAAATAGTACTTGAACTTCTAGAGTACCTTGCAAACAAAACAGACTTCACAGATATCCTATGAGAATCATAATCCATTTGCTATGATGACATTCAACAATAAAGTGAGGAACAGAAATAAAATTGTTGCCCAGGAGCCAGACAAACAAGGTGTCTCTGACAGATCGAAGATTTCAGACTCTTTTCCTGAGACTTCAACTTCCATCCTTTAGCTATTTCACCTACATTTACAACCCCCTGAAATTCTTTGAGGATTTTTTTGTCTTTCAGGATGAAAGAAGAAAAACAAACAAAACCACACATTCAACCAGCAAACAGAAGCATTTGTACTTAAATTTAACGGTCAGCTCCCATCTCTTTCTACTGGCCAAACTAATTAACAACCAGAAAAAGAAACAAAAAACGTACAACGAATGAGAAGCAACAAAAGCCTAATGAAAAAATTAACTAGTAAGTTTAGTTTTTAATCTATTTATGGTCCCAACTACAGCGACTGTAGTAGTTAAGAATCCAGATGTCACCTTTTAACACACTTGGGCCTAGTCAGAGAACAGTAAGAAGTTAGGAAGATAGAGACCTGTTTGCTCTGTGTTTTAACTTGAGAGATTCTCATCACCATCTAAATAAATAAGTGAAAAGGAGAACAAAGATGTGGTATTCACAACATGTCGATGACCTTTTAATTGTCATACCAGGCCGCACTTCAACAGTTGCTGAATCAACATCTGAGTCTCCCTTAGCATCCGTCACTTTCAAGTGGAAAGTATAGGTTCCTTCCACGAGATTAGTTAGCTGCAGTACTGCCTCGTGGTCTGAGCCATGGATCACATCCTGCAAAAACAAGGTCCACAATAGTTACATCCTCAGAGGAAGATGCAGGTTTCGTTATCAAGTAGGCTATCTAGTATGATGGTATGTGTTCTTGCTTTGACTTTTGGGACAAATGTGACCTACCCAGAGTTTACAGCAGAGTAATGAAATTTGGAAGTGACAGTCTGCACACTATGGATATTTTCATTAAAAATACCCCAGAGAGAAGAGCTGACAATCTGAAGAACTCATCTGCTTGAAAATCCAAGACAGCTACATTATTATTTTTCAATTTTTTTCCAGTATCCTTAGTTCTGCTGTCTTAACTCCTAATTTCCTCCCCTTGGAGTTCATGTATTTTCAACTATCAACTCTGCCAGCTATATTTAAGCTAAACCTCCTCCATTCTTACACACTTATGTGAATTGCTTCTAGAAGCTTTTTTTATGATTTTGCTTTTTCTCCTCTTCCAGTACACGCTGATTTGCCACTATTTTCCTGAGGGCAAAGAGCTGTCCACAACACTTCTTGCAAATAGGGAAAAAAATTATCCCAGTTTTATTAGTTGACAAATAACTGAAGTTTATCATCAGGTATTTCTGCTGTTTACCCCACTCAGAGAGCAGAATCCACTGCCCTAATGCCCCAGGCTATTCACCATCATCTGCCAGGGAAGGTACCTACGTATCTAATGCCAAACACCATTTTTGCCTTAAACTTTAGGTTTTACCTCATATGGTACCAGGCAGGATTCCTTAATCTTTATTGGTACTTCTTGCTCTCTCAGACCTTTCCTCCTCTGGAATATCTGAATTTCAGAAAATTTTTTTCTCTCAAACACATTAGCTTCATACTATCACCAATTACTCTTAAAGAGACACGGCTTTATTCTTGTGTCTCAAGTCTTTCCCAACTAAGTCTGCATTGCTGCAGTCCTTAGTTACTATATTCTCTAGCTGTACTGAAAATATCACCAGCCTCTTGAACCACAGCATTACAGAGACCAGGGGAGACAAACCAGAAACAGCCACCACACCTGACAGCATCTTATGGGTCATACCTGCTCTCCCTGCTGCAGTGGCATTATGTGCATAACAAAAGCCAAATTTCATTACAACCTTCAAGAAACTTACCCCAGCTGCTGGGCTTTGACCATCCCGAATCCACAAATATGACACAATCCCCTGGTCATCAGCAGACCCTGAGCCATCCAAGGTAACAGAGTTGTTTGGAAGCACTAGAACATGCTTCCCACCAGCATGTGCCCGGGGTGGACTGTTGTTTTCTAGCCATAAAAATAGTGGAGAAGGATTTGCTTTTAAAACATGAAATGACACGCCATTGCCAATACACCCACACTGCAATTCTTTACCTGATGATTACAGACAATAACAACAGAACCTCATGTCAAAGCTACAGGGAAAGAATGAGTGGGTATACAAAATCTGGCTCTGAGCATATTGCAGTCTAATAAAAACAGAGGTGCACCACGAGGAGAAAGATCTTTTTCAAAAAGCATTGTGGGATATTCTATTTACAGTCTCATAATAACTTAAACATCAAATCTTCTCAGTCAAGCAAAATATTTTCTGCCTACTTAGAACACAGCCCAGCATGAGATCACCATGCTGGGACCTTTTCATCTGGAAAATCACTTATTACCCAATAGAAGCTTGTGCAAGATCTTGTATCTTCAAAATGCCTGTATTTAGGCAAAATGCAATCAGGAAACTTAAGAGTAAGTCTAATTCTCAAATATTTTTTGCTCATCACTAGCACTGAAACTAAGGCATGCATTGGGCACAGGGTGAAAAAAGGCCAAAGAAACATGAACATGATCTCTTTCCAGAAACCAGACATCACTGATTTTTTTAGAGCACAACTGGTAAGCCAGGGCTCAAGGAAGCTGTGGGGCTGAGTGAAATACCTCACTGGACATGAATAGTTGTCCCTGGGCAGATCTCAGGCGTGTTGGCTGTAACAGCATGGGGTTGTCTGTGATACAACTGATCTTGTCTCTTCCAAGTAAAACCAGTTGACTAAACTTGGTTATTGGAAAACTGAGTATTTTTAATATCAAACCTGCAACTGTAGATACAACTTACTGTGGCTACACCTCAAAGCACAAACGAGACCATGGACACATTTGGGCAGAGCTGTTGCCATGTATTTCTAACTGAACACTAACAAACTCTGAAACAGTTCAAGCAATGATGCATATGAGTAAAAGAAAGTCCAGCTTCTTCTCCAAGATGCACATGGGTCACAGCAATTCCAATCCCAAGTACAAGCTGGGAAGAGAATGGATTGGGAACAGTCAGCATTACGCCACTAAGCCTTGAAGAGAAGGACTTGGGGTGTTGACTGACAAGAAGCTCAGCATGCCCCCGCAATGTGCACTTGCAGTCCAGAAAGACAACTGCATCCTGGGCTTGCTGAAGTCAGCACATCCCTGGAAGGGTCCAAGGCCAGGTTGGATGGGACCTTTGAGCTACCTGGTCTAGCCTATGGCAGGGGGTTTGGAACAAGATGATTTTCAAGGTCCCTTCAAACCCAAACCATTCTATGATTCTACGAGTATCCTAAAGCCTCTTCTATAGCATGCATGTTGGGAAAAAAACCCAAAAATCCTGAAACACCCCATACCACAGCAACTGTTTCTCTGTATAATTAAAAAAAAACCCCTAACAACAAAACAAAACAAAAAACCCCCAAACACAAACAAACCCACCACAACAACACATCACTAAAAAAAAATAAAACCAGGTCTTTTAATATTCAATTTTTAAGTTGGTTCACTTAATGTCACTTCTTGGATGTTACTTTAAAATCCACAGTAAAACTGCTTTTCTGCTCAAAGCTTAATTTCAAAAATAAAATAAAAAAAAAATCTTCTTAATGATGTTTTGCATATATTGAACACTACAACAGCTTGCATCAAATGAAATTCATTCTGTCAGTCACTCACAACACTACTTCACTACAAAAGAGCAGTTAGGNAGTGGCATTATGTGCATAACAAAAGCCAAATTTCATTACAACCTTCAAGAAACTTACCCCAGCTGCTGGGCTTTGACCATCCCGAATCCACAAATATGACACAATCCCCTGGTCATCAGCAGACCCTGAGCCATCCAAGGTAACAGAGTTGTTTGGAAGCACTAGAACATGCTTCCCACCAGCATGTGCCCGGGGTGGACTGTTGTTTTCTAGCCATAAAAATAGTGGAGAAGGATTTGCTTTTAAAACATGAAATGACACGCCATTGCCAATACACCCACACTGCAATTCTTTACCTGATGATTACAGACAATAACAACAGAACCTCATGTCAAAGCTACAGGGAAAGAATGAGTGGGTATACAAAATCTGGCTCTGAGCATATTGCAGTCTAATAAAAACAGAGGTGCACCACGAGGAGAAAGATCTTTTTCAAAAAGCATTGTGGGATATTCTATTTACAGTCTCATAATAACTTAAACATCAAATCTTCTCAGTCAAGCAAAATATTTTCTGCCTACTTAGAACACAGCCCAGCATGAGATCACCATGCTGGGACCTTTTCATCTGGAAAATCACTTATTACCCAATAGAAGCTTGTGCAAGATCTTGTATCTTCAAAATGCCTGTATTTAGGCAAAATGCAATCAGGAAACTTAAGAGTAAGTCTAATTCTCAAATATTTTTTGCTCATCACTAGCACTGAAACTAAGGCATGCATTGGGCACAGGGTGAAAAAAGGCCAAAGAAACATGAACATGATCTCTTTCCAGAAACCAGACATCACTGATTTTTTTAGAGCACAACTGGTAAGCCAGGGCTCAAGGAAGCTGTGGGGCTGAGTGAAATACCTCACTGGACATGAATAGTTGTCCCTGGGCAGATCTCAGGCGTGTTGGCTGTAACAGCATGGGGTTGTCTGTGATACAACTGATCTTGTCTCTTCCAAGTAAAACCAGTTGACTAAACTTGGTTATTGGAAAACTGAGTATTTTTAATATCAAACCTGCAACTGTAGATACAACTTACTGTGGCTACACCTCAAAGCACAAACGAGACCATGGACACATTTGGGCAGAGCTGTTGCCATGTATTTCTAACTGAACACTAACAAACTCTGAAACAGTTCAAGCAATGATGCATATGAGTAAAAGAAAGTCCAGCTTCTTCTCCAAGATGCACATGGGTCACAGCAATTCCAATCCCAAGTACAAGCTGGGAAGAGAATGGATTGGGAACAGTCAGCATTACGCCACTAAGCCTTGAAGAGAAGGACTTGGGGTGTTGACTGACAAGAAGCTCAGCATGCCCCCGCAATGTGCACTTGCAGTCCAGAAAGACAACTGCATCCTGGGCTTGCTGAAGTCAGCACATCCCTGGAAGGGTCCAAGGCCAGGTTGGATGGGACCTTTGAGCTACCTGGTCTAGCCTATGGCAGGGGGTTTGGAACAAGATGATTTTCAAGGTCCCTTCAAACCCAAACCATTCTATGATTCTACGAGTATCCTAAAGCCTCTTCTATAGCATGCATGTTGGGAAAAAAACCCAAAAATCCTGAAACACCCCATACCACAGCAACTGTTTCTCTGTATAATTAAAAAAAAACCCCTAACAACAAAACAAAACAAAAAACCCCCAAACACAAACAAACCCACCACAACAACACATCACTAAAAAAAAATAAAACCAGGTCTTTTAATATTCAATTTTTAAGTTGGTTCACTTAATGTCACTTCTTGGATGTTACTTTAAAATCCACAGTAAAACTGCTTTTCTGCTCAAAGCTTAATTTCAAAAATAAAATAAAAAAAAAATCTTCTTAATGATGTTTTGCATATATTGAACACTACAACAGCTTGCATCAAATGAAATTCATTCTGTCAGTCACTCACAACACTACTTCACTACAAAAGAGCAGTTAGGTCTTCTTAAACACATATATAACAACAAATATGTTACACCTTTCTGTTCTGATTTCCTTCACATTAGGACAGTGCCTGAATGAACTGTCCAGCTGCCCACCATGCCCTAAGAAGCAGCAGCCAGGCTTACCTTCCTTCACAGTGATGGAAAGCACAGATGCACTGCTCAAGCCCTGCTGGTCTTTCACAGTCAGCCTGAAGCGATAGGTACCAACCTGGAGACCAGTCACAGTTGCTATTGCCTTGTCATTGTTTTCCATCTGTACAGAGCTTGGCCCACTGAAACAAAACATCTCACAAAAATAATTGTGCCCAGCCAGCCAGACTGTGAGTTCAGCAGCATTGCTCAGGCCTTTTGCTTTTATGTGTTGTAGTTCTACTACTGCTGTAAGCACTGATGGCTAAAGAACTATTTGAAACATGAGTTGAGAGAATCCATTAATACTTTCTTTCAAGACATAAAAAGCACCCAAGCACACATCCCCACCTATTAGAAGAGCAGAAAATACCCCCCAGAACTTCAACCTCACCATGGTCCTATTTCATGGCAGAATGCACATGATATTGCTCTAAGAGCCACTCACAACCTGTACAGGCTGCCAGCAGACCTCTTCCTGTACCAGGTAGGACAGCTGCATGAGCTAAAATACCTTGTCCTTTTATTAAGGATCAGTTAGATTTGCACATAAACATGCAATTATAAGCTTTTCTAAAACATTTTCAATCATCATTGAAGAGTCATTTAGTCACCCATTACTGAAAGTTCAGGCTAAAATGACTGACACTTTACTGTACAACAAAAAAGTGATTGAGAAATCCTAGTTCTAAGCACTATCGGAAAAACTGTATATTACAGGAGGGTACCCAAGCCTGCTGTTTGCTTTTTAACAGGAGATACAGAAGGTCCTGTAATTTTCTCCTAATTTTATAAAAGTAGGTCTCAAAACGAAGCACTGCAAAACATAGGTAGAGACTGCCTGAGCTTTTCAAGTTCAACTTAAAATTACTATTTCTTATGCTATTACTACTCAAGTGGGATGGTCCTGAGAGCAATTCTCTAACAGAGCATCATTCAACATGATTGCATAAGAGGTTCTAAACCAAATCACTTTCACGTTGCTCTCTATTTTGCTGGAGATTAGTAAAATCTTTAGATACCTGATATTTTCCCAATGATAGAAGACAATGCCTTGATCATCTTGGCTTTTGCTTCCATCCAGTGTAGTACTTTCTACTGGGAAGGTCAATTCCTTGTCAGGGCCAGCCACTGCTACTGGAGGACTGTTATTTTCTGCAAAATTAGTATTTAGTGGTATGACTTTTTCTAGGTAGTCACTGGCAAGGCTTGCCCATCAGAGGGAAGATTTTACACAGAGTATTTTAAAAAAATTTCGATATATTGGCTCAAAAGGTACAAATCACAAGTATGACATGCACAAGCCAGCAGGTGGGAAAAGTCAGCTCTGCAACAAGCCAAATCCCACAGCAAGTTCTTCCCTTTTTCACAGTCCTATCCGAAAGCACAGTCACAGTCCCAAAAATCTTGCTGCATACTCAATGCATTACATGAAATGTCACAAAACATGAGTGGTGGGGTATTCTCCTGGTTCCATCAGTCTATCCCTTTCAAAATCTCCCACACAAATATGATTCTTTGCCATCAGAGAAGATACTGATCCATTCTGTTTGCTGCTCAAGGCCAGCACGATGCCACTAAGTTAATGCCAATTCAGAGCCTTTGAGAATTTAGTGCAGAAATATATAACCTGTTACTCTGTTTTCAGCCTCTGCTTTTGTGACATGGTAAAACTGACAATGTTACCATTTTCCTGGGTATTTATTTACCCTTGGGCCTGACTTCAGCAATAGCATCTTTCTAACTCCACACTATAATGGGTCTAAAAGGCTCCACCACACACCACGCTTCCAATTCGTGTTCTTGATTCCTGCAGTGAATGATTGCTGTAAAATTGTCCCAGAAGGGATCACCTAAAGAAGATGTGTATTAAGCAACAACAGGAAGATAAAACATTGCCCCACGGTGGAGTGTGAGATCTGCACATGGGCAGAAAAGGCCACTGTGGATGTAACAGGCAAACATACTGTGAAAAAAAGAAAAAAAAAAGGCATTAAAAAAAAATCTCATGAGGCCCAGACCATTTGGGCTTATTCATCATTTGGCTCCTAAACCTAATAAACATGTGAAAGATGCAGCTTTTGAAAAGTCCTTGGTTGACACTTTTCCCTAGGAAACACAAAACACTTCATTTGAGTGAATCCAAATCACACAAGGACTCTTGCAGGAGAATTGCAAAACAATAAGAAAACTGAGCAAAGTACTGACTGATACTCTGAGCAGCTTTCAAAACGGACTTGGTAGGACATTAAACTCAAGAGCTACAATTTGGCTTTTACAAGCACACTCACATAGATCTCTGTTGTCTTGCATAACCAGGCTGGTGTGTCAGGATCACCACCTGGATTGTGTATGATTCTACACTTAACTGCCTGCTTTGAAAGGAAATGGAGGTGGACGAGTCCTTGATCCAGGGGTCCCAGGCATTTGGGCTGCCATGTCAGTGGTGCAATGAGGGGAGAGGAGGTGCTGGAGAGCAGCACCAAGGCACCAGGCTGGGCCAGCCCTGAGGGACCCAGAGGTGCTTGCACGGACTTACCAGGCTGCACGATCAGTGTGACCTCGGCTGTGGAGCGCTGCCGTGCAGAGTCTGTCACAGTCAGCTGGAACGTGTAATCTCCTTCCTGCATTGCAGAGAGCTGCAGGTACGGCGTCCGCACCCCCTTCGCAGCATTGGTAAGGACAGAGCACGAGATAAAACAGAAATGGTTGTGGGTAATGAACGGTCTTACAGAGCAAATGTAAGGGAAAAGAAATGTTTAAATTCATAAATACAATGTTTGAGCAAGGAGTTAATGCACTTTGCAGATAAAGAGGAGGTTTAAAATCCCCTGCACAGACAGAGGTCATATGTTCGCTATTGCAACTGTTCCTACCAACCCAGAGAAATATATCTATAAGCAATAAATCCTAATTTCTTCTGTTGGTATAACCACTGCATTATTTCTCCGCAACGATAATTGTGAAATATGTGGAACATTACCATTCTCAATTAGGAAATTAAACACTGATGAAAACTCCATTTCCTTAGGGATATTTAAAAACAAACAACATGACATCCTTTAGTACTTATAAAAACTGTTAAATGCAAAACCAAGCTTGACTTGAAGCCAGACAGACAGGGTTATGGAAAAAAAGCAAAACCATATTAAACACGACAGCTCTGTCCTTAGTTTACTCTTCCAGCAGTATTTGCTGATACCTATAGAAGCTCATTAAATAATTGGGTCCAGCTATAGGTCCTTTTGCTAATAAAATGAACATTTGTGGGATCTCTCATATGAGGAATACCAAATCATAATGCAATTCTGTTTGGCTTTCTTTTTTTCTGGGGATAAAGATGATAATAAGAAAAAAGGGACTTGACAAACAATTACTTAACCAGAAGAGGTACTTGTTACATTGCACTCTAGCAGTGGATATCATATAACACACCACAGACCAGTATCCTCTGGACTGGTCCAGGGAAGGGCCACAAAGATGGATGAGAGGGCTGCAGCACCTCTCCAAAAAAGGCTGAGGAAGTCGGGGTTGTTCAGCCTGAAGAACAGAAGGCTCTGGGCAGACCTCATTGAAATCTTCCAGTATACCTAAAAGCGGCTTGTAAAAGGAGAGAGAGGGACTTTGTATATGGGCAGATAGTGACAAGACAAGAGGGAACAGTTTCAAACTGAAAGAGAGCAGGCTTATATTAGATATCAGAAGAAATTATTTACTCAGAAGGTGGTGAAGCACTGGCACAGGCTGCCCAGAGAAGCTGTGGATGCCCCATCCCTGGAAGGGTCAAGGCCAGATTGGATGGGGCCCTGAACAACCTGGTCTAGTGAGTGACATCCCTGCCCGTGGCAGGGTGTTGGAACAAGATGATCTTCAATGTCCCTTCCAACCCAAACCATTCTATGATTCTGTGATCCTCAGCTTCAAGCACATGAAGAAGATTACTAGTCTGTTGAAAGAAACTGTAACATGCACTTGCATTTCCACATTAAATACCCAATAAATCCATTGGATATGTCAAGCTGTCATTCCCTTCCTTCAGAAAGGTTGCTTTAAGATTGAATGGCTCTCAAAAACTACAAGTTCAGTTTGCTTAGGTGTTTTTGGAAAGTTTTTGTCTTGGTGAATGATCAGAAATAAGTCATTATGCTAGAAGTCCTTCCATAATTTTTTAATTTCCTCTACAGTGTAGGCTTGCATTAATAATATTACTCCTTTCCTAAACAGATCTACAGAGCAAACTCTTTCCAGTTCTGAAGGTCTAAAGCATTTGCCAACCTGGCAGAAATCAAGTCTCTTATAAAAAATGGCTTCTGAGTTTCAGCTGGCTTCATTACATTAATTATCTCAACAGCTTACAGAGCTGTAAGAATCTCCAACTTACTGGATGCAAGTCCAAGGAAAATATTTATTAACTGCTCAGTTAAAAAAAACTTGCATTCAGTTTTTTTAAACTTCTCAGATTAAAAAAAACGCCCAAAACAACAACAACAAAAACAGTCATAAAAATAAGAGAAAAAATTCTGTAAGGCGGCTTCACTGGAAACCCATGTTTTAGTGAGCATAAAAACCCACCACAGAGCACGGCTGCATAAACACTGCCAAAAGGTCTTGTCATCTTTCACTCAGAAAATTAAGTTTCTATTTGAGTTCTACTCGCTCCATGAGAAAGTGTTTCAAGAAAACTCTGACTATGCCCACATTCTCCTATAACCAGTTTTCAGTCTGCCCAGAGCCTCAGAAGATGGGAGCCTGTGAAACAGCCTCTAGGGTTCAAGGACAGAAAGTGTGAACTTGAAGGTCTTTCCAAACCACCAGGGAACAAGCAAGTTTGTTTGGCCCCAAAGAATGAAAAAAATTATGAAAAGGAATTAAAAGTAGTATCTAAAATAAGAGCTGAATACATGTGAGAAAAAAAGAATAACACCACCCTAGGTATTTCAGTGCTTCCGAGCAGTTACTTAGGTGTGTGTTTGCTCATGTTTGAGGCAAAGATAAAAGATCTTTTCAATCCTATGCAAGGAGAAATACACATACCTGCATTGCTACAACCTTGCCTTTGCTTTTGGGACTGAGCGACCACTCATAGCTGACAATTTCATGGTCATCACTGCTCTGGTTTCCATTCAGTGTGATGAAGTTCTGGGGCAAAGTGACTGCCTGATTAGGTCCTGCATTAGCAATGGGTGGGTAATCCACTGGCTTGTTGACAGTCAGAGATGCAATGGTGGAGTTGGCTGCTCCATCTGAATCAATCACTGTGAGTCTATAACAGGAAAAACAGTATCTGTTAAGATGGACTTCTGCCAACTTTTAAATTGAAATATTAATCTTTTTCTGGCACTTTTTCAAACACCACCTAAACAAGAAGAACTGATTATATGATATGAACTTCTGCTTCAGACACACATATCCCTCAACTAAGGTAGGAAAGAAATTCAGAAAACTCTTTACAAACACAACTTTCAACCTTTAAGAAAAACAAAAAAAGCCTAATTATTCTGGGTCCCAGATTAAACCTTTTACCTGCTGTCAATGGCAACTGCTCCATTCACAGCAAACTTTTAGAAATGTACTCGGTAAAAAAAAGGGATTTTATTCATCACCTTTAGTGAAACAGTTCCTGTCAACATCTGCATCTAAAACTACACTGGATGTTCAGAACCTCTGCTTATAGAATAACAACAGATCATGGCACACTATTACTAATTTTAGTGGTGCTTAAAATCAATGTCAAGTCACAAAACTAAAAATGTACAGGGTTTTAAAAAAGCCAGACATTACTGCCTCTCAGAAACACAAAATCATCTTAAAAAGAGACTGCTGCAGGCTCTTCAAATGAATGATAGCTGCCCTCTGCAGTGTTGTAACCAACTAATCTCTAATCCACCTCTGTTGTGAAAACTGCATACAGCTGACCACACGGAAGAGAACCTGAGCAGGAACAAAAGTACTGTTCATTACCTCAGACATTAGGGAACACATACATTTTGCAATGGGCGCACATCCATGCATATCAAGGGCACTGGATTTTTTTGACCAGGCAATTTCTTGTAATCTTCAACACACTGCTCTATTGTTCAGGTAAGTCAGCCTCCCTAAAAGGTGCAGAGATATAACAACTGACTTCCTAATTCCCTAGGGTTTGGAACACGCTTAGAAGCATTGCTTGTAAGCAACACCTGTCCTTTTTAATATAGAAAAAAATTAACACTCATTTCTGCTACTGTATGATATGGAACAACTCCAGATAAAGAATAAAAGTGGAAGCTGTAGAACTTTCGGTGAAGCTTATGCAAAGCACCACAGTTAATGGCTATGTATGCTGGCTTCAACATTCTGCTGATGCTACACTGATACCTAATATACTGACTGGTAGGCAACCCACTGGCAGCCAAAGAACCCAAGCTAGGTCAGTGGGAAGTCTGCCTCTCTGTAGACTGGGCTTTAAGAAGATCAGAAAAAGGACTGATTTTTACTAAAGCACCCAGGACCACAAACATTGCTTCCATTGTCTGGGTAAACCCCAGATTCAGCAATACATAAATGGAGGAAACCAGTAGCAAGGCAAACACTTTTATAAAGAACAGAATGACTCTTAGTAAATCAGCATAAAACAATGCCTTGTGAGGATCAGTCTGCCAATATTATTCTGCCTGCCACCACCCTTCAGAGGATGACTTTCACAGCCTGACTGCATAATTTCATTCAGGGCACTAGCCACCTTCTAAGCTGAGAAAAAAATAGTCTGTCACAGTTGTTATTGCTGGAAGTGGGGACATATTTAATTTATGATACCTTCTTTTCTGTAATTTTGTGTTACAAAGGATCACTGCAAGCACTTTTTAATAAAATGGCTCCATATGTCTCTCCACTGTGCAAAATGAAGAGTAACAGTATGCAGATGAAAAATTAAGTTCTTTGTGTGAGGAGATACATGTGAGCACTGGAAGAAACAAACATTTAGCTGATATTACAGATAAGCCCCCAAGAAAATCATCATGCAGGTACCTGAAGGTGTAGTTTCCAGGAACAAGGTTAGACAAGTGCAAGACAGGTGTGTCAGCAGATGCCTTCTGCTCTCGTAAGGGACCTTTAATTTCCTCCCAGTGGTAACTCACTATCTTCACATCATCTGTGCTTTCTACATTCATTAAAGAAAAACATATCAGTTTCTTGCAGCAATTGCTGGAATGAATACTTAAGTCGTTCATACGCTCATCCCTAACTGGTTTTCTACAATTGTCACTTCAAGTATAGTTGAATAAGCTTCATGAACCACAGATTCCAAGTTACCTTTGGTATGATTTATCTAAACAATTCTTCACACACGTGAATTAAAAAAAAAAAAAAATCAGTCTCAGACTCTGCACATTTCAACTTGTCTGCACTTAGTAATTATGGTTGTAATTACATCTCATCACACCCTATCTGACAGGCCCCAGCTGTACTGGCACAGAGGCTCTCTGGGCACGACAGGAAGAAGCTACAAGAGTAGCTGCTGTCTGGATGCAGCAGTCTCTGACACACTGCATCTCAATCTCCAAGTGCAAGGTTGCACTTCATAATTTTTTAATTCATTAAAATAATGTATAACTGGACACATATCCCCAAAATAAATCATTATTCAGAGAACTTCTGAGAAGAGTGAGAAGAAGAAATTCCACTTGTAATTGACAAACAATAATGTTGTAACTATATATTAAAAATACAGGATATAAGCACAGGATGGTCCAGTACATACGACTGCCATCGATGAAGGTAGAAGTTGTAGGCAAGGAAACTTCTTGCACTTTGGGTGAAGCAACAGCAACAGGTGGCTGGTTAATTCTGACTGCTGTGAGAAAGATAGGGGGAGAAGAAAAAAAATGTTAGTGAAAGCCCAGGCAAAATTAATGTTAAGTCTACAGATCAATAGTCCCCAGTGATTAAATCTAGGACACACAGCTTTGCAGCATCTGCTGTCCTTTTTGGACAAGGCAAAGAACAGGTTACTGATGAGCAGTGTGCTGACACAGCAGTGTTCCACTGCAGTGCTCCTACGTGGTGTAATTCAGATCAGAGCCGTGCACTGTAGCCTGCAGACAGAGCCGGATCACCACATGATTGCTGTCCCTAGCTGGAGAAGAGGACCAGGAAAGGTGGCATGATGCTATCAGGCTTTGCCTGAGGAGGGGGAAAGACTAGAGAGGGCTTAAACACAGTGAGCAAGACCCTTAGCTCTACTTCCTTAAAACCCCTTATAGACACCAAGATATGAAACATGTCGGCATGACTGGACTGCCAGACGTCCTTGACAAACAGTAACTGAGAGACTGTTTGATAAGTGTGCTGTACTTGTGTTGAAGAAATTAATTATATCAGCCAACTGATTTACCTGGTTTGACTGTGACATTTACAAAACCTTCACCAAAGGCATTTTCACCAGAAACTGTCACTTTGAAGGCATAAAGTCCCACTGATAACTGGGATAAACACAGAACAAATAGAGTTACATGTTGAATTATACAAAAGAAGTATGCTTAAATCTGACAATAACAGAATAAATCTGGATGTCTGAATCCTCAAGCTACTTTTATAAACACATACATAAAAGGCCACTAGTCACTGCCTGGAAGTGGGGAATATGAAGCAAACACTGAGGAATTTTTACTCTATCTTAGAAAATTATTAGAGCACTCTAAGACACTGGCATAAATTTGGTGACACAAACAAGTGAAGAGACTCAGGATGGCTTGAAGCCATTTGAACTCCTTGAATCAAGGTGCCCTTCCCACAGGTTACAATTCTGTGAAAGGACCACACAAACATAATGAGCCTGAGCTTACAGTTCACTTACATGAGAGAGCTTCAAAGTCTGGCTGTGCCTGTGCTCCATTTCCCCACTATAGTCAGCAGGGTGACTGATTAAGCTCCACTCATAGGTGTAGGCTGTTTCTAAGAGCAATAACACAGTGTAAAAACAATCAGTTTTGCATTCAAGATAAGCCCAGAAAACAAAGAAATCAAGGTCACCACTCATCAGATAAAATGCTACAGTATGAAATCATGACTGCTACTGTTTAAGCCTGTAAAATTAAGCAGTATGACCACACACACCAGTGTGCTGCAACTTGGTAAAGCAGCAAGGATGTAATGGAATTCACAAATAATTGACTTCTTCAAAAAAACCAGCTTCATGTGAAGCCAATGTGTTTTATGTAGCTACTTATGAAACATCTTTTATTTGCTCCTGCAATTCAGAAGCTGGCAGTTTTAAGGCAAATGTTGCATTCAAAACCTACTTCCCCCACCTCCCCTGAGCTTTACAGCAAGATGCTATAAACCAGGCCACATCATCTTTTGGTAGAAATTACAGGCTTTCTATTGAACCATCTGGCTAATGAGTTCAGGTTCTGAAAGTAAAAGCCACCTAAAAAAATTCTTCTTTAAAATCCAACAGAAGAAATTCTTTCTGTAGTCAGAGCCCCAAAAGAGGCAGTATCAGAAATGAGAAAAATTGTTTTGTCCTAAGTGATGTATGTTTACATAACTCAGAACTTGTCTGCATTTACAGGTTGGTAGTGTGTGCATCTCCTTGTGTACCAAGGCATTCAACTCACCTGTAGATGGTGGTGGGACAGCAAAGGCATTCAGTTCAACTTCGTTTTTGGGTAGCATCACTTGTATGTTATCTCCAGCAGACACGGTAAGTTCTTTAACTGCATATAAGACAGGATGAGTACACTATGTTATAACAGATGGAACTGATATAAATTTAGTATCTTCAAATATTATTCGCAATGGATTGAGTAAAATTTGACAAGTACTCTACAAGAGACCAGGCAATGAAAATTTAAAAAAAGAATTCCTTAATGCATTATAAAATAATGATCGATTTAATCCTGGCTGTGATTCCCTCACCTTTTACCAAACCAAAGTTTTTTTGCTTCTCCAGCTATGAAGTGTCATTTTCCCTACTTGTGCTTTAGGAAAAGCATTCTCATTATTCCTTTATATCAGAGGTAACAATGCTCTGCATAAAGAATTATGTATTTTTCTCAGTGACTGGAAGTGCAGGAATTAAAAAAATACAGTTACAGAAGACAAAAAAGCATACTAGAACTTTCATATCACACCTTCTTTCACCAAGAAGTACTACTTCTATGTTTGTGTGGCACTTGTAAGGCAAGTTCCACTGTCCATCTTGTGTTCCTTTCAAAAAATCCATTTGCAGGGCAAATGGTTATTTCTTACCTGAACTGCACATTCAATCCATTTGCAATCCAGTTCTTGTCTGTGAAAACTGTTCTCTCTTTCAAAAAATGCCAAAATACACAAATACAGCCCCCAGCAGAAACACACCAAAGGATAACTTAGGGAAAGTTCGCTTAGTCCTGTATTTCAAATGTTTTAAATGTCTTTCTTTTAATATTGGGAAACCACAGAACAAAAGTTCTTCAAAGGCAACACTCACTAGTGTCTAAACTCAGAAGAGATGCCAAAGAAGCTACGCAGCAGTGGCAGCTGACGGGTCTAAAAAGGGATGAAGTGAAGACACTGACAGCACATTTTCTGTTACTGCTACTTAAATTCACCCAAGGCTTCACAATCGATCTTGGGAGTTGCCCTAGACACCTGTGGAGCAAAGGTTTGCACTTGGACCTCCATATGAGATGATAATAAAATGGCTAGAAGAGGATGATGGCCAAAGGAGAGAAGGAGGGACTGTCACTGAGACTTTCAAGACAGTGTGGCTGAGAACACAAAAACTTTAGGCAATAGTATAAAGCAGTACTTACAGTGAGATTCATCACAACCTTCCCTTCAGCTTCTTATTCTAAACTCCTTTTTGAGCCCTCTTCAACCTCCTCCTGTGAAGGAGGAGGAGGAGCTGCCTAGTCAACAGTCAATGGTAACGATGATCCACTGTCTTGGAGAGGAATCTCTTGTAGCTCATCTCTTCCTGTTACCTTCTATTGCTATCCTGGCTGGCAGGTTGCATTTTGGTAGGGGGTGTCAAGAATGTCTCAAACCAGACTTTCGCTACCAGGAAGCAAAGGGCTTAGCTCTCCATATCCCTCAGCACATCAGGAGTGCCGAAAAACACTCATCTGTGCTTCTCTGCTTCTTGTGGCCCTTCTAACCCTTTGTCAGTGTGCGCAGGGAGGCAGGAAACTCAGTAGGAGAAAGACGATGCATGAGCGTACATACAGAATTTAACACAACTACAGAGGGCATGATGGTTAAAAGTCCTTTTCAAAATAAAACATTTTGTTCTGCAGCTGTAAGTGTGATAAGCTTCCCCATAGTTTTGAAATTAGAACAAAACTTTGTTTTCCCAGGATTTGGAGGCCATGTTCTCCCCTTTTAAGGGCTGAGCTTCCTCAGGTCCCATCTATGTTGCTGCATGGTATCTGGCAACTACGGATAGGCTTCTACTGCAGAGTTTCTGAGAGGGAACAATGTTCTGAAGAGTCACACCAAAAATAACAATATGGCTAGAAGAGACTATTCTGAAACCCCAGAAAGCCTCAGGTATTGCTCACCAAGTTAAAAAAAAAAAAAATCACTAAAAANTGAGAGGGAACAATGTTCTGAAGAGTCACACCAAAAATAACAATATGGCTAGAAGAGACTATTCTGAAACCCCAGAAAGCCTCAGGTATTGCTCACCAAGTTAAAAAAAAAAAAAATCACTTAAAACAGGCTTTTGAACTCTGCTTTTTACTTTGCCGTATTTGCTTGAGTTGTCATTTCCCATTACTGGTGGACTTGGTCAGAGTTTTACCTCAGAAGTAACTGGCTAAAGGGTCAGGAGTTTGCAGTGTTACCGTAGGTCTACAGGTTTGAAGTGGGATTATGTAACATTTGGCTAAAGAATGAGCTCTTAATAACAACGGGTTGGAAACCTGACAGTAGTAAAGCCATCCCCACCCTCTGTCCAATCTGCAGGTACCCCTCACATCTCCAGCTATGTTGAAACATTACCTGGTTTAGCAGCAGTAGCAGGTGGTGTGAACTCCTGCATGGGCTCAGATGGTGCAGTATTAGTGGGAAGTAGCATGATCCCACCTTCAGTGGCATTCTCTGGGGCCACTGTGGGAGTCTGGGTTTTCTCTGGCATGCCTGGGGAGAAATCCAATTTATCTGAAGAAGAGGAAGGTGTAGCAGCCTGAAAAAAGGGATTATAGGGAAAGAGTTGTCATAAGTGAGACATTTTTCACATTTCTAGATTTAGAGGTGTGCTGTTTTTTAATAGCACGTAGGATGACCCTAGTGATTTATGGTACTAGCAGATTTTATTCACATACAGAATACCTATCAAACAAGGACTGCTTTTTTTCCAAACAAGCTTTGTAAGAAATGCTAATCATTTCCCAAGTTTCAGATGCAGAACACTGTAAGCTATAGTCATGAGGTAACCTGGAATACAAATAAGGCTACCATTTCTCAAAATATTAAAAAAATCAGTGGGACAGGTCTAAACACAGTCATAAACCTTTAAAAGCCAATGTCAGAAAGTCTGAGTGGTATCAGTGTCTTTCTGCCATACACAAACATAACAGAATCACTGCTTCTTACTACATCTGCTCAGTACATCAGTAGCTCATGCCTTTTTATCTCCTCAACAGTAATAAAACACCCTACATGTCTCTACTTCAAGCATCAAGCAGCACTGCCTCACCTTGTTAGTAAATCAGAACTGCAGCAAAGGACATGGCAAGTGTTGCACGAATAACTCAGCACTGGGTTAATCTTGCCTTTCAACAACACATTACCCTCAATGGGCCAACAGGTTTTCCTTAATATTCTCAAAATTATTTCTGATCTAACAATTAGGGAAAAGCATTTTTCCAATTACGGCTACCGTGTGTGGCACGCAAAGATACAGCAAAATACTATTATTTGTACATTTTCTATTACCTGAAGAATAGAATTATAAAGGTTGGCAAAATGTACACTTACATCAGAAACAGCTGAGGTGGAAAGGGACCTTTGGAGATAGCCCAGTTCCACCCCTGCCCTCAAAGCAGGGTCAGCTACAGCAGACTGCTCAGGACCAAGTTCAGTCAGGTTATGAGTATCTCCAAGGACAAAGAATCCACCTCTCTGGAAAACCTATTCCAGTGTTCGGCCATCCTCACAGGAAAAAAGATGGGGTTTAGTGCCCAAATAAAATTCCTTGACTTTCATTTTGTGTCCATTGTATCTTGTCCTGCCACTGAACAGCACTGAGAAGAGCCTGGCTCCATCTTCTTCACACCTGCCAGTTATTTATACACATTTATAAGACTCCCTGAACCGTCTCTGCTCAAGGCTGAACAGTCCCAACTCTACTTCTCTTTGCATTTCAGGTGCTCTACTTCCGCTTTGCAGTTTGCCTCCCTAGGAAATAAGGGCAACCTTGCTTTCTGGACAGGAGGAAAAGCTTCCTGTGCAGCTGGGAACGTGTAATGCCAGGGACTGTTCCTTCCCAGCCTGAGAGGGAACAGAGAGCATGGAAATAATCTGCAACTCCATCTCTGCCTTCAAAGGACAGACAGAAGAGATCCNTAGCCCAGTTCCGCCCCTGCTCTCAAAGCAGGGTCAGCTACAGCAGACTGCTCAGGACCAAGTTCAGTCAGGTTATGAGTATCTCCAAGGACAAAGAATCCACCTCTCTGGAAAACCTATTCCAGTGTTCGGCCATCCTCACAGGAAAAAAGATGGGGTTTAGTGCCCAAATAAAATTCCTTGACTTTCATTTTGTGTCCATTGTATCTTGTCCTGCCACTGAACAGCACTGAGAAGAGCCTGGCTCCATCTTCTTCACACCTGCCAGTTATTTATACACATTTATAAGACTCCCTGAACCGTCTCTGCTCAAGGCTGAACAGTCCCAACTCTACTTCTCTTTGCATTTCAGGTGCTCTACTTCCGCTTTGCANTCGTTGCATGTCAGGTGCTCTACTTCCGCTTTGCAGTTTGCCTCCCTAGGAAATAAGGGCAACCTTGCTTTCTGGACAGGAGGAAAAGCTTCCTGTGCAGCTGGGAACGTGTAATGCCAGGGACTGTTCCTTCCCAGCCTGAGAGGGAACAGAGAGCATGGAAGTAATCTGCAACTCCACCTCTGCCTTCAAAGGACAGACAGAAGAGATCCCTGTGCAGTGTGAGGGATTGTGGCTGCCCACCCTTGAGGATGCCAAGGACCACACCAAGAGCTGCACCTTTGGGTGAGTCCATAACACAGACAAAGCAAGCACCTTTGTGGTCACACCTCCAGCCTTGCTCCATATGCAGACAGTAAGAAGATCTCTCTGAGCAGCTGGGACACTGATAGCAGGATCAGGGACTGCAGCTCCCCTAAAGCAATGCCTTCAGGAATCTCACCCTTGACAATGTCAGGTACAGCAAGAGCCTCGAGCCCATCCTGCTTTGTATCTTGACAAAAGATCTTTCCTCCAACAGGTCTCCTTTACATACTCACTCCACCCCACATCTTTACAAAAGATTTTTTCCCACACTTGGGCAAACCACAGTGTTGTTTCGCCTTCCAAATTTGAGGGATTTGAGCTCTACTTTTCTGAGCTTCCTCTGGCTTCTCTTCTCTCCTGATCCTTTGCCAATCCATCAGCTGAAAAGCAGCCATCATGGCTTTGTAGGACAGATGGAGACAAAGTCACCTCAAATGCACCTTTCCAGGGTGCCTCTTTTGCAGTGGCACCAAACATCACTTCAGTCAGCAAGCCTAGGCAAGACACTGCTGTCAGAAAAGGTGCCCTGTGGCACTGTCACGTCTGAAGTGGTGTCACAGCCAAAAAGACAGCTTAAACTAAAAATGTTAGCAGGCAGCAGACAACTACGGCAGGGACAATATCAGAAATTAATTTCTCAGGCAGAAACTATTACTGAGAGATTTTCTGGAACAGATGTGGAGGGCAAGATTAACCCAAATGCCAGCTTGGGAAGTGAAAAGAAAAGGAAAGAAAATAATTCTTTCTGGGAGTGAGTAGGGTAGGCAGCTCTGTTGGTATGGGCTTTGTGGGCTGTTTGCTTTTACCCTTTTGTACAGCCACTATTGCTCGATGCAAACACACCAATGGTGAGGGCCCGCATCCTTCAGTTCTCAGGGTTTGACTTGAATGAAAATCTCTTGAGAATTCCAACAGAAAATGAGAACAACCCTATAATCCAAAACAGAAAAAAATAAAAAACTGATGCAGTTTCCTGGGGAAGCTCAAAGTTACAGTGCAGGCAACAGTATTGTGGGAAAAGGGGATCCTTTCCCACTTCCAGTCACTGGCTGACCCTGTAGATTGGACACTATTTTTTTTCCCTCTGTGAACGGGAAGGGTAAACACAACCATGTTTCCTTACTCCATCCTGATCCTGCAGGCAGCCCCACTTTCCCCCTCAAGGAAGCGTATTNTATCTCCAAGGACAAAGAATCCACCTCTCTGGAAAACCTATTCCAGTGTTCGGCCATCCTCACAGGAAAAAAGATGGGGTTTAGTGCCCAAATAAAATTCCTTGACTTTCATTTTGTGTCCATTGTATCTTGTCCTGCCACTGAACAGCACTGAGAAGAGCCTGGCTCCATCTTCTTCACACCTGCCAGTTATTTATACACATTTATAAGACTCCCTGAACCGTCTCTGCTCAAGGCTGAACAGTCCCAACTCTACTTCTCTTTGCATTTCAGGTGCTCTACTTCCGCTTTGCAGTTTGCCTCCCTAGGAAATAAGGGCAACCTTGCTTTCTGGACAGGAGGAAAAGCTTCCTGTGCAGCTGGGAACGTGTAATGCCAGGGACTGTTCCTTCCCAGCCTGAGAGGGAACAGAGAGCATGGAAATAATCTGCAACTCCATCTCTGCCTTCAAAGGACAGACAGAAGAGATCCCTGTGCAGTGTGAGGGATTGTGGCTGCCCACCCTTGAGGATGCCAAGGACCACACCAAGAGCTGCACCTTTGGGTGAGTCCATAACACAGACAAAGCAAGCACCTTTGTGGTCACACCTCCAGCCTTGCTCCATATGCAGACAGTAAGAAGATCTCTCTGAGCAGCTGGGACACTGATAGCAGGATCAGGGACTGCAGCTCCCCTAAAGCAATGCCTTCAGGAATCTCACCCTTGACAATGTCAGGTACAGCAAGAGCCTCGAGCCCATCCTGCTTTGTATCTTGACAAAAGATCTTTCCTCCAACAGGTCTCCTTTACATACTCACTCCACCCCACATCTTTACAAAAGATTTTTTCCCACACTTGGGCAAACCACAGTGTTGTTTCGCCTTCCAAATTTGAGGGATTTGAGCTCTACTTTTCTGAGCTTCCTCTGGCTTCTCTTCTCTCCTGATCCTTTGCCAATCCATCAGCTGAAAAGCAGCCATCATGGCTTTGTAGGACAGATGGAGACAAAGTCACCTCAAATGCACCTTTCCAGGGTGCCTCTTCTGCAGTGGCACCAAACATCACTTCAGTCAGTAAGCCTAGGCAAGACACTGCTGTCAGAAAAGGTGCCCTGTGGCACTGTCACGTCTGAAGTGGTGTCACAGCCAAAAAGACAGCTTAAACTAAAAATGTTAGCAGGCAGCAGACAACTAGGGCAGGGACAATATCAGAAATTAATTTCTCAGGCAGAAACTATTACTGAGAGATTTTCTGGAACAGATGTGGAGGGCAAGATTAACCCAAATGCCAGCTTGGGAAGTGAAAAGAAAAGGAAAGAAAATAATTCTTTCTGGGAGTGAGTAGGGTAGGCAGCTCTGTTGGTATGGGCTTTGTGGGCTGTTTGCTTTTACCCTTTTGTACAGCCACTATTGCTCGATGCAAACACACCAATGGTGAGGGCCCGCATCCTTCAGTTCTCAGGGTTTGACTTGAATGAAAATCTCTTGAGAATTCCAACAGAAAATGAGAACAACCCTATAATCCAAAACAGAAAAAAATAAAAAACTGATGCAGTTTCCTGGGGAAGCTCAAAGTTACAGTGCAGGCAACAGTATTGTGGGAAAAGGGGATCCTTTCCCACTTCCAGTCACTGGCTGACCCTGTAGATTGGACACTATTTTTTTTCCCTCTGTGAACGGGAAGGGTAAACACAACCATGTTTCCTTACTCCATCCTGATCCTGCAGGCAGCCCCACTTTCCCCCTCAAGGAAGCGTATTCCTCAAGTGCTCCTAAAGACAATTGATCGTGACTCCGGTGGGTCAAGGGCTGCTGTGGCTGCTTCCCCAGTGGTGTTTCCTTCATGTCTCTCTGCGCATAAGACCACCACATAACTGCAGTACCACTTGCTTTTCCTCATTTATCTGGAAAACTTTACGGAGAGCAGCTCTGTCAGCAGTGAAACTCTGCTCTTTTGCTGGTCTGCTTCTCCCTGCTTCTCTGCTTTCAGTCTAATGACTTCAAGCAAGTATGACCTCTACTAACTGTGTAGTTGGGGAGCTGCAAAAAGAGCAAACCATCACACAGTATAACATGAAGTACGGACTTCAAAACAGAAAGAAAGGTAAATCTAAATATCAAACCATCTTTCAGGGGTTTTATAAATCCTCCACAGATCAAGTCAATGTATTTTTAACCAAACAGAACCGTTCAGCTTCTGCAGGCCTCAAAACTGAAACAAAGCCAAAACAAAAGATGAACATTTCTGATACTTAACTGTGTAGTAAGTCTTAAATATGAATTCTGAAGGCAAGCCAATCAGACATTAAAAGGCTCACCATCACATAGAGTCTGTCAGCCATCTTAAGGTTTCTTAGGCAGAGATTTATGCATTTTGACTGCACCATTATCTCTGCAAATACAATAAGCACAAGAATCAAGTCAAACCTTAGCTATTGAGCAAATGTTCAAAACACAGCAGCAGCTAGAATGTGACTAAACCTGAAAAGCCTTACTTGGCTTAGCAGGTCAGCAGTTAACTAAAAATTTTAAAAAGACAATTAATACTTTGCAGATCTCTCACTTCAAGGATGGGCAGCACTGCAGATTTCTGCTCTGGGCAGCTGGACAGCACATACTCTGTACAGATTTCTGAATGTATTCATGTAATTGAGCTGCCAGACAGTGACAGTCCGTAAGATCACTCTGAACTCTGATGTAAACCCAACAGTCAGGTGACTCACTTAAATGACAAACCCCATATTCTCTCTCCCAAGTCACATACAGAAACCCCCTGCATCTGACTGCATTTATGGCAAGGATGCTCCAAGGGCACAAACTCTGGAGGTCTGTGTTTGGTTGGTTTCTCAATTTAAAATCTCTATGCAGGTCCTTGCTCAAAGAACACAACACCTGAGGACACCACATCCCGGTGACTACTGTGTAGGGAGGGAAACAGGGAATTCCATTTTTGCCACCTTGCTCTGTCTGGCTTGTCAAAACAGCTTTGTCTGGAAGCTGCAGAAGGGAGTGTGTCAGCACAGATCCAGGAACAGAGATATGGAATTGCTGTGGCAGAATTAAGAGGATGATAGGAAAACATTGTATAACGTGCAATAAACAGGGTAATTTATTAATCTTAGTAGCAAGCATGATTTTAAGACCTTCGTATTTTCATAACCTATACAAAAACACCACAGTTTGAGAGGCTGTTTGGATTATATATCAATGAAAAAAACTATTTGGAGACCTCTTGGCATTTTTAATGCATGCAAAAATTTAAGATTTCCTTCATAACAAAACCTGATTTTCAAAAGCCAACTTTTTTCAGAAGGAAACACAAATATGTGCTAAGCAATCCATATGAGATTTGACTAAAATGTCTGCTTGCTGGAGAAAGGGACACATAAGAAGGAAATCCTATCACCAGAATATATCACAGGCAGCTTTTATTTCACTAGGGTCACAAGTGAAGTTCCCAAACCAGAAAAACTTGAAGTCAAGCTGAAAATTTGTGTTAGGCATGCCTGGCGGGGCTTAGGTGGCAGAGGGCTGGCTGCACGGGCCACTCCTATGGTCCCAGGCAGTTTGGCAGTGGATGGAATCAAGCCACCATGCACCAACACCACAACCTCTCAAACCTAGTTAAAAAAGGGCAACAGCCCCTGTGGGCAGGGGACACAGGAGGATGTGGGGAGATGCACCCCAGGAGACATGAGAGGAAACATCCGGGAGCAAACATTATTGTGCAAAGGGCTGGAGACGCCCTCTTGGAAACAGGCACTCCATGCTACCTCCCAGCGAACTGAGGCCCACAGAGAAGCCCCCACCAGTGCAGATGAAACAAAAAGGAAGGAACAGTGGCAGAAAAGAGAAAGAAGTGACGAGTGGCAAAAAGGAAACTGCCATGCACTGACCCCAACCTCCTGTGCCACCTGTTTCCTCACCAAAGCGACAGTGCATAATCTGCAGTGAAAAGAAGGGGAGTGGAGACTAGGAAGGGGAGAGGAGATGTGTCTGGGCTGAAGTTGATTCTAGGGAAGGCCAGGGAAAACTATTCGCTAAAACTACTCATCATCTCCATTTCTCCACACAGGTCTAAATTCAAAGGATTCCCACCTGGGGAACAAAGGCTTCTTAGGCTTTGGCAGTTTCTCAAAGCTTTCTGCTTCCCCAGATTCTTTCTCTACATTAAGAGAGAGCCTTTAGAGCCATTTCTCAGTACATGTCATGAACAGCTTTCAATGTTATCCCATCAACCCTCTTTCTATAGCTCTGCTCACAGAGCACATCCCAACTACCTTCTAACTACACTTGTCCTATCCGTTCGTTATCAGCTGTGGCTAAAGACTGACCCAGGTTTGGCGTTTCATCCCTTCTGCACTGAAAGCAGCAAGCTCATTCCTCAGCCTTTCTATTGGAATTTCAGTGGCTGTGCTAGCATAATGTTAGCATAATATGAAGATCACACAAGAATGACTCCTCTGTGCTGTGGTGAGAAACAGAGATACTTCATTTCACTTTATGTTAAAGTGAAACTCCATTTCACTTTAAAATAAACTCCCATTTACACAGTCAGTGTACAAACAGAAGGCAAAATCTTTATATTCTGGCTGGGGTGGCAAAACCAAAGTAGAGATCTACAAAGTAGGCTTGGCCATAAATATATTTATCACTGCTGCAGGATGTGAAATCTCAACTTTCATAAAATGGTATTTACATGATCCCTTAGAGACAGGGAACAAACTTGCTCAGCTCTGCCACATAGGTGAACTCAAAGTTTTACGACTCCTCCTAAACACAAGGCATAAGCAGTTCAGTCAGCAGGGATCCTGACAATGGGCAATCTCCCTTGCGATTCTTCCAAAGAGATCCCGCAACAGGCCAAAGTCTGCTCTACTGCAGCCCATGGTTGTGACCCTGCTTCCTGACTTATTCCTGCCCCTCCTAGGAGCTTCTAACTCATGCCTGCATCGCTAACTAACCCCTTGTTTCCTGTAAGGGTAAGGTCCAGCAGAGTCTCTCTCCTTCTTAACCCCTCGAAGCAACTCAAAGCAATAACCTTCTTGAAGTCATCAACAACCTTCAGAAACTTTCTGCATTGCTTGTGCCCTGCTCTCTTGCCCCCCCAGGGTGTTAATAGGAGGCTCCTTCCAGTTACCTGAAGTCTTTTATTTCTTAAGACTTGCTGTTCTCCATACATCAATCATTCCCTCTCAGAACCACAGCTGTCACAGATTTCAGGCAACTTTCTTATTTGCTTGCATTTTGTTTCCCTACAGCAACAGCAATAAATTACCATTTTTACAGCAAGAGATACTTGCTGGTTACAAAATCTTGTGGAATTTAGAGCAAGTCAGCTAACTGATTAATTTCCTCTTCCTTCTGGCAAGGGGAGTCAAACCCAGGGAATGTTGAATTTACAGCCTGTTTCAATTTTCCAATTGAACCCACCCTGTTCTTAAGAAACCAAGGCCCCATTAACCTCAACTGATCAAACTAGCTGGCATAAATAGAGAACAGGTGCACCTTACATAAATAGAGAACAGGTGCATCTTACTTATACTGACTTACGTATTGAATTTTAAGTAATTAACTTATTTTTCTAATTATCAGACTGAAGGATTCTGAGAACGGAAATGCCTTATCCACTTTATCCTGCTGCACATCATGGTCCAAAACCGCTACCACCCCTCCTTACATACCATGCCCCTCCCACGTTTTAAAAGCATTATAAAAATTAACTCAGCACATCTGTAACACTGCTGTGCATTAGTAGCATGAACCACATGAAGCAGGCCTGATTTTATTGATGGAGGAGCTTATGTTTCCTGGTCTTGGCCTTTGGATACCAGAGGGTCTACTAGTATTGCTCTGCTAACTTCTTCCAGTGAGTCACCAGGGATCAGAAGTGAAGACAACTGTAACATTATTACACCAAGTCCAAGTTCACTCATTTGTGTACTTTCAAGGAAACCCCACAGAGCCCTAAAAGGAACTTTACTCCTTATTATCTGATTTAAAAAAAAAGGTCCTTTAGTGATTCACCTCCCTATTAATCAAATCCCCTTCAGCCTTTTCTACAGGTTAAGAGGACTGTAAGTCATTTGAGAGTTGTAATATTACAAGGCAATAACCTGACATTTTCAAAGATTTGAAAACAAAAATAATTGCCAAGTAATTATTCCTGCCTGCTTCCTGAGGGGCAAACATACCTCTTTTTGCAAAGCATCCTCAGGTTGTGTAAGAAGTGGAACAGCTGCTTCCCTTCCAGATGTCTTCTCAGGGAGTGGTGTAATCTCCAGGAGGGATGACAACTTCTCTGTGGAGTGTTCATTGATGGAAGTCAGTTCAGAGCTGTTTTTATTCAGACGGCTTTCCACTTTCCCAGCCTCCCCTTTCTTTTCAGCAAAATCTTCCTGGTTATCTCCATCATCACCCGTGGAAGTGTTGAAGCCATTTTCACCTGCCACCATCAGGCCCCAGTCAGCATAATCCATGCTGTCCTTCTGCTCATGTTTGATGCCCACCTGAAAGGGGTCCTGCTCCAACTCTTTATAATCATCAATATATTCAGGTATCTCCTCAAGGCTGGGATCTTTGCCAAGCAGAGACAGCTTCTTCAGGCTACTCACTTCCTCAGACAGCTCGTTCTGGAGTCCCACAGAGTGGACCATGCTTGGGATCACTTGCCCAAATCCTAGCAGTGATGCTGGCCTCTGAGAAGGCCTCAGCACAAAGGTAAGGTAGGACTTCACAGTTTCAATTTTTTTAGGTTCACAATTGTCCTTGTGTTGGCAGTTCACGATGTAACAGCGCCGTTCAAACATCCAGGACAAGTCACAACCAGAGAGGTCACAACACGCTGCGATGCACTCGGACACTGACAAAGCGTGAGGAACTCGCATGATTTTAGTGGTTTCTAAGTTGGGAGATATGACTGCACCTGAGTACGTGGCTCCTTCTCTGCACTGCTCACAACTGGAACCTGAAACAACACCACCAACATTAGGCACAGCACTACAGCCAAGCCATAATATAGTTTACTGTGACCATAAATGGCTTACAAGACAAAGACAGGTGGTACCTTGTTTAAAAAAGCTCATTTCCTTTCACTAACATCACCACTACCTTTTTGAGCATGTCCCTCTGCAGTAATATTTGTACTTCAGAGGATTTTTCAGTGCAGGATCTTGACATATTTTTCCTAAGTACCTTTTACTCCTGGGCTACAAATTCAAATACACAGAGAAGAAAACAAGTTGCCAATCCTTAAAAACAAGAACAGAGCAGGGAACAAAAAAAAAAAAGAAATCATGGGGTACCTCCATTACTCCCACTGCACGTTCCTACTGGGATCTTTAAAATGTGTTTTAAAACAAAACTCAAATAAGACGCTGTAGCATGTCTTTGTTTCACTTGAGGGACAAGGAAAAAAAAACTCTAAATAGGAGAAAGATTTGCCATCTCATCTGAATTTCATGAAGAGTTCCTCACTCCAACATAATTACTGGTCTTAATATAAAACCTGGATCAATTTCTCAAACTTTTGCCGCTTTGCCCACAGGTTCATGTGAAAACCCAAGAGCTTGCTCCAGTATGGAGCTCTTTTCTTCATTTGCAGTAAAGTTGCAATCTTTTAACATGACATCAGATTTATTTTCACGGCACATTACAGACTGAGTGTGAAATGTTCAAAACAAGCATGAATCAACATATTATATATATTCCAGTCAGTTTTTGACATCTTTTCTAGGTGTTTTTTCCCCTGGTTATAACTGCTCTTCAGAATTCCTCTCTCTGAAATCTGACTACATTTCAAGAAAGTTGAGTAAAACCTGAAAATTATTCTTTTGGTTTTCAACTGGACTTGCAAACTCAATGAATGAAAACAAGCATGTCCCCACTGGGGAGCTAACACAGGAATGGAACACAAAGCTGACTTTGCCTGCTTTGTATCTCATTATACGCAATAGTATAGGTCAGGAAAAATGAAATCAAGAGCAGGAATAGGCTGGCAATAGGGGTTAGGTCTGAATATGAGACGCAGAGATTCTCCTACACATGCACTGTTGTCCAGCACCACATTACAGTTCCCACCACCTCATCTGGGCTGAACTGCAGCACACTCCTTCACAATACATGGTCTGAATACAGCTACCAAAATACATATGGGGCATCAAACTGCCTGGGAAGAATGTAAAGCTTGCAAAGTAGGCTAGTTCAATGCAAAAACACCAAATCAAACAAAAAAAAAATTGCACCACATACTGAGGGACAGAGTGGACAAGATGGTATGATGTTTTTGCAGAGCTGGCTGTGTGGGGTAAGGAAAAATAGGAAATGAAAACAAAGTTTAAAGAAGATTGATGACTTGCAAATAGGTATAGCTGAATAGGAAGCTGAATAGGAAAAGGGATAAAGAGCTTCAAGTACCCTTTTCCTGGCTGCAGCTACTCCTTCATATAGAGCGAGGATGCTGTCAACTGCTCCACTTTACACTTTCAGTGAAAAAAATCTATCCAGGGCAACGCACACTTAAAAAAACCTATCCTGTTCTTACACAGCCCAGACATGAAGTATCCTTATCTGTACCCAGAAGATGCTGAAGATTTCTGCATTTTTTTCTGTTACATTGCCTATAAACGTTTCCTCTACATTCCCGTTTACCTCCAAGAACATAAGACCCTGGCAGAGACTCTGAATTATGATCACAAGTCTTTCCTTTAAGTTGTCTGCACTACTTAGAACAGGGGAACCAGAAAAGCTCTGGGTTAAAATGAAGTACAGGAGTCAGGCAGCCCATTGAGCCATTCTGTCTTTTTGCAACCCATATGCATTTAGTTAATCCTGTAAGACAGTAGAGAGTAGGCTTTTAAAAGTGGAAAACAGAAACATGACTTTGTGCAAATATGTAATATCAGGTCAGTAACAACTCATTACAATGTATACTTTAGGAACAGCACTACTAATGTGGGCCAAAAAACTCCTTTGATGGCTGTTTTCTTCATCACCCCCCTTCTTCAACTTATGCCTGAAATAGAAAGTGAACAATGTGTTAAAAAAAAAATGAAAGTTTCACTATTTATTTGTTCAGAAAAGAATGACCAACAGTTCTCGTTTTAGAGACAGGCCTACACAATTGGGACACTCCACAGCTCTAACCTGAGGCCAGACTTCAAGTCCTCAGTCAGCTTCAAATCTCACTCCACCACTTTCAGTTTGATACATCAGTTATCATGCTGCAGAGTCAACCTCCCTCAAAATTCATGGTGCTTCTTTAGCCATAGAGAGAAACAAGTTCAGCACATTCCTAAAGATGATGCATGACTTTGAACCAAAATCTCCCGAGCACACAACCTAGCCACAAAACTTTTGCAAATGTCAGAAGGCCTTGGTTTCATCCCAATAAGGAACAGAAAAAATCTCAAAGTAATCGAAGTTTCATCTCTTGCTTTACACTGAGTTGAATTGTAGCAGTAGGTGTCCAAGAAAGGATGAATTTATCAGGCTATTTTGGCATCACACTGAGTGTGTCCACTAGTTGTCTTCACATGAAAAATATGTAAGATCTACTTACAGTGAACTTGATCTGATCTCTAATTCCATACTCCCTTTCACCCCATCTAATCTCCAGTTGGCAATAGACTCAAATACAGATAGTGAGGTCTCTTATTTACAGAAAATTTACTGAATGTGTGCCACATGAAAGGTCACTTAGTTATATTTGTGTCTGCTACAGTATTACCTGCTGTGTGAGGTCATAGCACACAGCTATTTTATTTTAGTGAACTGATCTCAGGAATTAAACCACTCTTCTACTCTGACCAGTAAAGGCAAAAACCGGCGTCATGGAACTCTCTTTGTTTCAGAAGCACTCATTCAAGTTACCAACACGAAGACTACTTCCCTTTATTACAAGCCCTGAAAACCCTCTGGAACATGAGTCAAGAGCCTAAAACTTCTGCAAGCTAAGAGTTTCCCTTCCTTTTAGCTGTACCCTGTTACATCTACAGTACAACAACACTGATATATGCAGGCAAGTTGGCTACCCTAAAAAAACCCCAACCTATATTCCCCATCAAAATCCTAATAGAGTCTCAGTGTGGAATACAGTTTCATTTTAAAGAGATTCCTTCCTTTAATGAAGGAACATCCACACCTTTCTTAGAGCTTCACACTTCTGCTCCTTCACATCTTGGAGCATGAGCCCACTGATGTCAAGAGCCCATCAGGAACACAGCTGCTCCCCTGCTGCAGCTGGCTGGAGACCTTTCCTCAAGTGGACATGGAAAACTAACATCTGCTCTCCCCCATGCTCACACAGCCACGAGCACTTGAATGACTTGGTGGCAAATATTCTTTAGTCAGTCAGTAGCAAATTGTGACAGTGCACTAACACTGAGGTCATCACAGCTGATCACCCCAGCAGGAAGCCCTGCACTGGCAGAACTATCCACCTCTGAGCTATTCTGTTTGCTTTCCCTAGCAGCAAGCACTGTAAGAAGCAGCAGAAAGAAGGGGCAAGAGGAAATGTACAGTAGTAGAGAAAAGCTCAGATTCAGACCTTGCACCAAGGAAAGTCAACATTTGACCAGAATCCCATTACCTTCTTGCTGGCAGCACAGCATTGAGAGCCCACATAGCACATTATTCTCACAGCCTAAAAGCCTCTGAACTACCTGAGCATGGAGAATCCTATAGCAGTTTGCTACAGGAAGAGTACGAGTGTCCCTGTTTTCTTGCCGTATGCTCCATCCACTCTCTTTTAGCAGCAAACTTGTTCTATTCTGATTTCAGGCCTAGCAATTTTTAAAAATCTTTCCAAGTAACTTTTACCTAATTTGGTGAATTTTGAGATGAAAGACATTGTATCAGTAAAAAATAAGTTTTGTTTTTTCCTACTACTATAATAACACACTGAAACAATTTTGATAAGGTTCTGGAAGCAAAATTAAAACAACTTTTTATTTTTAGTTGCAGTCATCTAAGAAGAGAAACTAAAATTCCAATTTTCAAGCCAGAGAGAATTTCCACAGCAGAGTTATAAACCCCTGCAAAGCACACTTCATATCATAAATGATGAAAAAGGCTTATCCTCCATCAGCTTTTGTAATGCCCTACAGAAGGTACTGTCCTGGAACCAGAAAAGCAGTATCACTGGAAACTTCAACATCTGAAATGTCACTGCATTGGTTCCTCTAGCAGCAGCTAACATCTCTGCACACCATGGAAGTGTTTTCATTCTTTTTCTGCAGGCTGCCCCGAGGTTCTTTGGACCCTGATGTCTCTCAGGTCTTCAGACACAGATACGCATGCGATAACAAAGTACTCTTTTGGGTGTTGGTAAAGGTGCTGACTGAAGAACAAACATCCAAAAAAATGCTCAGTTACAGAAAAGCAAATCCTCAACACAAGCCATAGCCAACAGTAATCTAGTTACATCTGCAATGATCTGCAAAGCTTTTATGGTCATTACAGCAGCCTTCATACTTCTTTTGTCCAGGATCTGTCAAGGCATCATAATTAGTTCAGTGGGTCTGGATGATCCTTTCCAAGTATTGTTTTCATTCCACTAATTGTCATCATCCCTGTTTGTCACTGATAAACCAACTAAGTGCTATTTAAAGAGAAAAAGGAAAAAAAAAAAGTAAAACAGAAGGGTAAATGCATGGCTGTAACTATTGCATCCCTCCACAAGGAAATGCCAGACCACTTCCAGCAGAGGTATGGACAATGTGAACTGACCTGGCATACTGCATAACTCACTATAATCTCAGAGATTGTGATCAAGCACTGCACCATCTTGTATCTCTGGAAAGACCTGTGTGAACCAGAACACTAGAACATCTAGTCATGGTAGTATAAGTAACAAAGAATACACCACGACCCCAGGCCAGTGGTTCCGCTGTCATTTCAAAGGGACACCTACATCTTCAATTTCCCTTGACACTCCTGGCCTGTGCTTCACATGTTAGACATGTGGGAAGAAAAGGGTATTCATCTTTACCAAAGTTCAAGACCAGTAGTAGTGAAATGTGTTGAAGGAAGCCCTGAAGGAAGCTGTAAACCCTTGGAAAACCCCCAGGCTGGAGCAGGCTCCTAGCCTGAACCACAACCCCATGAAGAGGAGTCTACACAGAAACACATTTTCCAGCAGGACCTGTGACCCCACAGGAGATCCACTGTGAAGTTCCTGAAGGACTTTCCTGTGAAAAGGACCCATGATGGAGTAGGTCTTGAAGAATATGAGTCCATGGGAAACACCCCATGCTGGAGCAGGGAAAAGGTGTGAGGAGAAAGGAACAACAGAGATGGAGCATTCTGAACTAATTGCAACTCTCATTTCCTGAGTCCCTGAGCCTCTCAGGGGAGGAAGAAAGAAGAATTGGGAGTAAAGTCGAGTCTAGAAAGAAGGGAGAAGTGAGGGGAAGGTGTTTTTATGGTAGTTCTTACTTCTTATCATCCTGCACTGCTTAATTGACAATAAATTAAATTAACTTCCCTAAGTCAAGTCTCGTCTGCTCTTGACTGTAACTGGTGCATGACCTCCCTGTCTTGGAGCCCATGGAGTTTTTAATCATATTTTTCTCTCCCATCTTGCTGAGAAAGGGAAGTGATAGAGTGACTCACTCTGCACCTAGCAGCCAGCAAAGGTCAACCCACACATTCATTAAAAGCAGTAAAATGCTATTAGTCAAAACCATCATGCACGAAATAAAACTAAATAAACATCACCTAAACAGGACAGAGTAGCCCACCTCAAATTCTTTTAATGAACCAGAGCATGTTTTTCAATATCCTTCCAACGATATTCATCAGTGAGCCTGTTTCTCTCTCCTCTCAGTGGTGGAATGTCAAGCCAGCCTTTCCTATACTAAGTCAGCCTTCTCATTATCTTAAATTGAAACAATTCTAGAGATAACTTGGGGTTTATTTTAAAGAAAAGGTAGCCTTTAACAGCACAAGCTCACGGGCAGAAAAAACTGCAGAATGAACATCTAGCAAATTCCTAAGTCTGAGTCAATTCACCTTAAAGCTTGCACTAAAAAGAAGTCCTTTTGACTTAGAAAAGGTGAGGATTTACTGATCTATTGTAGCAAACATTTCCTGGAAATTAGCAGGAACCTCCCAGTTTAATTAAGTATTAATTGTATTAACAATACTGCAAATTGTTGAGATGGAAATAAATACTAACAATTTTACTAAAATAATATGAGCTATTAGATTATATTATCCTCTGAACACTGTGAGCTGGTAGCTGAGATACAGGGAGAGGCTTGAAATACAGCCAGCAGTTTCAGTGCAATGGTCTTGTTCTCAGACAAGCCAAGAGAGCATAGCAAATTTGCAACTAAAAACAGATAGCTTCCTCTATGCATGTGGAAGATGTTCTAATCTGCTAACAATTAACAGTATTATCAAAAGCATGAAACTGTGACATTCTCTACAGGCAGATTTCAGTATTTACTGCACATTACTGCCTTCTGTTGAAGTTGCTGTGGGTTTTTTTCTAAAGATACTAGCATAGACCCTACAGCAGGTACTCAGTACCTCATAGAAGAGGATTTTATTTAAAAAAGACAAATTTGTTTACTACAGCAACAAAAAACTCAGCTCCATGTTCTCTTCAAAAAGCTTGGCACTATGACATCCTAAGGGTGATCTTGATGATTAATTTGAACCAGCGACGAGCACAGACACAGTTAATACCTACCTCCCCTCAGCTGTATGCTAATACCTATCCCCTTTCATCGAACTTTTCCAAATTCAGTAGTCAATTTAAGCCTTAGCACATCAAGCAAGTCTCTCCCTCATGAAACAGCTCATTCTGCTTATACTACAAGAGATGAAAGTCAGATAACTGTGCATTATTTTCTCAATTTCTGCTAATATGGATACTGCCAGTACCACCATCAGCCAGAATTCAAGTTTTATTTAAGGAAATAAACCTCGCTTCTTCATATATTTTTCTTCAGTTAGCATATCAAAACTACCTGCACCTCTCTGACAGAGCCAGTATTAAGAATTTCTATCATTCCTCATCTCTCTGATTATGGAAACAAATTACCTATCCCTGTGGCTGAAGCAGAAACTTACAGGGCTTTCCTGTGGTTTTTGAAAGGTTATATATGTTTGTAGAGAGGATGATGAGGTGAGAGATGTGAACCAGTGCATTCATGCTACTCATAAATAAACCACCTTATGATAATTCAGAACAAAAAAAGTAGCTCACAATCCAAGCAACGCATCATTCTTAAATTGCTGTCCTGAAAGAGAAAAAGAGGAAAACTCTTTGAACTCTCCCACTACCCACTCTTGCCCCATGCATCTCCCCCAAAACAACCTGTTGAAATTGACTTCAAACAGCTACTCACAGCTGCCTTCCTCCATTGCAAGTTATGAAGCTGTACCTTACCGAAGCTTTTTGCACTGAGGAGTCACAAAATTTCCCAGCTCTTGCCCAGTTCATATTTATTTCACAGCTGTATACACGCTCCAGGAGCATTTAATTCAGTTGTTCTGTCTAGATGATTCAGACACACGAGAAGAAAACTCCTACCTGTTATTGTCCATAGGAACAGGCAGAGAACACCAGGTCCAAATGCCATGCTGCACCAGGAAGGCAGTGACAACTGCTTTTCCGGCCGGTTGTGTGGAAATTATAGGTCTTAACACTGGGTTTTTTTCTAATATTGTTTAGTGCCCTGCTGTGGCCATCAAGCACTGAAACAGACAGCAGAGGAAAAAATAGGTCAGATGTGAGAATTAATTAGAATGTCACAGTAAAAGACAATAGACAGGTGACATGCAGGCTTTATCATTACTTACTGACTTCTTGATGGATGACATAGTGGATCAGGCAAGCTGAAGATACAGAACAAACTACCCACCTGGAAATCTCTTTCTCTAGAGATCCAGAAACATCCCAGTAATACTGGCACTCTTGGGCTCCAGTACCTCAAACCCCACAAACATTCTGTCTGCAGTTATCCAGACCCTGGTTTAGCTCTGACTTTAAACTAGCAGGTATCTTTAACTGAGGAATCACAGACAGCATTGTCCATGCATTTTAAAATCCATGCAGTGTTAAGTCAGCTTTTGAGGCAGTCCTCAAGCTATTCTTTCCCAGACACTAAGGCAATGCAAGCAGACACTCCTCCAGAATTTCTAGGGAGACATTCCTGGTCAGAACACTAAATTCTCCAAGTAAGGCATCCTAAGCAACAAATACATGTAAGGAATTAATAGTTCAAAGCAACATTACTCATGCAAGACTTATGCAAGGAAAAAACTAGTTTAGCCAAACTCCTCCCACATAAAGGATCCTAAATGGATGCTTGACCAAAAAACACTTCTGTAAATGGAAACACAGGTAGTGTTTTTTTCAGTGAACAGCCCTTCTCAAGGCAGAGTATCCCATGTTCATCACATGACTTTCATATTTCAGCTGCCTATATCTACATATGATAGAAATGCTGCCAACTGGCTGCTCTTGGTAGGTTCCTCACCACACATAATTTTATATGATGAAAGACTGCCTAGGTTTTTTCCCTTTCAAAAGGAAAAGTAAGTTACGTAGACATGCCAGGGCTGATTGAGCTAGAGTAGAAACCCCAGCAGCTCAGCAGGCGGATTTTTGCTCTCTGAGAAGGGATCCTTTATAGGTGCCATGTCTCTAAATCACACAAACAACTGGACCCTGGTCTGCAACTTGCACTTCTGTGACTGACCACAGCTTTTCCAAAGCAAGACATGTATTTATCTCAAGACAAAATAGACCAAAGGCTGGCCTTTGTTTTAGATGCTAGGTGTTCTATCAATACCTGAGTGGACCAACTGATGGTGTAAATACTTCCCCCAGTTAGTTCACTAAAGTGTGACTGCCTCCCTGAGAACACCAGACCAGCACAAGCCAAGTAATCAGGTGGCTTAACCCAATACAGAGTATAAAAACTGAACAACTAACAAAAAAAATTCAAAGACAGCAATGGGCCTGAGCTAGCTTCAACCCACACATTCTATCCCAGTGGCAGAGGATGCCCAGTGTTGTGATGCTGGGATTACAGAGGCCAGTAATGGGAATCATATTGGTATTGAGATAGAACTGTATATTGCCATTGCAATATTTTGCCAAGTATAATGGATATTTGCATTGTGATTTCAGTATACTTTGTATTGCTTCACTAAATCGGGAATCCCAAGTCACAGTAAGTATCTCCAAATAATTAAATCAGATATTAGACATGCATGCTCTACACATGGAACATCTAAATGACCCTGGTCAGAGAATAGTGGATTCTGACAATTTCTCCTCAAGCCTGTGTACAAGCATTAACTCTGCTCAAAACACAAGCAAAATGATTACAGGACATGACTAGGAGCAAGGACTGTCCCAAATACAAAAAGATAAGGCTCTGGGAAAGCTCCCTGTAAAACCAGGGGAGACCATTGCTAACTTTCCAAAAGCCTGATACTCGACTTCTGTGATCTTTGCTCTATCCAACACAAAACAAAATCCCCTTCCTAAGGCAGATGCCTTAGTGAAGAGTAAGCTGGTCTCCCAATATATTCCTATGCTGCACAATTAGAAAAATTATCTCCGATCACAAAAAAGAAAAAATCAAACACACAACACTACACCGCTTCTAAGATGATGCTATTTTAATATCTGCAATTAGGTGTTCTTTCAGGAAGTAATTCCTGACAGAATACACATGGCTGTGCTCCTCTGTAGCAAATTTAGTAAGGCTTGACCTGAGAAAGAGCAAAAGGTTGTCTGGATGCTTCCAGGTACTGCTTCTATGATACAAAATTTTCAGCAACAGGGCCACTTTTGCTGTCTTGCATTCCCTAATTGCTCTTATGTCCTTCCATCAACTATAAGCTTATTTGGTTTTGTAGCATACAAAAAGACCAAAAGTTCTTATTTTTTTAAGCCAATTCTAAATGTTCCACTCATGCAGCCACTGAAATAGCCACTGAGCAGTGTCAAGGTACAAGATCATTGGCAGAAGATCATTGAACAGAAATGAGCACTTGTGCATAAGAGGGAAAGAGTCAGTCCTGAAGGTCCTACAACATGGAGCCTTGTCTTTTTACTTCACTGTAAAAGTGAAGCAAATGAAATTGTTTAATTTCACATTGAAATGAACTATGGAGATTAACACAACCCATCCACAGAATGGTTGAGGTTGGAAGGGACTTCTGTAAGTCACCTTGTCCACCCCCCAGCTCAAATGGGGCAGCCAGGAGCTGGCTCCCAAGGATGATGTGCAGACAGATCCAGTATCTCCAAGGATGGAGACTCCACAACCTTCTTGGACAATATGTCAGTAATGGTCACCCCCACTACAAGAAAGTCTATTTATCCTGCTCTCAGTTATGCAGGCAGGGATGTCCAGCTGAAAACAGATGATTTCTTAAGCCTTTCCAGCTGAATCCAGCAGCATGCACCCATGCACATTTATTCTAGCACATTGCTCAAAGTGATTATTTTTATTTGGTGTTTTATTTCAGAACATTCAAACCAAACCAGAGAAATGTACAGAGCATATAATTTTTATAGACTTCACCTTTCAACAGTTTTTGAAATGTTCCTGTGGCTTTTGAGAAAAAAACAAAACAAAACAGAGGAGCATTAGTAAGTTATGTTCCTAATAAATATTTCCAACTTATTAGCACAAACCCCAAATAATTCATCCATGAGGGGTAGAAGAGATATCATTATGGTAAGACCATAATTTCACATACAGCTTTTTCCTTGTTTCTATGGAAATCCTTCTAGACTTGGAAAAGTTGTTAGCCACTAAAAATATGATTTGCAGAAGAACTTATTACTGCAGCTCAAGGTTTCTGAGATTCTGTGCATTTGCTGTAACCTTAACTCATTCCCAGAAACAGCCAAATGGACCAGATGCCTAAGAGAGACTTTTAGTTCTTTAGCCTAAGGAAAAATGCATCAGGCTTGGTATCAGAACATCACGAGGTCAGAATTAACCACAATCAGAGACAGAAAAATAATTTATTTTATAGGCCTTTTCCTCTGCAAGGCCAACTTTACAATCTCACTGTCACTAAAAAGAGACAAGTAGCAGCTTCTATTTCCTACAGAACAGTTCCCTGAGAAGTCCACATGATTACTTTTAGCAACATTAAGAAAAACACTGAGAGATGGTGCAAATGATCCCAACTTTTTCAGCATTACTTGTCCTGCGTTCACAAACAAAAGTTCTTGAAGCAAACGGTTATGTTTTGGTTTCTTTTTCTATTTTTTTTTTTTAAATTTCCATTAAGAAAATACAACTTAACAAAGCTGCAAAGTGCCAAACTTTGGACTACATGTACAATCTTCATCGAATCCTGATGGGACACACCATGTGAGCATACAGTGAATGCACAAAAGCAGCACTGTGTCCTCCCATGCTCCTTTGTGGCTCCACATCTATTGATGTTTAATTTCCACATAATAAAAGAGCTCGCATTCACTGCAACACTAGCTTGTGCTTCCTGATATTAGGATCAAGCTCAGACACAAAGCACACCCAGTCACAATTCAGTGCACAGCTTCTGATCCACAGATGAGAACAAAGCTACCAGACACTGCATGCCTTCTTGAACTGTTAAAACAGTAAACAGAGCTCCAGTGTGAGCATGCAATGCTCCTCTTATCTTCCCCATGATACTTTTCTGTGCCCCACAAGTGCAAGTTTCATCACACAAACACAAGACACGTTAAAACTTAAGGTGGCCAGCCCTGAAGTCCCAGCAGTTAAAAATAACTAAGGCCATGAGATTAATTTGCTAGCTGAATCTCTATCCATCACATATAACACAAAGTCTGTTATTTTTATAACAATACCAGCAGACAGCATTGCTGGTAATTACTTTGGCATTTCTTGGCTCTTAAGAGTTCAACTCTGACTTGCACTCTTATCTAGAAGAGGGACAGCAGCCTTGAGAAGCAGGTATGGTCAAAATAGGTATGTATTGTACATATATTGCCTTACTCTGAAAACTATGCTTTTCTGCTCCAGCTGGCAGCTTCTGGCAGTGCTCTAGCAAACAGAATAAGGGGAAATTCTGAATTGATCCCTCTATACAGACATTTTGACTTCATGATCTTTTAGACATATGCAGTTGCTGATCAGGACCACAACATCTTTTCATAGATAACACATGAAGTACAACAGATTTGCAAGGAAAAGGAATTACCTTCATATTCTCCCTCTCCTCCATGCCAGACCTCACTCTGCATTTTGGTTCACCTTAATTTTAATGCAGACTCAAGTAATTTTCCCCCTTAGAGAAAGGGGCCAGCCAAGCAGAACTATATTGCCACTTCCTACACATAATTAGGCCAGGGCCATTAGCAGTAAGAACGTGTATAGACTGAATTACCTGTGTCTGGGAATACATTCAAATCCTACAGCTGCAAAACTGCAAATAGAGCATAAGGCAGTATGCTGGCACTTCACAAAAGGTGTAGCAGAATCCCTGCATGCCAAAAAAATCAGAGATGGGGGCAAATGGTGTAATGAAGGCAGTCAGAGAGCACCAGACAGCAAAAACCTCCAGGAGAATGAGGGCCCTGAACACCGGGCCCAGCCACACTGGCATCGGTGGGAAAGGCAGGCAGGGGCTCCTTGCCTCCTCACCCTTCTGGTCATTAGCACAGCTACGGAACATGCCAGAAGAAATACTGAAACAGCATCTGAAACGCAACCCACACGTAAAGCAAAACCCCTACTTTTGAACTGACAGCATCTTTTTTATAAAGCAGGCTGGCTGAGTAAATGAATGTATTACCACACCTAATTAAAGTGTCTGTACACAAAAATACACACACGCATGCACACACATATTTGTCAGCATTTCTATTAAATGTAATACAAGATAATCCTTCAGGAAATCCACCTCTCATGAAGAATTCAAATTAGTTATTTTATCAGTTATGGTACCTGCATTAATACCTGAGACAGTTACTTAATAGCTGAGCATTAATTAACATTGCATAAATACTGCAGAAGGGAGGAAAATCAAACTTCATGCCAGTAGCATTTGTCCCTAGTAAGAGAGAGAAAAACTCAGGACACGTGCAGACGCTAGGACTTCTAACAATAACACATGCTGTATGAACACACATCATCAAAACAGCCACAAGTTAGGCATCTAAATAAAGGAGATAATTTTCAAACCCTTCAGCAGACGAGGAAGATATTGCAGAGTCATCAATGCTTATGATCTGTGCAAAGTCACCTTCCTCTCACACAATTTTCTAACAATAGGTACCTATACTTGAAAACAAAACCATGACTACTGATGGAAAGTTATTGCAGCTGCAGGATATAGCTATAATTGCAAACGTCTCTCTGCTTCATTAAGAGGGTCTCCCGCAGGTCTTAGTGAAGGCTGACATTAGATTGGCATTACATCCCAACTCTGTGTCCATTTCCGCAGTCAAGTCCAGGGCCCAAACAGCAAGTAAGTGGTGATAAAACAACAAACTGGATAGCTGACTATACCCTGCCATGTTAAACTGGATAGTATGTGCTCCACTGGTATCCACAGCTCTGTCAACTGCTAAGTGACACCAAACAGCCAGATAAAGAGAAAAGAGAAGTGCTGCTTAGAAAGAGCAGTTTTATTCTACAAGATTTAAGCAGCCTTTATTACAACTGCCATGGAGAGTGCAAACAATTGTGGAAATCCTAAAGGTGAGAGAGCTAGCAGGGGTATATACTGTCAAGAGCTACTGACAAGGAAGGAGAGAATATTTTAAACCCACCAGTGAATGGTGGAACTGCTCTGCTAAGATGTAAAAACACTATTTGTGTTAGTGTCAGGATTTATGTGTTTCAGGATTGACACTACTTAATTTTGAATACAGAGATTTGTATAGCCTTGAGGTCAGACAGTCCAGCAAGGGGGGAAGGCTAATCAAAAACTAACCCTTAGGAAAAGTTAGTAGCACAGAGTGAGACCACTAGACACCTGAGAGCCTTTCTCTCCCCACTGACAGGCTAGACACATCAAAATATTTCCCTTCAGAAGGCAGTGAAACTATTGGACAACTTGTCTAAACCATTATACTCAGTCTCCATTTGCTTTCCACTTTCACAAGGACATAGAGGAGAGAGAACTGGTAAGTGAGACAATCTTCAAATATGTACATCACAATGAAAATTAAGTAAGACCCATAAAAGGAGAGCTGGAAGGAACAAGATGGTATCTTGTACCTTCCACAGCACAGAAGTTCCACAAAGCAACCTTGCATCATCCTCTGGATTTTCATCTAGCCTGTCATTAGCCTGCCACAAAGGGTAGTTCAGAATCTATCTATCTATCTATCTATCTATCTATCTATCTATCTATCTATCTATCTTCTAGTATTTAACTACTTATTTTCCAACAGGAAAACAGATCACAGAAGAAAACTGTCCAATGGGTGTACATAACATCAGTCTGGAGCAAAAATAGATTTAGCCTGCAAAAAAGACATGTACAACTGCAGAGAAGGTGGTAGAAATTTTCTTCAGTTTGCAGAATCGAAATTTGCTACTGCCCAGCTGCTGACTGAAGGCCTGTGTGACAAAGTCGTGTGGTCTCAATTGACTGCCTAGTTCCTCCAAGTGCCGGTATGGCAGAAAGCAATTACACACAGCAAGCTGCCCTGCACAGCGGGCTCCAGCTAGGTGCTGAGGCCTCCCTGTGCAGCAGAGGGAAAATTTGCAAGTGCAGGTTGATGCTTCTGGAGAAACTTGAGGAAATTACAAGGAGGGGTGGAAGAAAGATTCTCACATGGATAGTTTAATCTGAATCACATAATTGCACAGAACACAAGAATGTATTGATTTTGCACTTGCTCAAGGTCAAAAATGACTATCCTAAAACTACAAAAAGTTTTGCTATAGCAGAGCAATTTTTTCCACTTATATTCCACATCCACAAATTAAAAGGAACAATTAATTGATTCAAAACACCATTGTTGAATTGCAGTTCCTAGGATTTTGACGAATTTTCTTAAAGTGCCATTTCCTGAACTACAGTAATTATTGAAAAGGTCTCAATTTTCACTAGAAAAAACCAACTCGCTCTCTACTGAAGAGAAAACCACACAATGTAAAACCACAAGTTTCATAGTTTTCATAGACTGGTCAAGGCTCTAAATAATGCCCTTTTTTTTGTCTTGTTTTAAGAAAAACTTCATGGGACCATTTCAAGTCACTGCTAGGATTTAGATCTCTTTTATGATAACTTGAACTGTTACAATTCAACTGTGGCAATAATAGGGCTATTTAGTATCTAATACTTAAAAAGAATTTACAGATGACTCTTCTTGTAACATGGTCTCTACCTAAGCATCAAAGCTAATATTTGCAGACTGGAGACCAGGGGTGCAAACATACTGTGCAGGAACCCCAGACACTGATCCCCGAAGTGCTGAACACAGAGATGATCACACTTCAAAAGAAATTGCAGACACTTTCTATCTTTGAAATGTAGAGGCTAGCTGCCACGTGAAACATGAGGCTGTCTCAAAAAAAACAAGTTTATAACCTCAGCCAAAGCAATACTAGCTACAGAAAGAGTTGCAAAAACTTTTATGTTATTGTCCAGTGCAATTTGAACTGCTGCACTTAAATTAATGACTAGATTTTACTTTGACACTCCAGCACTAATAGTACTCACAATGCAAACATTGTGGAGGAAGACAATGCAAAACAACCACATTAAAATTTAAGTTTTACTGTAGAAGTTCTCTGAATTCAGTTCCCTTATATGAGATGCAAACTTTCTGGTTTATGGCCTTCAGGTGATACATACTACCTTCATTAATGAACAAAGCATCATATAGTAGAAGAAACATTAGTCTGACACTTGAAGTCAAATGGATGTGCTAGGATTTAAGGTAATATTTTTGTATCATGCTATGGTGTGATAAAATCAGACTTATCTAATTATGAAAGCTTTCAAAGCTGTTCACGGATTGATTGGCAGAGACTGGATCAAGTAATATAAGTAAGTACTAATGTCAACAAAGTTAATTGACCATTTCTGAGATTAGAGTATTGAACCCACAGCGACTGCCTGAGATACAATAACACACACTGCAGGAGAAAGAGCTTGCATAAGGGGCATGGGTACAACAGACAATAGCCAGAAAAGCCCAAATCTTCCAAATGAAGTATATAAACACTCTCTCAATTTGTCTTGCTATTTTATCACCTTCAAGAAAAGAGCTTTAATGCAGTTGGATGCTGCGCATCCATTTCTAGACATGGGGATGTCAAGAGCATGTCAAGTTTTTATGTCCATTGTTCGTCCGCTGTCCTGCAGAGAAAAATCTTGCTTGACAGATTTTTCTTTTTCACTTATGTACCCTTTAAGCCATTAATTGATTTCAACCAGAGAAGAACAGATTACCAGAAGGTAGTTAAGTTATGACTTTTGTAAAACCAACTAGGCCAGAGAAGGCAAAACTGCAATTTGAATATCTACAGGCTCAAATCTCATAAAATATGCCATCCAGTTTCCATAATCGAACATGGTAGCCCATGTGTCATGAAATCAGTCCAGTCTGTGGCAAGAGGGAGCTTCACGGCATAAATGAGAAGGCACAGGGAAAGACAATGAAAAAATCTTTTTTTGACCTCAAGACACAACTTTAAAGAAATTTTTATTAACTCTGCTGTTCAGAAAATCACTGCTTGTAATAAACAGCTAAAGCACACATGAGCACACACACTCCCTTGAGATGCAAACTTCCAGAGCCCAATCTCAGATAACTGAGCACGTTTTATTTCTCTAAAACCCATCTATATTTTACTGTGGGAACTCCTCGCAACATGCAGAACAGTTAACAGACTGTACAGAGGACATATTTATCAAAGAAAATGCATTAGGACAGGAAACAAACCTTGAACTGCCCCTTCATCAAGGTTAACTACCTGAAAACTAGCATTAGACTAACCACATTCATTTTATCTCCAACTGGACTGACTCAATTCCAATCTGCTTAGTACAAAGTCACATCATCCTGAAAAATACTCAGTGGTCATACCCTGGCATCATTCAGGAAGATATTAGATGCTTAAATGGAAAAGCAACTATATCTGCTGTTAAATTAGATTATAAATTTGTACAGAAAGACACTTCGTGACAGAAATTGAAAGCTAACTGCCTGACAGTAGGAAGGATGTCTCCCCATGGGTACAATATCCATTACAATGGTTTTTGCTTTCTCCACAGTCTTGAAATTGGAGACTGCTGGATATGTAGCACTTGTTCACAGCTCCACCTTTAATCACCAGTTTCCCATTAAGGATATACATTTAGTAACTAGCATACTAACATATCAAAACTAGCATACATAAACCTTTCCCACACACCTTCTGAAAAGAAAGATCTGTAAGCAAAGTCCATACCACTGTGTGGTACGTGTGGAAGCCCACAGCAAGCCTGCTCCAACATTACAGAAGGTACAGCTGGAAAGGGTTGGAAAGACTCCTCCTGAAACAGATATTGTGTCTTTGTATATGGGTAGGAGAGAGAATAAACTGTTTTTAAAGCACTCCTGATGGAGATTTCACCAGCACGTTCAGAAACCTGGCCACGGTAACTCCTCCATCTCCATGCCGCTGAAATTAGCAGCCTGCTCAGACAGCATCCAAAACCACCATGGTGAGAGGTCAGCTCTATGCAAAGCTGAACCAAACTACAGCATCTCCAGGTCACCAAAACTTCTTCACTCCATGCAGCTCATTAGAATCGACAGAATTACAGCTCACTGATACACAGCTAGTGAAGATGAAGCACATTAATAGTTGCATGTGTTCTCTGTGGAACCCGACGTTTTCAGAAGTGTTACAGAAGTGCTCCTCCAGCCCTCCATCACGGTATTCTCCAAAGGAAATGGTGGGGAAAAGACTAAACTGGGCAAGCAGCCCCAGCACACAGCATCCTCCACAGACCACCATGACCATAATTCCACTTTTCTTAAATAATGTAAAATCTGGGCTATACTGCATTCTTCACTGCCTTGTGCTAAGGGGAGAAGCATCAGCCTAAGAAGCTTGTACACACACTCTCACCTTACCTGCACCACTCAGACCCACAACATGCTGAGCAGCCCACCTCCCATCATCTAAGCTACCAAACTAAGTATAGACAGTATCACCTATTAACTCTGTATTATGCCAGGTTTTTAAAGATTCAAATTCGGCTCAATGCAATGCCTAACTGTGAAACATCAACTGCAACAGTCAGATCTTGTCAAACACAAGGACTGGATACTTACATGAAACAAACATCTCTCAGACTTGTGTGGCTGAGGACGAGTCTCCAACTAATAAAGGCAAAAACAGATAGAGAACCTACCCCAGAGTTTAATATATCAACTTCACTATCCTGTCATGCAGTCAGTGTGAGGAACATGAGAGTGCTCCTACAGTACAAACAGATAGGGAGGAACAGAGGGCAAAACAGTCTGCATTTCATTCTGTTCCCTCAACTATCTGACTATTCTGCAATTGGTGCCTGAAGGGGGTCAGGAGAAGGATGGAACTGTTTCTGTATAGCAATCATAATGCTGATAACACCCAAAACTGCAGTGATATAGAAATCACACAAAGCACTTAAGCACTTTCTCCTGTTTAAGCTCTGTTCTGCTGCTCAGAATGCAATCTGACAAAGCATTTCACATGCTACACACTAGCACCATGCTCAGCAGACACAGAAATACATGTCTGGGCTGTAACAAAAACACACTTTGACAGAAGACTGGAGAGCAGCTTGGATTCATTAGATATATAAATATCAATACACACACACACACACACAGAGAGAGAACAACATAACGCTACAATTTCTGATCTAATATCAGACGTAGCTAAATGCACATGCACATCTAGGAAATATCCTACCAAAACTGATCCTTCATACATAAATACTTATTTTTCTACACGTACATAAATAAATGCATCTATCTGCCAACTAAACACCAACACACACACACACACA
>VZRS01004080.1:70051-130086 GCA_013398055.1 Ifrita kowaldi
CGCCGCGTTCCGCGCAGGATTCGCTGCCCACAGACAGCGCCGGGCACGCACCGCCCGCCGCCGCGGGAGCGGGCCACACCTGTGGGCAGCCGCGGCCGCCCTGGGCATGGCTGGGGAGGGCGGGGAGGCGGCCCCCCGGCGGGGAGGTGGGGGTGGTCCAGCTCCATCCCAAGGGGGAGGGGGGGGGCTGGGNCAACATAACGCTACAATTTCTGATCTAATATCAGACGTAGCTAAATGCACATGCACATCTAGGAAATATCCTACCAAAACTGATCCTTCATACATAAATACTTATTTTTCTACACGTACATAAATAAATGCATCTATCTGCCAACTAAACACCAACACACACACACACACATTTCCCCAAAGCGCTCCCCACTGTTGTATCTCCCCACGCTCCCGGCCTAACAGGTCGCACAGGATACACACTTTGCTACACGCACACGGGGGAGTCGAGGAGTGAAGGAGAACTCCCTGGAAGATCGGGTGGCTCATCGCTACCGCTGTCCCGCAGCCTTCCACNCGGCAGCAAGGCGAGGAGATGCCGCGTCTCCATCTTGAAGAGGAGGAGAACGGGAGTCGCAGCCCCCCTCGGCGCGGCGGCCCGCTCCCGTTCTCCCCACGCGGCGGGACACGGCTGCTGTGGAGCCGCGGCACCTTCCACGGATTACACCCACAGGGCTTTTACTGTTCCAGGGATGCAACCTGGAGACAGAGCAGCGAGAAGTCTCCCAGGTCCGAAGACCTTAAGCAAAGGTCTGAAGGTGTTGAGCCAACAAGCTGAGCGGGAAGGCAGCCGGGCTCTCTGCCTCACGCCACTTCGTGTACCGGCGCCCAAAAGGCGACCACGGTATTGCTGTTGGTGTGAAGGTGGGATGCCACAGCCTCTGTATTGGCGTGCTGCGTGCAGGTCTCCATACCTTTGCCACCTGCGCAGCTTTTGGCTGCTGTGTTTCCACGTGCAATGTTTTGGGGACACTGTTTCTGCTGGTAGGGATTTCCCACAGTGACTGGCTGCACGGGGACTGCAGCAGGAGGCCAGCACCTGTCTGGCATGAGCTGCACTGGGGCATGCTCCCCAGCTCACACATCGTCATTCTACGTCCATTCTGATCGTTACCTTTCCAATTTTCTGAAAAACATTGGGCTGGGTACCCAATGCTGCTCATCTGGTGAAATCCCACATCCTAATGACAAGTATCTCTGTCTGAAACCTCTGTAAGAGAACCCATAGCTTATTCAGCATAGCTTTTCAACAAAATAATCAGCATTTCTCTGTCTTTGATTTTGCTCTATTCTTGCCTCATTCCCATTTTCGGTTTGCAGTTAGAGCGTGTAGAAATGGTTTGATTGCTTCTTTGATTTTTACAGCTCCACTCCAAAATAATAGACCAGTTTGATTTGGAAAGAGGCATTTTTCTACTTAACACCAAAGTCCATGTGACATAGAGAAGTGATTTAAGTATATCCACCTCAGCAACATTTTAGAACAAGCAATTTCATTTTTAAGTGAAATAAAACAAAAAGAGCAGTGGATTTCAAACTTTACTTGCAAAGGTTTCATGCTGTTTTGCACCAGCCTGTCAAGGTCCCAGATCCTCTGTTCCACCTGTTAGTGATGCTACTGTATTGCCAAGTTCTGCTCAGTCTTTAATGAATTGCCAGTGCTTGGCTCAGAGTAAAAAGTACTTTGTAGGGACTACAGGATGCTGAAAAAAATAAAGCACTTCAAAGATGTAAAAATGTCATCTCTTGAGTGAACAACAGCTTTTACCTCATCTGATTCCCACCCTACCAACTGTTTTCAAAAATGGTCTGTTGTGGTATTTCCTGAAGCTGCTTAAGTTTTCCTCAGTATGGGAAGGTTGTGATTCATGTGCTTGCTCTCTAAAGTAAGGAATGACATCTCAGAACTGTAATAGTGGATTGCTTTTGAATGTATATGAAGGAGCCCAAAGGAGTTGTGTGTTGACTTTTTTTGTTGTTTATTTTTGGGTTTTTTGTGTTTTGATTTTTTTTGTTTGTTTNGGGCGGCTGCCCAGCGCTCAGCTCGGGGAGCGCCTCACCCACAGCACCGGCTCCGTTTTCCGCCCCTTCTCCACCCTCGCCCAGGCCGCGGCGGCGATCCCATCTCGTGGCGATCCTATCTCGTGGTGATCCTACCTAGCGGAGGGCAGGAGCCCGCGCGGCCCCNGTTGGTGTGAAGGTGGGATGCCACAGCCTCTGTATTGGCGTGCTGCGTGCAGGTCTCCATACCTTTGCCACCTGCGCAGCTTTTGGCTGCTGTGTTTCCACGTGCAATGTTTTGGGGACACTGTTTCTGCTGGTAGGGATTTCCCACAGTGACTGGCTGCACGGGGACTGCAGCAGGAGGCCAGCACCTGTCTGGCATGAGCTGCACTGGGGCATGCTCCCCAGCTCACACATCGTCATTCTACGTCCATTCTGATCGTTACCTTTCCAATTTTCTGAAAAACATTGGGCTGGGTACCCAATGCTGCTCATCTGGTGAAATCCCACATCCTAATGACAAGTATCTCTGTCTGAAACCTCTGTAAGAGAACCCATAGCTTATTCAGCATAGCTTTTCAACAAAATAATCAGCATTTCTCTGTCTTTGATTTTGCTCTATTCTTGCCTCATTCCCATTTTCGGTTTGCAGTTAGAGCGTGTAGAAATGGTTTGATTGCTTCTTTGATTTTTACAGCTCCACTCCAAAATAATAGACCAGTTTGATTTGGAAAGAGGCATTTTTCTACTTAACACCAAAGTCCATGTGACATAGAGAAGTGATTTAAGTATATCCACCTCAGCAACATTTTAGAACAAGCAATTTCATTTTTAAGTGAAATAAAACAAAAAGAGCAGTGGATTTCAAACTTTACTTGCAAAGGTTTCATGCTGTTTTGCACCAGCCTGTCAAGGTCCCAGATCCTCTGTTCCACCTGTTAGTGATGCTACTGTATTGCCAAGTTCTGCTCAGTCTTTAATGAATTGCCAGTGCTTGGCTCAGAGTAAAAAGTACTTTGTAGGGACTACAGGATGCTGAAAAAAATAAAGCACTTCAAAGATGTAAAAATGTCATCTCTTGAGTGAACAACAGCTTTTACCTCATCTGATTCCCACCCTACCAACTGTTTTCAAAAATGGTCTGTTGTGGTATTTCCTGAAGCTGCTTAAGTTTTCCTCAGTATGGGAAGGTTGTGATTCATGTGCTTGCTCTCTAAAGTAAGGAATGACATCTCAGAACTGTAATAGTGGATTGCTTTTGAATGTATATGAAGGAGCCCAAAGGAGTTGTGTGTTGACTTTTTTTGTTGTTTATTTTTGGGTTTTTTGTGTTTTGATTTTTTTTGTTTGTTTTTTTGTTTTTTGTTTTGTTTTGTTATATTGCTATGCCAAGTTTGATTTCACAGTTTCTGTGATTTCTGCATGTTGGCTGTTTTGGCCAGCTTAAGACTTAGCTGAGTCTTATTTGACGTAAAAAAGTATCATGTGAAATCCTAAAAAGTGTTCTAATAATGCACAAAAGGAAGAGAAGACTTGTTCTTTCCATTGTTGACCAAGTCTACTTGACTTGGAAGAGGATGTGTATGCAGAGAGAGGAAGCCTGGATATCTTTCCTTTGTGACAGCCCCATTTCTCATGCCTTGAAGCCTTCTGGCCTGGGGAGTACTGGGAGTTGATTTACTCACCCAGTGGGAGAAGAAAATTGTCCTCAAATGCTTCACATGGTTGTGTGATCCTAATTTTATTGACTGTTAAAGCACCAGATATAGTGGCACAATTAAATTTTTTAAAATTATTTTCTCTGCAGGAAGGATTATTCACTCAATGTTAGCGCTTTTTGAAGGATCTGTATACAAAAGGCTCCTTAGCACAGCACAAGCTTAGGGAAATCCTCTGCATGTCCTGTCAGGAGGTTCCTCCCACTATCTTAACTAAAACAGGGTGAAAAGGATGAAAGCAGAAACTGTCCCTGTTTGCTTTCCCTGCACAGGGGTGACTGATCCAGTGCCCTTGACTTTTCAGACAGTCTTCTACAATGAATGATCAAGATGCAGCTACACCTACGCAAACGCAAAGGAATCGAAGCAAGGAGCTCCCATTCAAGAAATCCAGCAGCAGCACCTGGTGCCTGTTCTGTTGCCAGTCTGCAAATTCCAGAAATGCTATGAAATGGCAAAAGAGATTGTGAAGGCAGGTTTGTTGCAGATGGCTGAGGCTACTAAGAAGGTATTTTCTTGCTGAGCCAGTTCTTGCCTTTCATATAACTGATAAATTAATAGGCTTAATGTTCACGAAATAATAGTCTCAGCACACTGTAATGCTATCTGAAAACCATTAAAACTTCAAAATGTAGCCTTCTAGGTAAATGTTGATCTGGTTACCTCCAGCTGCCTTCCTACAGTAAGTGCTTTCATGTGATCAGACGGAAGTTTTGTGAAGCTGTCATCACCCAGGACAATTAACTCACCACCAGATATCCAGGGTCATTTTGGAGTCTGCCTCTGACATGCACTCCCCATCCCTGCCAAGTGGACCTTATGAGCAGCTTCTTGCTGTGACAGGGCAGCCCTGACCTGAGGCATAAGACAATATTACGGTGACATAGAGGAGGTTCCTCCCACCACAGGGGGTTGGCACAGCCCTCCCAGTCACCCTGCACCCCACTCTCCTTCCCCTTCTCACTTGGTTTGCTAAACCAGCTGCTCTGAAGTTTTCACTGTGACATCTGTTCCAAAAGAAAGAGGTTTGGGACATATGCTACTTTGGTCACACTACTTAACCCTTATTAGCTTGTATTACACTTTTCTGAAAATACCCTTTTCCCACTTCCCATTTAAATAGGTAAAATATCTTCATCTGTTTCTGTTCAAGGAAGAGTCTACCAACACTGAAAAAGAGGGTAATATTCACCTTCAAGGCATCTGAGACAGATTTTTTTTTGATTCCTCAATAATTGTAAAAGTTTTTGAAAGCTGGAATGAGGTGAGTTCCCCTTGGCCACAATTGTCCACTGTGTCAGTTGTTCTTACATGTCATTTCTACTGCCAGCCCAGGTAAAGCTTCTGCCTTGACAAACTGTGTCTGAGTAGGTTTTTATTGGCTTCTCTACCCCACCAGTGACAGGATCAGGAAATCTAGTAAGAGTGCAAAAGGTTAGAGTGACGTGGTGTAATCCTTTCCTTCTTTCTGTTGTTGAAGTATATTTCATTGAGGCAGGTCTATACTTCTACCTTTTTCCTTAATCAAAACTGTAGTTGTGCAACATTTCTGTATGTTATTAAGTCCATTTCTAGTCAAGTATGCATGAATCCATAAATAATGACACAGTAATGATTTTACCATGGGTTGTTGCAGATGCAGTGTTACTTTCATTTCAATTGTAATGTAACATTCCTGCCTACTGCATCTTCCATTTAAGCCTCCCGTTTTCTCAGCCTTACTGAAATGACAGCCTCTTTGTAAACATATTGTTTTTACTTGCAGTTTCAGATTATTTTCTATAGTTAATATCAGATTATTTTCAATAGCTAAGAGCATAAATGTTCTTTATATGTATACTTTTAATCAAGACAAAATGATTTCCTGTTATTACTGTGGTTTGGCTTCTCCCCCTCTTTTTAAAAAAGTTCATCTAATTATTATTTACATCCACAGTTGTTTAACATTTCCTTATTTTATCTCTTCTGTTTTAGTAATTTCAAGCTATTTCCATGTAGGAACGTTTAAAGCTTTGCCTGGATCCTCAGAAGAAGTTGCTTTTCTTGATACCTAAATCAAAGTATTAATAAAATAATGCTCCTTATCATATGGAATTTTATCAAGGTCCATTGTTGTTACTGATTATCAATCAGGAGAGAATCACTGCATTTTCTTATATTCCATGTTTGTGTAAATCCTTTGGGATGGACAGTTTCCATGATATCATATGGATTCTGATTCAGGAAAAGAATTGAAATTCTAAGTTGTAGCCTAATAAAGATTTTGTTAGGTTTTACATTTCAGTTTTTCTACCTTTAAATATTTCTGGTGTTTTCTTACCAGTTTTAGTCACCATATTCAGCAGCTATTTTGCCTTTTACATCAATGTAAGAGGTAAATTGATATAAGAGCTCTGTCACTTGACTGTCAGCAATTTGGGTACTTACTAAGTGGTTTAAAATGTATTTAATTAAAGATATAGTGCTTGCTTAATATTCAGTAGTCAGTAAAACGTTTAGCATTTATGCCTTTTTTTTTAAATATGATTGTTTTTACTGTGGTTCGAGAAGGTTTTTAAAGCTGTATGCAAGATTTTCTCATTCTGGAAGAATGACTAACACTTAATTGCACCAAATATAATCTTCTTCTTGCCTGTCTTTGTAATTAGAAAAATGAATTGTCTCTTACAAAGTATTATGACTTGGCTTGTACCGAATAAAAATATTACATCCCCACTCCCTCACTCTCTCAAAGGTGAATAAACACCGCCGATCAAAGGAGGGAGCAGTTAGTCGGTGCTAGAGATGGATCTGCAGCTTAGGCATGATGCTAAGTCCCACAAAGATCTGAAACCTCTTTTTTCTTTTCTTTCTTCTCCAAATTAAAAACCTGTGTTACAACATGACAGTATTAATAACATTAATAGCATTTTTCCTTTCTTTTAAAATAGTCCAGAAAGTATACAGATAACCAAAAGTAGCCGTAATGTAGAAGGGCACATAAACTTGTGTTTCTTTGACAAAGCATGAGTTTATTGTGCTTTCCCTTTTCTCTGGGATCCTTAGGAATGTTAAATTCCTACCCCATCTTCACCTTCCCCATGAATCCTTTGGCTGCAGCTCCCAGGGATAGATAGGAGATGTAAGTGATGAAAGCAAACCTCATGGTTTTTCTTTCCTCTTAGTGAGGAAGAAGAGAATGTGAAGCAAATCAAAAGGTGTGAGCACTGTTTGCTTGTGCTGGCATTGACACTCACAAACAGCTGTAGGTGAACAGGGAACTTTTGCTTTATCAAAGTTACAGACGTAGAGAGACGACTGGTGCATAAGCAATTCCTCAAAAATGCCAGTAAATATGAACTGACATTGTGAGTCTTAACTAGACTGTCTTTTTCTGCATCATATGGCCCAAATAATTAGACTTCCGAATTTCTTACCACTGGTATCACTTAAATCACAGTCCCAGTTCTTAGCACTGAAAAGCTCCCAGTCACTTAAGCTGGAGGGAGGAATTTAATTTAATATTAGATTCATTCCTTGTAAAAAAACCACATAGGTTAAAGGTGTATAAAAGGAAAAATAGAAAAAACACAGTTTGGAAATGCGGGAAACCACAAACAAGGTTAAACCACATTTTTCCCTATCATCATCATTTCCTTGAAAGTCGAAGCAAACAAAAACCATTTCAAAACGAAAATAATAGGAAAAAGAAAAAAAGACTGCATATACTCTCTATTGCTGGTAGTTTGAGGGCTGTTCCATAAAACGTAGTATGTATCTCAGGGTTTTATGAGCTTTTAGTTATTTGGGAACATAAATGAATAAAATACTGAATTTTCTGCCTTAGCTGTCATGAGACTTCTCAATGATGTTTCTAAGCTGAGTGTTACTCCTGAGAAGCTTTCTGGGTATGTTAAGAATAGGTCATTTAAAATTTTATTTCGTTTGTCATATCATGGTTTCCCTTCACATAGGTAAAAATAATGAAGGGCTGTGTCTAGATGTGACTTTTCTTTACTCCTGTGGAGCTCATTGAGGCCAGGAGGAGACCAGGACTCCTGATCATAGAGGAAGGGTTACTTCTCACTGTCTGTCCCTCTCCTCAATATGAATGTCCTTGGTGATCTCATATCATGCCATGACCTCCTGCAGCAGAGAGCACACCCACGACTGTGGCTGTAGGGCATAAGCACCCCATAGCATGAGCAGGATGAGCCCCCTGCTCCAGGTGAGGGCACCGTGCAATGCCCAGCACGGACAGGCCAGCAGCCCCCAGGGAGGGCCTTCAGGTCCCAGGGCAGTGGGAGGGGAGGAAAGGGTGTGTGGTGAAACAGGAGGTGAGACAGGAGTGACTCTTACCCTTCTGATCCCTGCAGCTGTCTTCCCCTCGTGTTTTGGAAGTTTGTCACTGTTGCCTGCAATAGTTGGTTCCCATAGCATTAATCGGGCCTTATAAACAAGTCAGCTGTAGAGAACACAGGAATTAAACACGCTGGCATAGTTTACACACATTGAATTAGAATAAAATGACTGTCCCTGCTGCCTTTTTGTCTTCTCAGCTGGATCCATGACCTCTGGCCCATGCTGAGAAAGTTACTCAACCAGAAATTGTACTGCAAGATGAGTCTTCCTAAAAGAAATAGCTGACTGGAACAGGAAAATTAAAGCAGATGGAGGTTTTTGAAAAAATAAATGGTGTCATCATGGTCCATTTTTATAACATATCACTGTACTGTTTATAGTTACAGGGAGATGTGTAGGGCTCAGTACAGAAAATCCAGGCTATGTCCAATTATCCAGGCTGAGCTTCAAGCGTTTTTGTATCTCACAGTGTAGCTCTATCTTGAGCAGAATCTTTAATGTAACACTCATTCTCACACTCTTTTATGTTGGAGAGCTGATTGATAAATTACATGTCAAGTGTTTCTTACATAAGCACAGTCAAGCCAAAGGTTCATCTAGTGCAGTACCCTGTCCTATATTGTTGCCAAAAGCCGGCAGCTAGGGAAAAACGTACATGGCCGCTTTTATGTTTGCCCAGCATCCAGCTGGTTTGTCTCAGTGCTCATGAGCTGATTGTGGTATTTCTGTGTATTTCTAGTCCACGAGCACCCAAGTTCCCTTTGCCCCTGTGTTAGCTCTTAGTTTCCATACCATCTGTTGGAAAGAAGCTACAGAGCTCTAAGGTTTCAGACGCTTACAGCTTGGTATCCTCAGACAAACTCAAACAAAGCATAGGGAGGTTGAATTGTCAAATAAGTGACTCAGAACAGGCATCTAATATCCTGAACCCACCCTAGACCCTAGACAGGCACTGTGCATCATATTCTTGCTTTACACAATTTTTTTCAGTATTGTTGAAATTCTGCAGTATATTTTCTCTGTTTCCATGCAGCTATTGTCCCACTCACAGAAGCATGTTCCATGGATAAGAGTGCAACTCTTCTAGAAAGGTGATGTTGGCCACGTCTTGAAAGTCACTGAAAATCCTGGACTCAAAAGCTTGCTAATGTTGGAGCTAAATATTCCAATTTCATTTTTGTGTTCGGGTCAAGCCTAAAGATTTAGCTCTGTACTTTGCATCAACACTTTTGACAGTGTTACTAGAATGTTTTCTGCTTGATTAGCAGTGCTTTGAGGACCAGCTTTCACATAAAGTTTGCAGCATCCTAGTGAATTCCATGTGTAATTTTAATGCCTTTGGTTTGTAACACTGGTAGCTTAAGAAGTCATCCCTCAACTACAGTTAATGTTATTTAATTTGGTCCTAAATCAAGTATGATGATAATGAATTTGCAAATCTTTTCATGGAGGTATTTACTCAGCTGACTACTAACATTCTTAATCAGCTAGCACACTCAAAACTCAAACTTCAATGTAAGTTACTAAAATCTGCTTAAAAGAGAGGAAAAGAGGCAATTTGGCAGAAGAAAATGAATTACCTAATTATATTAAAAACACCCAAACAGGCTTTCTTCTTCTGCAGCTAAGACTTCTGCCACAGATTCTGTAATATCTTAATATAAGAATGGTCAACCATCTAAAATTGCAATATAATATTTTAAACAGCAGGCTCTTGGTCTCTAGAATTTATTTTTATCTTCCTAAGCAGATGATAAGACTGTCCATTAATTTTATCCAGGGATAGTGTATGTTTCAGAAATGAAAGCCATTTCTATTTTTTCCCCACATTTTGTACATTTTAAAAGTTACTGTAAATAATATATAGTTAACACTAGAAAGAAAGCACGACAAACTTCCTGTATGGATTTAAAAAAATTATTTATAATTTAAACATGGTGTCTTAGAAAAGAGATATCCATTTACAAGGATAGTTCCCCAAAAATATCAAGACAGAAGAAGAACAATTCAAGCTTTTATTTCGACACTTAATTCTCTGGATTTCTAGAACTTACAGCAGAGAGTGAACATCCATTAAAAAATTAAAGCTTTCTCTTTCATGAGGGGAAAGGTGTTTTTTATTCAGTCACATTCTGCTTCAGAAATGTGATCTCTCGTTTCGGACAGCAACAATATTCAGAAAGGTTTCTAAATTATATTTTACACTGTCTTTTAAAGAATAAATATTATTGCAACTAGGATGATATAATGTGCTATAGCACACTGTAACAATTTTTGACTTTTTGCAAGATTGGAAGTTATTAATTTTCAGCAAGTTGTTTGTTATGTCTGAAAAGTATAGGTATTCTTATTTTTTTTCGTTTGAAAGAACTTAAAAGCTTAGATCTTAGGGAACTATGTTCTAATGAAAATACAGGAGTTTATTTTTTTAATATAGGTGGACTGCAAAATTACAAAGAGCATCTATTTTTTTACATGCTGCCTGAGGTCTTTAAAGGCTCCGTTTCAGTTTGTGTCTACTGTGTATCTCCATGTAGTTTAGACACTTAGACATACCAGTGTCCACATAAAGCTCCCTTTGCAATTTTGTGAGCAGAAAAATGTAAACCTAGTGCAGCGCACTTCCTATTCTATCCCTTTTTACATTTATAGGCTGTTTGGTCTCACTCTGTCTGTTTACATATTGCAGCAGACATTTGCAAATACTGTGGATTCTTTTTAACAAGTACCTATTGTACAGAGCAGGAGATTTTCCCTGTTGGTAAGGTAATACTGACCTTAACTGCAGACAGCACTCTGCTCTGATTCACCTTCTGTTGGTCTGGGTTGGAATTTTATAATACACGTAGGATTGGGATATTCCTATCTTTTGCCAGAAGGTCCTTAAGTGCTTTATTTCAGGCAACGTAGCCAGGTCATATCCACTTTATGTTTGGTGAGCATCCTCTCCTTTTATAACAAATGTATTAACTTAGTAAACTCAAAGAATTCCGCTGATTATGCCCTCAGGATTCAAATGCTGTGTCGAACAAGATATGTTGCATATAAGTGCAACATGCAGGAGGACTATACCCTGCAATCTTGACTTGTAGCTGCTGTATTTTATGACAACTTGTATCCGTGGCAACCAATGGTGTGGAAGAAAAGTGCCAGAATCACCTGAGTAACCATGGAAACCAAACCAATATTTATGGGTAATTGACTAATCTAACCTACCTACCTACACAGAATAGGAAATAATTGATATTTAATACCTGGAGACAGTAGCCTGAAATTAATCATTTGGAATGAGTTATATCTTATCATTATAATAATTATAATTTTTATCATTATATGTCTTATCATTGTAATCATTATCATTGGGGGTTGGAACTAGTTCTTTAAGGTCCCTCCAACCCCAGCTATTCTATGATTCTGTTTCCAACACATAAAGCAAAAAGCTACATACAAAACATATGACAGAGAAAAGTGAGATTTCCTTTCTGTAGCCTTTTCCTTTCTGATCACACATAGGTCAAGTAAAATACCCTTGCACTATGAGGATATTGTTTAGTCAATATCTGTTCTAGATGTCATTCAAGGAATTACTGAATTCTGATCTAGCCTTGATTTGTCTTGGATATAAACTGTTTATTCTCCTGTGTCCTTCAAGAAACAAGTGTCAAATCATGTGAAGTACTTTCATAATGAAAAACAGTATTTGTTGCTGTTTTGAGTAAGATGTTCAGATCAAGGCTGGGAAATGGGGAAAGACAGTTTGAAAGAAGGACTGTGAAAATACTCTGCTCTGTCTGGTCTTGACTGCTCCCTAGAGCTGCAATGGAAAACTCTAACTGGCCCCAGCTGTACTCAGGAGCTGCTGTGGGAAGCAAGTCAGTGTAAGTCCCGCTAAAAAAAAGTTTTTACAGCGTACTTTTATCTAGGAACACAGCATCCATTGAGAAGAAACTGGCATGGAGGAGAGGAGATCTAAGACTCAGTGTGGGAGGCTTGATCCTTTCTTTCTTCCCCTTAAATTCTCATGCTGCATCTTTTGTATGGTTCTGGGGTCCTTACTGCTTAGCCTGGTGGGAGAACATCGCAGGGTCAAAGCAGAGGGGAGTGAGGGTACTTCAGTGAGATTATTACACTTGCAGCTGAAGTTTTATATCTGTGAAATTGCCTTTGCCTCATAGTGGCTAGCTACTGCATCCAAAAGGGAAGAATAAGCGCAATAGAACTTGTATTCAGGCTAACTTACTGCTCCAGGCTCATCTTGGGGTGTTAGGAAGCAGCCCAAAGAGGGTATCTGACAAATTTATTGAATCAGGGAAAAGGAAAGAATGCAGGTGGAAGACACTCAGTAAGACAACCTTGGAAAGTAATTGTAAGGAAAGGAGAAGGTGTTGTAATAAATGACAATTATACATGATGTCATTGAGCTTATTGCGGGAAAAGTCACCAGCTCTGATTTAGGGTATAAAAGCTGCTTTAATCAAAGGATAGAAAGGTAATTACAGTCAGGGACTTTTACAACAAGAAATCAGATACTGAGATATCTACAGTAAAATTAACTGCTAAAAAAGACTTTCAATTAAATAGGTGACAGTGGGAAAGCAACAATGAAGGTCAAGTTGAAAGAAATGTCTGAAAAGTGAAAGGTAAGAGAGAGCTTTGGGAATGAGTGGTCTAGGTCACTTAGAGAAACACTGACCAAAATATCAACAAAAGCAGGTTTAATATAAGTTTGCAAAAGCACGAAGTTTGATGATAAGGTTTGTTCTCTTACTTACTGTATGCGTGAAGCACACAAAGTAAAATCAGATTAGAATCAGTCTAGAATGGTTTACATGAAGACAAGGGATGCTCTTTGTTAGGAAACAGGACCTCATTAGACAACAGAAATTCCTGTGAGCAGTGTTTCCAATAAGCTCAAGGGGAGCTTAACTGCATAAAAGGCATTAATCAAGGCTTGGGCCTAACAAGCATGCCTGAAATTGCAAATCAGCCCGAGGGGTGGTGGGGGGAGATGCACCTCAACAGAGAAATATGATTAGTTTGCCTAACAACAGAGAACTAACAGTTTTATTATTCCTGGGATGAAGGTGAAGGGGGTTTTTTTGCTACCCTTTCTTAATAGGAACTTACAATGACATTTGAAAACTCCCAAAGAACAGCCATACAAAAGGATGGCTCCTGAGAATGAGAGTCCCTGGCTGGAGAAACAATTCATGTCCGCAGAAGGAACAGAGAAAATAGTGCTAGGATGGGTATCTAATAGAATTACTACATCATGAAAGATTGAAAACTGAGCTTCTAAGCCAATTAGGAGATATTTACTGAAGCTAATGTGAGTAAGACTATAGCAGCTAACCAAGCTACTCTTGGAAAAGTGTGATTATAAATGGCTGCTCTGGAATAATGGTTTGTATGTGAGCTTGTAATGGTGAAAAATATAAACTACTTCATCTCTCCTTGGAGACTTTGTTAATTCAGGCATATGATAATAAATTGCGCCAATGGTTGTTTTATGAAACATCCAGTGTTGCTATTTCATTAGAGGTGGTTTCAGAGATTTTCTAATTTCGTACTTCATGGCACTAAGAATTTAAAAGTGCATAGATATGCTAGAATAGCTAAATATTGTCTTCCAGAAAAGCAAAAATCTCTAACAACAACTAGATTTTAATTTTACTTTCACATTCAAAAAATCTAAAAGGACTCCTTTGCTTTCAACAGATAATTGAAATAAATAATTTGCATGGTGCAGAGAATGCAATAATTAGTCCAAATTATTAGAGTACTATGTGCAACCCAATAATTTATTTGAAAATCAGAATGAAGATACCAGTTATTAACTAAATGAGTATTGAATACTAATTACGTCATTCTAAAGGACTTATCTAATTTTTATGTGTTTTACTCAAACATTGCTTAATCTATTCCAATTTTATAATCAAGGAATTGTGATGCTGACAAATTAAATACTCGCTCAAGACTACCTAAGGTAATACTGAGGGAATTTCTCATGCTGTCAGCACAAAACAAACCTGTAGTAAAGTGGGAATCCCTACTCAGATGATCTGGTCCATCAGTTGTTCACTGTCAGCTGGGACAAACTACCATGCTTCAGTTTTCAACCAAGAATGACTCTTCCATTGCTGCACAGGGAAGTTCCCTCTATTTATAAAAATTGAGATGACTGTGTCAAAAGCACTTTGTACGTGCAAAGTATCAAAATATTATCCCTGAGATTTCTGCACTTATTAATGTTTAACGTAATGGGAACTTTCCCTCCTTTCTGTGGTGCAAAGTAATTCCTGGAAAAGACTCTAGTTTGAGAGTGAAATGGCAAACTTGTTTTAGCTGTGCTGGTGTTACCGAAATGAAATTCTCTATTTTTCTTTTCTTCTAGTTCACATGTAGGTACTGGGGAAAAAAAAGTCAGCAGAAGTACATGCTAGCTAAACCTCCTTTTTATTGTCAGCAATAAAGGTGCCTCTGGTCTGGGAGCATGAGAAAGACCCTGTGTTACAACTCTGGATTCCTTAAATGCAGCCTGAACACTACTTGCCTGTTTATTTGTACACTTTACAGAACATATTTGCTTTGGCCATGATATCATAGAATTATGGAAGCATTAAGGTTGAAAAAATCTCCAATATCATCAAGTCCAACCTTTGGTCCATCTTTGGTCACCATTCACTTCCAAGTGCAAACCTCCACGCCCATTTATATAGCTGAGTTTATACGAATTTGTCGCAACTTTATTTTAATACTCTTTTCAAAAGCCTTTCCTTACTCAAAGAGGATGGAAACATCTTTTTATTTTCAGGTAGAAGTGGAGAAAAAAGCCCTTCTTAATATGTAATTACTAAAGGCTGAATTATCATTCACAGATCTTGCCAGAGCTTGGCAAACCAGATGGAGTGAAAGACAGTGCTATGTGACTGATGTGGGAAGTTTGGAAGAGAATCAGAGGGAGAGGTTTTAGAAGTCTACTGTGTGGTGTGACTTTCATATATTTTTTACTAAACAATAATTTTAAGTTTTATTTTAAAAGGGGGCAAATATCTGATAAATAGTATTTCCATGGTTAGACACAAAAACATTAATACACTTATTACAGTATTTTAATTATTTCTAGAATTTAAATACTATTTAAAGACAACAAAGCTCTGTGAAATCAAATTTATACATTTACCTACTAATGTAGGAAACTACAAACTTCAGATGACCAAAGTTGCAGAGGATAGGCTAAGGCAGATAAACTAAAAAACGGTGAGTTCTACAGAAAAATGAGTGAACTGCTGGGAACACTGGCAGACAACAAATTCTTTATCCTCACCTCCTCCACCCATTCTTCTTCTTTATTCTATTTTGTTTTAAGGAAATAATTTTTACATTGCAAAACATAGTCATGGATGTAGTGGAGGCCTAAACTTTTAATGTGTTCAAGAGAGGATCAGTCGAATTTTAAGACATGAGCCAACACTACTGCTATATAAAACTATTTTGATAACTACACAGATTATTCAATTATTTTGCCCTGTAGCCTGTTGTGTGATTATTACTGTCGAAAAGAGTGTCTGCCATGCAAGAAATACAACAGAACTTTGTGTTTCCCACTCATGGGCAGTATTCCTTCAATGATTATTCCCACTCATCTGAAATAAAATGGCAAACATTTCATTAGTAGTCAAAATAAATTTGCCTTTTAAAAACCCTCTTTGCTGCTAGTCATACCCATTAGGTCACATTATACCCTGTAAAGGAGCAAGGTAGTGGAATTTTACATGAGACTTTAATATTGTTTATGCTGAAGTAAAGCTAAAGGACAGTTCTGGAAAGAAGGACTTGGTTTCCTAGACACTTAGAAATGTCCATGAAGGAGAAAAGACATGCCTGAGTGACCTAAACAACACCAGCATCCTAGATCCTCTAGTGTGGATGTTAAAGGCCTGGGTGCAGGGAGGTTTCTCAGTTTTCTGACAGGCGTCTGTGTGAAAGCCTTGCTTTTTCACGGACACTGTGGGAAAACAGTTGAGAGATATTGTAAACTATGGTATTGTTATGATACCAAAGAACAAAATATCTGAAGTAAGAGTTACTGGGTCCAGCCAATCCCTCTGGGGAGTGCTTGGTCAGACAACCACTACCCTTATGTCAGCCCAGCGTGCTAAGGTATATAAGCGCATTTGTAAATTAATAAAGCGTCGGTTTTCTTATCTTCCTAAACCGTCCATGTCGTTTTCCTACTCGGTCTCCGCTCACTAGTGACACTCTAGCACATCTCTGAAACCCTCCTAGTGTCATCTGGCATCATCAGGACATAGCTATCTCAAGACTGACTCTAGGGACACCTGGATTAACAGGCGGTAAGAATGCTGCAGAAATGCAATTGCTTTGCAAAGTTTTACTGCCATCAGTAATTCGTAGTATGAGACATTTTGATGATTCAAATTGTGTTGTACCTGAACAATTCAGTAAGCCTGTTAAGAAACTATGAGAAACCTGTGTCCATGTAGATTTGGGGTGCCCCAATTTGGGTGGGACACTTCACATGCATGAATGAATATTTACACTAGCAATTCTAGACCTTGTGTCCAAGCTCCACTCCTCAGTCATCACTGACCACTTGCCATTTTTCTCAAGAACCCCATGAAGGCGAGTTTTGCTTGCCTGAAACACATTCTGCAAGCAGGTTCACTGTGTTCCCATAAATAATAGTGCTGCCAGTAAGGAGGCATTTCTTTTCTTCTTAGCCTTTTATGACTTTCTTTAGTGCTTTAACTTAAAAGATTAGAGAGGGCAAATGAAGAAATTATTTAAAATTTCAGTAAAGATTAAATCAACACTAAAACCATTGATCTAAGTAAGCAATGAAATCCAGGGGCAGAAACAGTGAGATTAGTAACAGCTGGTGCAGGGTACAACAGTCCAGAGAAAGGCTGTCCTGGGGTCGGAATTTCAGCACTCATTTCTGCAAATATGTACAGTTTCCAGAACCAAGTTATCTAAAACTCTGTGCACAGAAGCCAGGACAGTTCAGCCCCGAGGCATGTGTGTATTGGCTGTATGCACACATCAGGTAACGTGTACCTGGTGTGTGCAGAGCACAGACATTCAGCTGCTTCTCCACACTGGCACAGCCATGATGTACTCTTGGCTCATCTCCAGGCATTGCCACCATGTTTGGATTTCCATGGCACAAACCCTCATGGCAAATTGGAGTGCAGACTAAGTAACAGTTCTCCTTGCCTTAAAATGCACCAATAAGCAAAAAACCACATTTCAGAAGCACTAAGGACCATGCAAAGAAATGTTCAAGGTTTAAGAAGAGTGTGATGTACCAGTAGTATTGGCTCATTTTAGGTGGGTATTGTGGAGTTCACAGCAACAATGCAAAAGTTTGGATTTTCCATCAGTTTATGTTTATATTCTGCAGTTAGGAAAAAGCAAACAGAAGATGCATTTCTGTTGAACAATGACAAGTAAACATGTTGTAATTAAACTGCTGTTTAGAATAGGGAGATGAATAAAGACAGAGGTTTTAAGCCAGCAGTCTGGAAGAACTTCATCCAGCAGCTAGCCAAGAAGCTCCCTGAGCTGGCAGAAAGTTAGGACTGCACCAGAGTCAGTAAGACTGAATAAGTTAATACAAAAAGTGATTAATCCATCAGCTGTGAAATTGATCCTGGGCAAAGTTATATAATGAATGTTTGTGGAGTCAATTCTTGATGAGGTTGCAAGTTTAGTTGATAAAAGTAATATTTTTTGATGTACCAGACTTGTTCTTGTGAGGCATTTGACTTAGTGTTGCATGGCATCTTGATAGATTATCCAGCGTGATAACCAACATGACACTAATAAATTTAGGGCTGATTAAGTGACAAGGCCCAATAGTAATTATAAATAAGAAATCATTACTGAGTGATTGTGTTTCTCATGACACCCTGCAGAGATCAGTTCTCTGACTTCCGCTGCTTAATGATTTTATCAGTGTTCGGGAAAAAAATCTAACATAAGTGATGAACTTTGCAGTTATATTGAAATATTGACTGTTTCATTTTGAGATATTTAGGTTATGAAGACATCATGTATTCAAAACACTTCTCTATTTCTGTGTGTGCTACAGAATGCAACCTATCAACAACTAAAATAAGGTGAGACAGTGGGTTGTTCTCTGCCAATCAATTAAGGATGGTTTAAATTTTTTTATTTACTTGTGGGAGTAAAGGCTGGAATAGATGCACGCAGTACTAACCTTACTTGCTCTTGGAAGTAAAGTCAGGATCGTGCATTCAGTCTGGAGTGTGAGTGGAACAAGACGCTGTGGTTGTATCTGCCAACCCAGTCTTTCACGGGATGCTAGCACGGTATAGAGGTGTGTTCAGTGTCTAGAAACCTTCTTCTTGGAGAATCATCACAATTGCTGCCCTATTTACAGCTGTGCAGCTGTTCTAGCTGACATCAGTGGGTAGCAGAACCTGTCCTGTTGAGTCACAGGCACACAGGGCCAGAATATGCGTGCACATCTCCCAGAGAACCAGATTTTGCCTATGTACAGTTATTATTACGTGATTTTTAAGTAGCTCCATTTTCACACCAATTCAACTATGTTTGCTCTAAAAATAAACAACCAGCTTTGTTTAAATGAATTGATGAACTTTCAGTGCAAATCTGAGAAAATATCTTGTGTGTTTGTTTGTCTGACTGTTTTTTTAAATTAGTTATTCAAAATTCTTTCAGGCTTCTGTTAAACCTCTATGGAAGAGCTGGAGAAACAGACTGTAATATTTAAGATAAGCACAGAATTTTTAGTATTTTTTTAATATCTCCTCAGTATCAGTAAATAATAAATAAATAGTATTGCATGTTGTTATAATCCGATTAGTGAGAGATGTATCTGCCCGAATTAAAGTTCAGACAAGACCATATGTCAAAGCCAATAATACATATTTTATTTAAAAGTAAGTGTGAGCTACAGAGATACAAAGAAATAGAAGAGACAGGGAGGGGAGAGAGAGAAAGAGAGATCAAGCAGAAGATAGTTATCACCCATGGATCCAAATGCGTTGGCCCTTCGTCACCCAGGCTGTTAAAAGCTTTTCACTATTTATACATTTTGGCAAACAAAGGATTTAAAGCTCACTGACTACACAGTTCTCTTATTCTACTGGCTAAATTAGTCCCTCACTTCTAATGCTAATTTGTCCCATGATCAGTCTTTTCTTTTGAGTCGATGGTTTTTTTGAGTTGGTGGGTTGCGAGTCGGTGTTTGCAATCTCCCTCTGCTGGAATTACATTTTACCCACTCTGAGCTGATTCCAGCACAGTTTCTGGGTTGCCTTTCCTTGTGGCCCATAAATTCTGCACTCTTTGTGGCCATTTTCAGTGATACATTCTGTTCCCCCAGCTTTGTTAATCTCCACTAGCTTTGTTAACCTCTCGCTAGGTCTGAGATGGTATCCAGACCACCTTTATCTTATCACAAAGATCTCTTATCCCATCATGGTGGCTTAACTGACTGACAAAGTTCCAGATATCCATGAAAGCATATTTGGGGGGCGGCTTCAGTGGTCACAGATGCCATCTATCCCATAACTTGTCTTTGACTGGTGGAATGCACATGAGCAGTCACTTCTTTATACACTTTGCCACAGTGGGAATTTCTGCCTGGATGCATTAGCCAGATCTCACCTCTGTCAGGACTAGAATTAGTGCCCTACAGTCGCTTATCTCCTGGCAAAGTCTTTCTGTGGCCTTAACAATGTTTGAGGCAGGTAACTGGGCTCTTTAAGTCCTTACTCATGTCCTTTTAGAAGCTTGTTAATAAGGTGTTTTAATACAAGTGAGTTTAGTTTCATTTAGGTCTCATTTAAAATAAATTTTAACTCCCTGCCATGAATAGGTGGTAAATTGCAAGGTACAAACTCCATGTTATAGCAAAATGATGATTAGGAATATTTACTTCTTTAGTGGTTAAATAGAGAAAGCTGTTAGAAAAGGCTTGAGAGCAACTGCATCTCTAAATCCATGAAATACTGTGAGACTGCTGCCATCTTCTGGGACATGAGACAAAGAAGTCACTACTACACGATGAAATAATTTGATTTGCAAGAGCAGGAGAGTCTTAGCTTTTTAGATATAGAATGATCAGAAATTATTGAGGGTTGGCTCAGTTGCTCATGGCTTCCTGTCGATACCAAAATCCAATTCCTCACCATTTTCATAATTGACTCCTAAACAGTAGGTTAACGTCATTTTGTAAGTGCACCAAAATTTACTCCTATAATTTAAGCGGTGCAGAAGCTGCTTGTAAGCACTTGTTGCACTCTACATCTGAGACGTTTCTCAGAGTAATTGCCCTGGAAAAGAGTAGGTTTTTTTTTTGTCTATGTCACACTGATTGAAGTGGCTTCTCATGGTTCATGGCTCAGGCTTACTGAAGTACTGTGATAATACAAACATATAATTCAGTAGAGGCATGTGTGTGTGATGCATTTTGTAATAACTTTATTGCACACTTAAGGCTTTTTCTGCTTTGTGAAGGGCTCCAAATAGAGTGACAGGATGATTCATTTGCTAATTTTCTTTTATACTCACTGTGTATTCCATGTGCTTGTTTATCCTGTAAACAGTTGCAAAGAGAGAACATAGGAATTTATAACCAGCAAGAAAAGTATGACTGATTTTGTTATGAACAAAGGCATAACAAAGAATTGTTTGCTGTCTCCTCAGGTGAGCATAATTCATTATCAGGAGGCAAGTAGAAAGAAGTTGCCTAGCACCAGGGACAGGATACATTTCAGGACCACAAAATATAAATACAGGAAGAAGTCATAATTCTTCTTGAAGGGTATAAAACTTACTTTTAAAAGCAAGCTACATGTCCTGCCCAACCTTAAGGTCCTGTACAGCCACCTACTAGAATAAGCTGTTTAATACATATACCTGGTATTGAAGGGCAGCAACACTTAGGCCTGCTCTCTCATATATTAGCCTGAGGCGTAGATAAACCTGGGATGTTTTCACCAGCTTTGCCAGTTTCTTACCATTTTATCTCCCCTTCAGGTTGAATGCTTCCCAGCCAAGAGTTTTGATTGCCTCCCAGGGTTCCTTTTTGGGACAAGAGCAAACAAACACAAAATATTGCCTGCTCAGAATCGCTGCCCACTGTGCGTGTGTGGTAAGAGAAAAACTGCATCTAGCTAGCTGCAGCAGAGCAGGATAGACGGGAACCAGGTGGCCTTTGGGACAGGGCTACCCAATGCAAGTTGTATGGCACCTTGGCACCCTGCCTTGGGTTTATCTTTACTGTTAATACTGGCCATCAGTCTTGTTTCTCCTGTGCCTCACTGTTCCTATAAGAAACAACTTCTGCCCTCTCACTGCCTCTAACTTGTAAAAGATGATTTTGTACTCTTAGTGCAGCAAGAACTGTTGGGTCAGCTGAAATAACCCCAGGTCTTGAAGAAGTCCCCCATGCTCAGGGAGGACAGCTGAGGAAAGCTGCTACAGAGTCCGAAGGTATTCTGGGTCTTAGTGTGTGACGACTGGTCAGTATAATACACCACCCTGTAATATCAACAAAAGAAAAATTGTGGGCCAGGTCTGTTCAACATTTAACTGTCAGTAAGATCCCATTCTGTTAAAACTCTCCATATATTTCATTGCCATAACAGCTGAGACACAACCTGGCCATTCTGAGTGAGGTAGTTTATTAGTTATATGATGCAACTTCTATAGTGTAGAATTATTATTTGTGAAATCCCAGGGTTATGTTATACTTTGACAAAAATAGCTTATTTTTTTCTTTCATTGCTATGAAAATCCACAGAAGACAGGGCCAGTCTTCTGTACTTTCCTTTTAGCATACTACTTGATAAAAAATTTCTTTAATCTTTATAATTCTGCATTTACACTACTTGCTCAATTTTTACCTGTGTTGGACTGGGATTGCTTAACATGAGAAATTTGACAAAAAGTGACCCTCAGCTTTTAGCTCAAGCACTACTTTTTCTGTAGTAAACAGTATTTTGCAGAAGTTTGTTTTCATAACTCTATGGAGACAATCTGTCATCCGTCAGTCAGCGTTACCCAAATTATGTCCATGTCGCTAGGAAACATGAAATACAATTTAGATAACTATAGCAGTGTAATTTATTTGTTTGTTGACTTACTATCTTTGAATCTTATGCAAAACTGTTCTGTACATTCTCAGGTTAATGTTTTTGCTAATGTTTTTACCAGTTATAACTTTGTTGGCACCACTGTTATTTACAAAGAGCAGGGAGGTTTATTGCTTCAGGCTGTCCCAACATGTTCTCTTCTCTTTACAGTAAAACAATATTATTTCTCACCGTATTTCTGCTGCCAAGTGGAAGATGTAGAGTCCATAAGATCATTTAGAGATGACCTTTGAGCTGTTCTTGGGAGTGTAGTGCATAACAATTTATAAGTCATTCTAAATATAATCAAATTTTAAATGTATTGTCCTTTAGGTTATGTGATAAAAACTGCTTGTGCTTACCCACAAAGGAGCAGGAGGAGGTGGGGGGAAGGACTTCAAACATTACCCTGAGAGGTTGCTCCCAGGCCCATCACAGGAGCCATCAGCCCATCGAGGGCCCATCTCCACAAGCCCAGCGAAGCACATGGATACTCAAAGACAGACAGGAGCCCAAACTGTGGATTCTGAGTAGGGGACACCCTGCCTGGTCCCTCCCTGGACAGCCCCAGGAAAGCTGCAGCCCCACTGTGCCAGGGTGACACACATCATGATGAGTCAAATTTGGAGCACTTTTTGAGCTGTTACCTAGGAAAACAGGGCGCATTATGGGAAACAAGGCAGTGCGTTTTGGGATTGCACAGGATTTTCTATGCGATGCTTAGGGGAGAAAGCAAAGGTGAGGAAAGGGAGAGATTTAGATAATTTGGGGAGGAATGAGAGTGGGGAAGGCAGGAGGGAATAAGAGGCCTGGTTGCATGTGCGCTTCTCTGGCCATGCCCTGTTCCTCATCAGTCTGTTTTCTTACTAAAAGCCTTTCTAACACTTTTCCTGGATAAGAGATTCTCCGATTAGTATGGGGGGGGGTGGGGTTTGGGAGGGTCTGGATGGCAGTGGCTGGAGTCAGATCATGGGTCAGGATTGCCCCTGTGCCTTTGTGCCAGCCACTTGAGGTACCAGAGTGACTGAAAACCAGTGCCAGCCCCTGGAATAGGACCATGGGCCACAGGGGTTCGAGTGCCCCTGGTGCCAGTGGCTGGACTGAGCACTGGGTGTGCAAATAGGTGTGTGTGCACTACCACAGGTCAATCGTGACCAGACTGGGAGCAGCTGAAATGGGTTGGGAGCTGTGGGTGTCTCTGAAGGTGGGGTGGGCTACTGCGAGAGTCCCAGCTGGGGAGACCCACGTCTGTATCACCAGGTGATGTCCGTCCTGCTGAGTTCAAGCTGTCAGCTTCTGCTTATCGCCTGGCGCTTCTCTTTCACTTGTATCTGAATTCTTTATGCCAAAAAAGCAGAGTTTTGTTCAGAGCACGGGTGGATTGGCCGGATAGTTAAAAAATGAAGTCCGATTTTGTGGTCTGGGAAGAAATGGAAGCCTTGCTGCTCTTTCCCACTAGAGGTCTCTGCAGATACCGCTGAGAAACCTGAAAATGTCTTTGCCACTGACAGGGCTGCTGATGTCGCTGTTTCTGTGCAGACAGGTTGTCTTGGGGTGACTCCATCATGTATATCCCCTATCACGGCTTTATGCCAAACAATTAATTTTGTGCCTTTTCTGTGCCTTTAAACTGAGCTTGAGAGGGAAGAAAAAAAAGGACCAAGCAAACTTTTCAAAGCAGTGTCTCAAGGACACGGAGATTCACTCCTCTGCGTGCTCTGGCTGCGGTAGCACGGGGAGGAGCATCCGGCTTCCTTCTTCAGCCAGTTTTTTTCCTTTCCCCTCTCTCCGGCGTGAGACGGAAAGCTGAACTTTGTTTCCTGGAACTTTGGTTTTTTACCTTCTTCTCTTCTGGACTGTCTCAACAACATCAGAACACATCGGGAGAATTTTCCCCGAGGCCCGAGGGGGTGGGCCCTCACCCAGCTCCGAGGAGGAGAGAGACCACACCTACAGAAAGACTCTGAAATCTTCCCAGGTTTCTCTCTACAGCGAGAGATTTCATTATTTAGCATTATTATCCTTTTCTGGTGTGTTTGTTAAATAAATAGTTTTTAGATCATTCACTTTCCTTCGAGGAAAATTTCCTTTTTCCTGAACCTGGTGGGGGGGAAGGGTGGTTGTAATCTGGTTTTCTCTCAGGGGATATATTGCTAGATTTTGGCCAAACCGGCACACAGCTGCTTGCAGGACAGGAGCTGTACAGACACTTTATAGGCATAATGCAAGTAGATCCTATTCCCCTGTATTGATAGGTGGCGATGTTTGACTGACTGCCTTCTGTGATGTTGCACCAGGTGAGGGTCTCAGCTGGTGTCCTCAGTTGAAAGGACTAATTCCAGTTTCATAAGTACAAGAAAACCAGAAGGACCAGAAACCATAAAGTCTTAAAAATTAATAGTGAGACATCTTTGGTTTCATAAGGGTATTCACCATAAGAACAAATCCTTTACTCCTAATGGATCCCGATTTCACTACTCTTTAATTCTGTTAATTTTAGCGGAGTTACTGGTGACTTGAACTGGATTTACTGGTGCGGAATCTTCCCTTTCTCAGATCTCTGTAATTGTATTTGTTTGTGTGATGTCTCCAATATGGCTAGCCATCTGTGAAAAACACCTGACATTACACACACTAAAAAAATTCAGATTTATTTAGATAATTAAGCCTGCTTTGTTTAAAAGAGCTTTTTAAGGTTGAGTATGGGCACAGGCAGCAATGGACTGCTGCATACTTTGGGAAGATGGGATAATCTTTCTCTTCAGAACTGAAATTTAGATTTCCTGTTTATTACTACATGCAAATATTCTGTTTCTGTTTTAATTTCCAGAAATGAAAACTTTACCAGATTTTCTAGACTGTCTCTCAAATTCAGGATTTTTAAGTAAGCAGCTGAAATGAGCATGCCCTGCATAAATGGGACAGAGTAATGCTCTAAGCACATAGCAGAGGGAGAAGTACTAGTGCAAAATTTCTGAGGGATAAGTAATTTGCAAAGACCCTTTGGCGATGTTTAAATGGTGAGGCTGCTGCGCTGACTTTGCACACATCTAACAGCTGGGTGCATTTGAACAACCCCCTGCCGTGCCTGTTCTGCCTTGGTTTCCACTGGAAGGAAGGCTGGATGTGTAGGCTGAGGACAGATGGACCTCGGGAGCCCTGAGGGAGGCCATGGAGCACATCCAGTGATCAGGTTTGATGGAGATTTGACACTTCTGAGGCAACTGCAGAGAAGGCAAGAAGAAAAATCCTTTCTAATGCAGCATCAATCTAATTAATGTTGTGGAGGATTTGGGTAGTGAGTAAAGAGGTTAGATACAGGAACACAACCTCCTGTGGAGTCTGTGATTGCAGAACAGCTCAGAAGGAAACAAATCCTCACTTTCAGATACTTTCAGCGAGCCTCAAGAGCTGGTACTCTGTGAGCAGGGTCTATTGGAGTAGCGGACGTGACCAGAATACAGTGATGCAAGACCTGGGGCTGCAGGGTTTTTGAGCACATACTGCAAATAAGCTGTGTTGGTCTACTCCAGCGAAGGGAAAACTCTTTTACAGATGGTCAGACTTCTCTGCTGCCTCTGGTTCAGAGCTTGCAGTTTCAGGTTTCCTATCAGCGGGATATTTTGAATTACTGTGCAGCATTTTTTTCCACTATGACATTAGATGTGTTCAAGTTACTCAGTGACTTTTAGCATCACTTTTTTCTTTTGGTACGGTTTTGTACAGAAGAAATCTGTTTTGTTTTCCTTGTCAACAAGGATCATAGAACTGTATGACATGCCTAATTTCTGTAGTTGTAGAAGTCTTGCTATTACTGATTGTCTAAATACTATTTCTACAATCTGGAAAGTTTAGATATAATTAGTTCTCAATAAAGTAGAGAAATATAAGCTGGGAGTTGTGCCAGAAAGGGTTGTGGGTCACAGGGTAACTCATCCTGCCTATAAGTGATGTCATTTTGTCCTTCCAGGTATCTGCTGGGTTCATTGAGCTCTACGGAACATGCAGATGTAGAGACCTACATGATTCCAGATCAGTCTAACCACCAAGAGCCCAGGCTTAAGACTGGGCATAAATTGAAATTTGCATGAAGTGAATTCCTTCAGTTTTATTATTGCTGTAACTCCAAATTAAATTATAAGCATTTTACAGTGATTATCCAGCAAAATCTGAGCATCTCCTATTGACAATACATTCATTCATATATTGCATAAGAGAATGAAGGACAGCCACTGCTGTCCTTAAAATCAAAATGAGCCACAATGAATTTAATATAATGGCAAAGACAAAAGTGCAAATCATTTTATTAAAAGATGATATATTTTACATCCCCATTCAGCAAAATACCTAAACCAAATTACAAAAGCGAGTGCCTTGTTCCATTGGATACCCACAGCTTTAAAGGTAGATGTGATTTAAATATTATTCTGAAATACAGCCACCGAGCTGCATCTATGCACCTGAAAAACATGTAGGCATTTGTTTTGCAAATAATAGCAAATTGCTCTGAAGGTATGGAAGTGGCATTATATTGCAATGTTGGCTAATTTTGAAATATCTTATTTACAAAGATTTATGCAATATCTGATGCAGAGACAGAATCCTCCTGTAGCAATATGCAGCATTTCTCCATTTTAAATATGTATATTCATATTACTTTTTATATATGTATGTGCCACATCTTTCTTCTCATTAATGAAGTTTGACAATTTGTGACAGGACAGAAAGGGAATTCATTATATTTAGTAATAGAAAACCCATTTCTCATTTTTCGAGAGCCAAGCAGCTGCAATGAAATTGCCTAAACCACTATATCACAATTCCCCACCTTTGTGGTTCTTAAGGTCACCCTCAAGGGTCTTCAATTTCCTTATGTTCACAGCTTGGCACTTGGTAATTTTCAGAATCAGGAAAAATAAGGAAGCTATATATTTTTATTCTAAGAAGGATTTTTTTTTTATTTGAGAAGAAATAAATCTGTCAGGTTGAAAATATTAAAAAATCAGAAGCTTGACTGTAATAATCACAGCAATGTCAACGCCAATTTTGTTTAGAAAACTTTGGAATGAAAATTTTCTGCATGACAGAGAAACTTTCCCTCTTCCTGAAAGGAGTTGTCAATGTGTAAGGGAAATGGACTTTTATTTTAATAATCAATGGAGTATAAGAGTAATTTATGGTAATAAGACTGCAAGGCACCTAGCATTATTTTTCCTTAAAAAGTTTCCCAGTATTCTGGCTGCTGACAACTTCAGTGGACTATATCAGCTGAAATGAAAGAATTTCAGTTGTTTAGATTAAAATTAGAGTAATTTCCTCTATATATAAAAGCCATATACTTTGTGTTCCAGTGTTAATTATTGAGGAAATGAAACAATAGGCAATAGTAGAGAATTATATTGATTTCCTAAAGAATGTCTTCAGACAGTCTCCAGGTTTATAAATTCCAGTAGCATAAATTGAGAAAAATACGTCATTTGGGCTCTACAATGTGATAAAACAAGGTAGTGTTTGGGTTTTTTTCCTGACCTTATTTCTACTGAAGAAAAATTTTCTTACTCTCTCAGTGTATTATTTGGAATAAAGTACAACAAATATTTATCTTCCAGTTAAATTTTTGCTTTTAGCGTAAGTAATACACTGATGAACACAGTAATTAAAAACATAAAAAATTTATACATAACATGTTGAACAGCAAACAGCTTTGTATTTATTCACTCTATTGCAATACAAACTGATCCAAAAATTCAGTCATGAATACTACCACGTTGTCGTAATCAATGGCAATGCTGTCAGTGCTGTCAGCATCAGGTTTGTGCTCTTCTATGTCTTGTTCCGCTCAACCCAACTAGCTCAGCCCTGCTAGGACTTGTCTCCCCACAAATCCTCTGTTCCCAGTTCTGGGTCAGCACCTTCAGAGCCTTAAAGAAAGATATCTGAAGCGTGTAAGTAATTGAAATAGAGGAAGCAAGGCAAAGAACTGAAATGAATAATGTTTGTGTGTTTGGGGTTTTTTTTCCTAGTTTGATAGATAACAAAGCTTTTTGCATCTCCATCAGGCAATATAGAATTTTTTGCACAAAAACCACAATGATTTCAGTACTATGCTACTACATAGATTTTCTGAGAGATTGTGGAAAACACCTGAGGAATATTCCACTAGCTTATGGTTCTTATGAAGAAGACTGAAGCAGTGCTCCCACGTGTCCTGCTTCTCAGTAGTGTTAAGTTGGCATTGAAATACTAAGAATTATCTTACGTGTATGTCTGTAGCTATAGCAGTAACCAACTAACCATCAAAGTGAATAGGAGGTAAATTCTTGCCTTGATACTATGTTTTATTACTTCTGATAAACTCCATTGATATCTTGTTTTATAGTGTTCGTACTGCATAGAGCGTGCCAATATAAACTATTCTTACAAAAAAGCCATTTCAAGTGCTACTACAAATTGTTGGATTACAGTGCCAAGTCAGGGATATGATTAGTTAATATGATTTGCACAAATGTTTCAATTCTTCTGGATGTACCCTGTGGCATAATTTATTTCTGGAATGCTCGTAATATGCATTATGTAGGTATTCTTCCATGTATACACATACAAAAACTGAAATCAGAAGCCATCTCAGCTGTGGGTGTTTTCTGTGTTGTACATCTCGCTGAAGGGAGCAACCTCCATGAACAACTCTGGTCTTCCTCAAACTGCGAGTTCATTTTTGGAAACATCTTTCAAAGATAATCCTTCTGTATCCTTCTATATGAAAGTGGATTTTATGGGACATGCTAATCATACCGCTAGTGCAGTAGGAATACCATCATGTTTGATATGCACCTATAAATTCACTGGTGCAGCTAGTTTTAGATCTGAAATAGCAAGACAACAAAAAAAATATATGAAAGTAAATGTATGTCCTTGTAGAGTTTTTCTGTGGCTTTAAAAAGATACCAGTCCTCATTTAACTAACATATTTGGTAATCCATTTTTTCCTTGAAAATGATTAACTGTCTTTTTAACTTAATTTTTTTATTGCTTTACCATAATGACTTTGTTTTATTCTGAAAAATGTGAAAAGGGATATTTTTGCATTGTTCTGGAAATTGTATAAATGCAGATGTGAATGGTGGTACATGAGTTTGATACTGATATTTGTTTTATACTGGTGATATGCAGCATTTTTTCCTCAAGTAATATTAAATTTAATAGCAGGTACTAGTGATGACTATTGTGATTGTTATTGTATTTGTCTGTCTATAGTTTTGAATTTCTTGTGCTTGACCGATGAAACTTAGTTGAAGAGAGTTACAGTGCAGAATAACTGCTTTGATTTTTATCAGTTTGAGATGTAATAATTATTGCTTTCGGGGGAATTAAAAAAACTACTTAAGAAAAGAATTTAAAAGGAGAACCATCATTATATTTCAGAGTTGCTGCTACACTGAACATCTTTGACGTGCAAAGGGAAGCTTTTGTTGCTAAGTGTATAATTGTTTTAATGGTCATTTTGCATGAGTAGGTAGTGATTAGAGCCTGTATAAACCCAGATTTGGAGATGAGATCATTTTAGGTGAGAAGTGTAGCAACATCACTAAGTCTTTGCAACATTTAATTTCTTAAAGGTTGATTTCAGAATTTTGGGGTTGAATTTTTGTTGCTGCTGTTTTGGATGTTTTGTTGTTTTGGATGCTGTCCTGTCAAATCCCCAGGTCTACTATTTTTTAGTACAGTCAGCTGCACACTTGCAACTCTTATAATCCTCTGTAAATCCCCAGTTCTCCAGCTCAACTGAGCATGGAAACAGCTAAGCATGTAAATATATATCACATCACTAGATGTCCTCCTCCCACAAAATTTCTTCTCTTCAGTTAACAAACTGATAATATTGTGTTTGAAAAAAGACCTAGAATCCTGTACAGCACTAACAGATTGCCAGTGCCAAGTCATTTAGTCACAAATGACCTGCTCCTGAAAAACAACCTCAGGGTAGGTCAGAAGAGCTCTGCTGTTATGAAATGTGTTCTATTGCCCACGTATTGGACCATTAAGGACTGCAGAGGAATTTCCTATCACTGCAAGTGGTGCAGAAGCAGGGCGAGCCCCTTGCTGGTGTCTTGTAAAATCGCAGACTGCCTGAACATCTAAGTCTGATTATTTCTCGAGTAACATTTTGGTTACCCTGTGCACCAGCCATATGGTGCTTTCGGATCACAGATGCATAAACCCTCAAGGAAATTACTTGCTTGAGTGTTGTGTGGCCGCTGGCCCACCTGTTCTTTGCTGCTGAGAAAATGCAGGCAGCCTTTGTGGGTGTTTGGTGCTATGTAAACCAGGATTATCTTGGATTATTTTTCCCAGAGGGTGCTGTATGGAAACAGCCATCCCCACCACTAGAAGAGGATCAGTATCCACAGTCAGCAAAGAAGAGTGATCTGCAGGATCTACTGTTGCCACAGTGGCCAGGAGAGTTTCCCTGGCAAGATCCAGCCAGTCTGCTTTATGCATGTGGTTGTGGCTGAAGGGTCTAGGGGGAGGGACAGGGTGGAAAAAGACGTGTGTGTGATGGAAGGTAGTGGAGAGGAAGGGAAGATAAATATCCATATTGTTTTTCCCAGGACTTACAGTGGTTCCTGACTCCCTTGCCACAAACCATTTAGATGACACGTGCATCTTAAAAACTGCTGCATTACTCAAAAATGCTTTTAAATGCTGATGACTTTAAAGAACATCAGAGTAATAGCTGCAGGACATGCTGGTTGTGGAAACTTATAGCTTGAGATATTGAAGGATACCCTGGACCCTGAGGAAGACTGATATTTTAAAGGGTTTTTGCTATTTCTGTAGCACTGGTGCTGAGAGCTGGGTTGTTGTTCTGGGGCACTGACAAATAGGGTTGTTGGATTTTGTCTGAGAGCTAAATGTGGCATGTGAGAGACTGCATTTCACAGCACTTTTAAAGACATTAAAAGAAATGGTGTAGGTGACAAAGCGAGCAAAGTTTCTGAACTGAAGAACCATTTTCAGAGTGCTACCTGATCTTCAAGAGCCACTTATTTTCTCTCTCCTTGCTATTTCAGAAAGAGCTCTTTCAACAAAAGACATACATGCAAAGCCCAGTCTGAAACACTGGGGCATGAGTTCATAGCTGAGGTTGTATTCTAGTTGTTCCTACTTTCTGAAGATTTACTGGTACCTTATCAGCCTGAAGGGATGGTCATCTTTGAAAAGACTTCTTGTGGGTCAACTTAGATTAAGAATAGCTGGTGAAAGGGAAGGCTGCTACCTTCTCCTCTAAGTAGTAGTGTAATGAGACCCCTCTCTTAAGTTCTTTCTCACAGGAAGGGATGAAAAGGTGTGTAATTTTGTGAGCTGTATGATTTTTTTCCAGCTTGTGCCTGATCTATTGTCACTTAGAGCTGAAGGAAGTCAATCTTTTTTCAATAAGCATGGTACAGAGGTTTTATTACGGTAATGAAGAGCCTTATAATTATCTATCTGTAGTGGCTCCTTTAAGATTTCAGTGAGCAGTGAATTCTATTAGATTCCAATAAAAGTGCAAGGCTTTACAGGTGTTTGCTGAGATGTGATTTTCAGATCATTATGTGTAGTTTCATTAATTTTCCTAACATATGTCTTCATAGCTCACAGCTGTCAGCAACAGGTACAATATTTTGCTTTATTTTAGGTTGAGACATATTCTGAAGAGATGTAAAAGCTTAGATGGTATAAATGAATAAAACAAGATAAAATCATCACAACATAAAACTATCAATTGTGATTCAGGAAATTAATGAAGAAATAGCCACTGGTTTTATTATAAAACTGTTACAGAATTGCCCAACCTGAAGGAGTATTTTATTCTAGGACCACTCTAGGGACCCAAGAATAGAAGGGATAGAGTAGCTCATTAGCATCCCGGAAAATGTTCTTGGAAGGAATGGGAAACATGAGAAGAAGTCTGTGTAAATTTGGGGATGAGAGATAAAATTAATTCAAAGCATCATAAAGATTTTAGTAGGAGCAATTGGTATTTTTGCAGTGGGACTCGCATCTTTGGGGGCTATTAAGACATGGTCTGCAAAGTCTGGCCTTACATAAACTCTTATCAAAAAAAGTCTTTTTACTCCAAAATAGAGTAGTAGTTCCTGAGCTCTTATTTAGCAATATCCTGTGAAATGCATGCAATGAAACATAGAGCCTGCAACATATATATGAAAAGGCCCCCAATCATTTTCATTAACCTCCTATAAACCTGAGATCAGCCATGAGAAGGTCTTACAAGTTAGCTGTTCAAAAGCACAGTGCAATAAATCTGTGTAGTATCACAGGTTTTGCTTTTGATTCAATTTTTTAAAGTTTTAATTTATCCTTGTTATTTGAGTCTATTCAATCTCATGTATTTTACCATGCCCCTCACTGACAGATTTAGGAACCCACATGCTGATGTTGTGTCAGAACTGAGTATCAGTCTGCTTTTCAGCATTAATCATTACCTTATTCATTATAATTAGAGTGGGGAATAAAGCCTACAACAATAAAAGCCCCAGCAGTGCTGGAATTGAGCACAGAGTGCAGTGAGGCATGAGTGTAACTTCATGCAGAATTGTGTTATTGAGTTCCCCACCAGGTTTGAGTATTTTAGCTTCTTCTGTCTCGGTAGTAGTCTTCATCCACTCCTGTCTTTTCAGCCCTTATGAGTAATTAATCACACAGCTGCCATGGTCCTAGTGTGGTCCCTAGCATCCCTGCTTTTTCCATACCTGCAAGGCTCTTAGATGTTTCTGTAATGCTTCTAACGCTCCTTAACTGAAGAAGATTTCCTTCTGACCACTCTTTATGTTTTAGAACAAAGTTTGTTACCAGAACAAAATTGTTTCCCCTAGAAAGACTTTCAACTCTATTATCTCTATTTCAGATGTTTTATAATGAACATAAAGCACAATGGGAAAATAAACTCACACAAAGTGATGAGAAGAATAACCTATTTAGGATTTTTGTGAACGATAGAGGTTGCTAAGAATTAGTTTTCACTAGTCATAGGCTCAAATTATTTTGTGAAAGAATATTTGAAATAGTTAAAAAAAGAAAAAAATTCAGTTTTCTGCGCATAGTACCACGTTGGAGATGAAATATGCCTCTTGTGTTCACCCTACTCTTTTATTTTAGTATCAATGACATGCATCCCAGAAGGCACGGGAAAGAACAATTAACACTGAGTCACATTGTCCCATTGTCCCTTCAGAGACAACTGGCTCCTTTTCTAGATATGTAAGAGACATTGGAGGCATCTGCCGGGATCTTCTGGTGCAAGGGATAGCAGCCCTGCATCTGACCTGTGTCGTGTCATGTCATGTCATGTCATGTCTGCCACCAGGGATTGCCAAAGCTGTGTTTTCCTCTGCCTAGAACTGCAGTGTCAGAGCATTTTAAACTGTTTTCTGAAAGAGTCATTTCAGCTCCATCAGTGACACTTTTCTGGATTTGGTTCTCAAAGCAGACTGCCCAATGTCTAGAAGAAATTCCATTAATGTATGTTTTTGTGATCAGCCACATTTGCTGGCTAAAAATAAAGCTATTTCTATAATTTATTTGAGTCACATTAACAGAAGTTTCCTCTCTGTCTCAGTGTTGTTGAAGTACTGAAAATTGCTTTAGTTGGTTTTCATTTTAATCTTTGCTCTGGTTTTGTCATCTCAACCACCCATTCTAAATTGACCAGTTAATTTCCTGGGCTTCCACTTGTTTATACTTAACAGGATCATGAAGCAGTTTTACAAAATGTCAGCTCTGCAATGCAACGAGTCCAAACAGCCAGTCTCCTGAAAATAAGCAACAGTAGCACTAGAAAATGCACCACAAAAATTGCTAGTGTTGTTGTATGACCTATTTCCCTAGTTTGATCTTGAGATATGACAGCATTTTACAAAGTGAAGGTAAATATTCTTGGCAAAGGTGTGGAGTATTCTGACCGTATAGGACTTGAAATGAAATGCTGCACTGAGTATCATTTTAAGATTTCAAATACAGCTTTTATTTTCTGATCATGTTTCTCATTTCAGTTAATCATGGTGACCCTTTATGCCCCCGGATTTGTTCACACTAACCCCTGCTTTCAGTGTGTGTGACGTCGCATCACCGGCCTCACAAATGGATCTAGAAGCTCCCAGCTGGCTGTAGTCATGATTCCCACACTGGTCAGGAACACAGGAACATTACTCACTGAGTGCAGGAGAGTGAACGCAGGCCTGAGGCATCTTCCTTCTGCCCATTCACCTCTCTTTCCCTCCTTGCTGCCATCCTTACCTTCTCCACAGGTCATAGACACAGCCCACAACTTGTTTGCTGTTCTAAAATTTCAAGTACATTTTCTATAAATAGTGGAAAAAGACTGCAAATGTTATGGTACATAGTAAAATTTTTCCTGCTCAAAAGACTAATACCTTTGACATCAGTTAAGAACAATGAAGTACTGTATTCACAGGCTAAAACAATTTTAAGCGTTTTTTGTTTTGTGGGAGAAAGGATTATTTTATTTATTGGCCAAATATCTTGAGGGAAAATTTTAAACCTTACTATAGAATTGTGAAGTGGGTAAGGTTGGAAGGGACCACTGTGGGTCACCTGGTCCAAGCGCAAGCATCTGCAAATTAGAAAAAAACAAACCCAAACAAAACCCTGCCAAAAAGCCCTGCCACTCCACTTTTCCATAATGGAGGCAGTAATATGGGAATAGCTGAATCTCTAATCCTACTAAAATCACGTTCTGTATTTCAATATAGAGACCCAGTACGATTAGATTGAGGGCATTTTAGCACTTCATTTTTCCATGTTGCTTATGAAATTTTGATGACATACTTAATTTCTCACTTCTCATTTGAAAAACACAAACAAATACTTAATACGGTAATTATATCTAGCTCTATTGAAGAAATACACATATAGAGATTTCTCAATCTGGTAATATTTTTTTTTTTTTTAATGATTAAATAATTAAGTAATGGGTAAAATTTCCAGGAGTCATGGAAAAGTCTTCATTGGCTAAGCACTTTAACTCAGTTTGAAGTCTTTCTAAAAGATGATCTACTTTAGTTACAAGTAGTTTTGCTGGTGGAGGAATTGCTGGGTTAAATTTTATTTCTTTGTTATCTAGGCAGTCCAAGGGAATGAGCACAATTCCAGTCTTTGGAACGTTAATGAGTCCTTGCTTCTTAACAAAATCAATTGCACTTCTGCAACCTTTTTGATAATGAAATAAAAGGGTTTTTTTTTCCATAGATGGAACAGATGGCAACAGAGCAGAATAATGACAATTACAGCCCTCCCTCCCCACCTCCTCATTTTCCTTTTAAGTGCTGTTTGCCTCTTGTAGCTGGTACAGATACAATCAAATAGAAAGGCGGAATCGCTAGAGAAAAATCAAAATATATCGAAAACACTCTTCCAATCCATGAAATAAATCAATTACTCTGTCTTTCCCCTGACATCCCAAAGAACTTTTTGCACTTGTGGGGAGTGGGATACATTGTAGTTGTGCTGTAACTTAAGTGGTGGTAGAGACCTGAAAAAGTAAGAATAAGGTGTATTATGGTAGAAAAAAATCTTGGTTTGATGTCTTGGAATGCAGTGGTATGTTCGATGTCACACTACAGTTTCAGGAATTTACCCTTGAAAATACTATGTGAGAGTGACCGTATGTTCCCATGGCAGCAGATCTACAGCTTTAGGAGTATTGCCAGAAAGTGACAACGTACTTGTGAACATGCATTTTTCAGTTTCTAGGCTGGAAAAGAGTTTTTTCTCAATTTATTTGAACATATATATGAATTTTCTTAATGATGGCGAAGAGTATAGATAGTGGAAAGAAAACTTTTTAATTTGTGCTGAAGTGCTTTTTGCTGATTGCTTGAGTTCATTTTTGCAGAATTTGGTTGCAGGAGGGAAGAGCCTCATGTGAATCCTGACACTCAGGTATCTCATTTGGGGTTTCACTGGGAAGTGGGAGTGCTCCAGGCTCAGTGATGGATGAGCCCCACCTATAAATTTTATCCTAGGCCTAAGCAGGTAGTTAGCCAATAAAACGAAGAATTTGAAGGGGCAAAACACTGTGGTTCTGCTGCACTGCCATTTGTCCCACTTACAGAAATTAAAAAAAACACAACAAGCGTGGTGGTTGTTGGGAACGTGGCATGGGTGCCCTTGGCTTTAAGAAGCAAAAAATCCTCCACGTTCCACAACAGTACCAAGACCAATTTACCCAAACCAGGCTAAGGTGCAATGTGTGTGCTAAAACCTCAGAACAAGTTGGCCATTGCACATCCAACACCCTTTCCAGCTCTTCTGGTGTGGTTGGGAGTGTGATGCTGTTAAATCCTCTGTAGGAAGTTTCACGTTGTGTCCATTAATGAGGCAGCTGCTGGTCCCTTTCATAACATTAGTTGTAGTTCAGTTTCACCATAATTGAAATTCTTCTGACCGTAGTGCTACTTAGGCAATGGACAGTTTAGGTCCATATAATATATATTTTACTGCGAGAATTAACTTAGCAGCCCTTCAGGCAAGCACAGAATTAGCCCTCACAGCAGCATTTGGCTGCAGGTGAGCTCAGGAATGCCAGCCCTTTTGGGCTTACTTCTTATGTTCTCTGGGAGCTGATAAATTCTAGTGGTATTAATGTTATTAATGTAACTGCTTTTGGGTTAAACTGGTCACTGTGTTGCCCCAGTTGGTTTTGACTCCTCGCTAGGAAAATGCAGACACGTGTGACTCCTTCACACTTTGTATGTGGGACTAACAAAAGGTCTGTGAAGCTGCTGCTCAGCATGGTCATGGCTGGGGTAGTTTGTTGCGTATCCAGACCGAGGACTTGAAAAAATGAATATTACAAGAATGGGTATTGACAAGGGTTTGTAGTTAGCCAAAAGCTGAATGGTTTCCAATTCTGGATGTGTGTACCATCAGTGGAAGTTAACAGGGTGTTTGGTGATACTTGTCCTTTTTAGGAATAGAGGGGCTGTGGTCTTTTAATTATATTCAAAGCACATGTCTGTGACAATGCTGCTTCAACTGTTCAAATTGATTATGTCTATTCATTTAATAAATTTATAATTTCTCAAAATTGTCATTTTTTAAAGGACATTGTACCAATGTAGTAGCTTGTATAGCAATAATTGATACTGCTGTGCACTACAGCACCAAATAATGCTCTTGATTTACCAGCCAATATGAAACCTTTTCTGCTGGGACATTCAAGTGTTTATTGGACTTCAGATCTCTATGAAATAAAATAAGGAGTTCAAACTCCTTATATATGACAGCTTTCAGGCAAAACCCCTCTGTATGCATTTAGACTTGATGTACTTTGTCTGCCACAAGGATGTACAAAAGATTTCTTCCAAGCTTATTATTACTCACTTAAATAGATAAAATGTTCTTTTAGTCCTGTTGGGACATTCTCTGATGTGTTCCTAGGCATTTTCCTCTTCCCTCTTCCATTTCCTTAAAGGTATCTTAATAATTCTCAATTATGTTTTTGCTCAAAATTTATGAGAAAATGATGTGTCTGCATAGGTGTCATTACATTGCAGACACAAATTTTTAGGAAGGACTGAGAATGGAAGGAAATCCTAGCAGCAGTGCCCTTGTGGCATTGCAACAGTCTGTCTAATTGTCGGCTTTCCTACGGCTGGAAGTAATCATTCTTTTATACAGTCAGTTAATATTTTTACCTTTAAACATTATGATGAAGTTAACAAGAAGAATTATGAAGAGGAATTAGTTAAATGTGAAGAATTATGTAATCATGAAGCCCATGGGTCATTTAGCAAAGAGAAATGAAGGAAAAAGGTTGACTTCAAGCTGCTGAAGTACCTATGATTGCTATGTCACTTGTCCAGTGACACATCTTACTAAGCTGTGCATAAATAAATACCTTTTAATATTTTTTTCCTAGAAGTAGCCTTTCCAAAAAAACAGTTTGAACTGGGAAAAAAATTCTTATCTCAATGTTTCTGCTTAGGCAATAATGATAAAAATTAGATCTACTAGGAAAACGCTTTTTAACCTTTATTCGTAGCATAAATCAAGAGGCTCATTTTTCACGGTCTCTTTCTATAGAATTCAATTAAAGGTCAGATTTGTAATGGGGGATCCTAATTATTAATGTATTGCCTATTTTGAATTATTAATGAGTTGACATATTTGCATAATGGGTAAAGAAAATGCCTAAGAACAACTTTTATAGCATATTAAAATCCCTCAAAAATATTTAATCAAAGTCTTTTTTGTCCTGGAGGTAATTTAACTTTTTATCATTATGTCAATACTTAGCAAATAAATTCAAAATATTTTACAGTTAAAAATTAGTGTAGTTATATATCACTAAGTGGAATTAATCTTGTTCTGAACTAGTAAACCAGTCATAAAACGGGAAGCTTCAGACTGGGCAGCCTTACTGTAAAAGGAAGATGCCATCATGTGCTGAACTGAGCATTTTCTGTTTTGTTGCAAGAGGCAGGAAAAGTTTAAGAGCTATAAAACTTGCAGGACCATGAGAGTAGAGACAATTGTTATAAGCATTAGCCTAATATTTTGACACTAATGATTCCCGTGTAATAAAACACTGATAGACTTAATTTGCCTGACTGAGACCTACGCTGGGATCATCTGTGTGTAGTACTACTATGTAATAGTGAAAATATATTATCAGAGAATGATGAACAGATCATAAATTTAACTGTGGAAATAGGATTGCTACATTCTTTCACCAAAAGTTTCAGGTGGCACCACCATACCAACAATGAGTGCTTGCATGGTTAACATGATGTGGTGTAGGTGGACCTTTTATCTCCTACCTGGGAAACTATAGAAGCTAATATGAGAACCAAAGGGTATATTTTGATAATAACTGAGTACCTGTTTTGTTTATTTGCTTTCTAGAAGATAGACTGTTTTATGGAGAAGTTAAAGTTTGTTCTTAATTTTTGCTTTTATGACCCAATTTACTGTAGTAGATTATTGTTCTTAAGGCAAAATTTTACTCCTCACTTTGCATAAAGGGTTTTTTTGTGATAAAATGGTGTTAGAAAGAGGTTAGAACTTTTGATTGAGTTTCCTCTAGGTAGATTTTTTCCATATTTACACAACTGAGACATTAATGGTGAGATCCATGGATGAAACATTTGAATACGCTTTATTGTAACTTCTCCAAGGAACACCTTGCAGAATCAAAAACACTTCACAAGATTAAAGATACTTCTAGCGTAGATTTTTCTTCTTATTTCAAACAAAAAGAAATGCAAAATCTCAGATTTTTTCACCCATATCTGTTATCATTCCATTCCAACCATTAGCTACTGAGTAACACTCTGGCTTGAAGCCACTGGGAAGATCCTGTTTTGCGGTTACTGCTACCACAAACCACATTATCATTAAATGCTAAAGTCTATCTATAGGTCAAGGTCAGGCCAGGGAGGTGATTGGGGGAGAAGGTAACTGTCATGGAGCAGTCCGAGTTCTCGTTTGTATTGCACCATCAGAAAAACCGAGTTGAAAGATGGAACTAAAAAGCCCCTCTGCAAAGTGGAATGGTTTATGTGTAATGAACGAGTTTTACTTCTAATCAAGTGGGCTCTCTATTAGTGCCTAATAATTGGCAGCACTGCAGTACAGTTTCCTCTCCATTCGCTGGCGGATGTCTTGCACAGCAGGACCAGAGTGATCAAATGGCACCTTTTGCACCTGACCTTGTATAAGTGAGGGACATTTCACCAAGCAGACTGCATGGCCTGTTTTATAGATGGCATAAAGCCTGTTCAGTTCTCACTTCACAAGGCAGCAATTCAGGATGTAATTGTCACTTGGCAGACTTTTCAGCCATAAAGAAGGACCATTGGAGATAATAGGAAGGGGATCAAGGAACTCAGTGACTCCAAATCCGTGCATGTCTTGTTAGTACACTTCTGGGTAGTATCGTCCTGTGACTTGTAGGCTACCCACAGACCCTTTCCAGGGCAGACTAATTCTATTATTCTCCACTCTTCTGCTTCTTTTATTGTCATCTGAACACATTGTAATGACATCTTGAGTAATGTGACTAATATTCATCACAAACGGTTCATCAGTTCAGTCACAGGATGAGACAGGGAGAATAGGAAAGTCAACAAAACCTTTGATGCAAATCTCCATTACTGGAATGGTGCTGTGGCAGAGGCACTTTTAATATGAAAGAAATATATTCAATCTTCCCTCTCCACAGAGCAGAATACCACCTCACTCCACTTAGAGATCATGGAAATAAACAGTGCAAATTTCTGTCCAGCTCCAGTACGATACAACAGAGCAATTCCTTAGCACTCTGACAAACCCTACCTAATATCCTTCGTTTCATGAAGCTCAAGATTATTCCATGGGTCTCAGTGCTATGTAACTTCAATTACTGATACTTAGCAAATTCTTACACTCAGCTGGTGGTGTGAGGTGATTTAATCTGCTTGTTTTTAATTACATCCTGTATTCCAAATGAAGCCTTCTTATGTTTTCCTTTTCATCCCTCCCCTAATGTCTCCTTTTACAACATGTCAATGCCACTCTGCTTGGTAGTTTCCATAAATTTCTTAACTCCTGCTGACTTGTCTGATTCCTCAGGTTATTGAGGCTACCAAACCAATAAAAAGGGATGGAAAATAAAAAGTAAAAAGAAAAATGTTGACACTGAGGTCTGGAGCAGGCTTCTGCAAAAGATTCTACTTCAACTCCCTGAATAATTTGGAATATAACATGAAAGATTTTCTATAAGAGACCCCAACTCCTGTGTTAAGCTGTAGCTGCAGCACAAAGTTGGAAAGACACTCAGAAGGAGCAAAGGAAAATAATAGAATTCAGAGTGAGAAGATGATCTTTAATATGTTTAATAAGGCAAATGAAAGCTCCTTGAGATCTAGGTAAAATGCTTCCTGTTGTAGAGCCTGTGCTGTTGATCCGGCCTTTGTTTTTCTTTCAGAAGTGAAAAGAAAATTTAGAGTGATTAGTTTTCAACACAAAAGATCATTGCCTTGGTTCATATTACTAGAACTCTGAGACTCTGCACCAAGTTTCACAAAATAGCAACTAGCCTCCTTTGAGACAGAAAGCCTGAAGATTAGGGAAGATTTTAAGAAGTTCCTGAATGCATATATATGTATTTGCTACATTATTGGTATAAAGTACACAGTTGCTGCTGAAAGAAGAGCCTAGATGAAAATATGTGATTTGTACTAGAATAAAGCTGAGAAAAGACGAGAAGTATTTTAGCTGTGTCTGAGCAAGTACATAGTTTGAGCTAAAACTGCAGTGATCTAAAGCCTGGAATTATCTGGGACCTCTGTTCTTTTAGTGACTATTTGCAATTCCTCCTGCCCTCCACAAGAAGAGAGAAAAAAAAAGAAAAAGAAGAAGAAAGGAAAAGGAAAACCTGATATCTCCGGAAAGGAAAATGCTAATGATATTACCTCCTGGTGGAACTTATACCACCTTGTTACACATGCATGGTAAATAAATTCCATTGCAAGAAATGTTCCACCAAAGAGTATTCACTTCAGAGAAATGATAACGATCTCAAAAAAGCTGGGCAGTGAGAAATGTACTGTAAAATCCCGCAGCACTGAGCTGCTGCAGTTTCATTTACACTTGCAGCCCGTCAATAGTGAATGCACTTCGGTTAATCACCTGTCCCCTGTGATGAAGGCTGTTGCCATTTCATAATTGCTATGAAAACTAAAAGGGAAAGTTATTAAATACATTTGGAGGGGGGGTGTGTGTGTGTGTTTTATTAACTCTGACCTTGTTTGGTGAGAACACACTTTGGTAGAGAAAGACAAGCAGAAATACTTCCACATAGCATCTTTCCATAACAAAGGCCTGTCCTATAAATGCCCGTGGAACCACAAGAAACTTAAGCTGGTGGCAGAGTGGCTATCAGTAAATGACTTGTTGAAAATTTAATTCTCTGAATACATCATATGGTTTAAGAGGACAACGTATTCTAGAGTAATCCTCCTTCCTTATGCTGTTTCTTCTGGATGACAGCACTTGCAGCTCTGGGGCTTGCAGCCCTTGGTGGGAGCAAGATGTGCAAAAAAATGTAGAATTATTGGCAGATGCTTTTAAAATTTTAAAAAATATTCCAAACCCTGTTACATAAGTGAGGGACTTTTGTATGTAACCAAATCAACTGAAAGGAGTCAGCAAAAGCAAGGTATATACAGGATTAACCCATGCAAAGTGGGAATTAGTTAGGATTGATATCCAGTGGGCACTTCTTGTGTTTGAAATTGTCAGTAGCATTGCTTGTTAATGGTGTTGGAAATGACTGGTGTGATGATATTCCACTATCCTGCTAGATATGCAGATGGTGCTACCAGATCAGGTAAATCAGGTAATAGTTTGCTGATCATTTTCAACAACATTTAGTTTTCTGTTTGTAGTTCCCTTCTGTCTTTCTTAATCTTTTTGTGTCTCCTCTTCTTCAACAGAGCTGCTTGTGACAGACACCAGGATTTATGATCAGTGAGCACTAATGCAATTCAGGACTTGGAAGCTGTAGAACAACACGAGAGGATAATGAGGTGGGTTTAAAAAGTCTCTATGATAAACAACCCAATCCTCTAACACTGGTAATTATTACACTGGTAATTATTTTTGAACGAGTAGGGATAGAAGAGAACATTATTTAGCTCCATCTCAAAACTTCATCATTCAGAGTGAGGGTTGCAAGGAACAGTGCCTTTCACAAATTAGGGAATCAAAATAGCCTATTGAATATTGTCAGATGGGATACCTCATGCTTCTTATAAAACGTGTTTTCTCTGCTATTTTTAATAGGATTTTTTAAGACACAGCTTCTTATTTGTGTTTGAAACCTAAAACTTTAAACAAATGCATATCTGAAAAATAGTCAGCAGTCATTTCATCTTAAAGCTAGTCACAACTCAAGACTCAAAGTTGAAAATACTCAAACTTTTGGAAACTCTTCTACCACACCCAAATTCAGGGTCAACCTGTGAGAGTACAGAAACATAATCTCAGTTCTGCTCATTTTAAATACCACAACGTTTTTGTACTAAGGAAAGTTAAATGGAGGCAGTGTCATTACTGATTACCACTTCTGCACCTTTTTCCCCGGTTAGTAGCTTCCCCTTCAAACTGTAGCTGCATTCATACGCAAATCACAGTTCAGCAACACAGTCTTTTAAAGTGGGTATTCTAGGAACAGCAGTGCTTTAGGTGTAAGCAGTCCTTGAAGCATATCAGAGCTTCATGTTTCTTTAATTTGTCCTAGGCTCTGGAGAGCAAAAGACATATAAATACCTTGGATGCAGTATTGGGGGGGAAAAAATCCTTCAGTCGGATGAGTATTGAAATCTAAAAGAGTAAGGCAAAGAGTAAAGTAGTATCTATAAGGCTGTGAGCTAAGAAATCCGTAATACGCTTTGTACACACTGAATTACATTTATAGATGATTATGACTTCAAGTGCAGTTGGCATTAATTTAAGAGTAATCTCTCTTAGGGATGTGAATAGGTTTTTTGAATTTTCTTTTATAGCTGCCTCCAGGTGTACGTGTGGTACCTACCACCTCCCTGCAGCCATCCTGCTTCCATGAGAAACTTGAAAAAACAACTGAAAAAATTTGCAACTACTTGTCAGAAAATGCTTAGCAAATAGTTTTTTATTCCTGATGTCCTGACTTCAGCTGGGGTGGAGTTAATTTCTTCTCAGCAGCTGTTACAGTCCTGTGTTTTGGGTTTGGAATGACAAAGGTGTTGATAACACACTGACCTTTTGATTTTTTGCTAAGTTGTGTTTATTCTAAGTCAAGGGCCTTTTCTTCCCCTCATCTCATGCTCTGCCAGTGAGGAGGTATGCAAAGAAACCAGATTGGGAGGGAGCATAGCTGGGACATGTGACCTGAATTGGCCAAATGGACATTCCACACCATGGAGCATCATGCCTGGTGTATAAACTGGGGGAGTTACCAGAAGGGTGGACTGGATTTGGGAAGAGGGGTCTGGCACTGGTCACTGGGTACGTGAGCAATTACATTTTGCATCACTTGTTTTGGTTTCTCTTCCTTTTTATTATCATCATTATAATTATGTACCATGTCATTGTATTGAACTTTATTTTCAATTATTAAACTATTCCTATATCAACATACATATTTTACTTCAATTCCCCTCCCCATTCCAGTGGACTGGCAGATAAATAGGGGGGTTGTGCAAGTGTCTGCCTGTGTTTCATCTCCAGCTGGGCTTAAAACCTCATCCAGAGATAACATATAAAGCTTCTGCAGCTCAATAAACACAGCTCTTGAAAACATGGCTTTGAACTCTCCAGGCACTTCAACAAAGTCTTTCACCTGCTAATACAACCAATGGCTTGATGATGAAACATTTGCTTCCTATGCAGGTTGTTACTGTCTCATAGGCATACAAACTGCAGCTTTCCTCTCAAGATTTAAAACAACCCCTCCTCCCTTTTTTTTTTTTTTAATTACAGAAAGTTACAGTGGAGCCTGTAGAACAGACAAATCTTTAAATTGTGTAGAAAATCTTCATTATAATATGCTACCCCTTAAGGTCAGAAGAGTCTTCTACCCTCTTCTCACCCTGAACAGCTGTACTTTTTAATGACTGCTATTGAGCATCAGTAAAATCTCTCAAATTCCATTTTACTGTCTTTTCAATCTACTAAATGTAGCTGAAAGATCAAAGAATTACAACTACCCAAACAGAGAAGTCCAGATGTACCTTGCCATTGGTTTAAAAAATAACATCGTAAGAACTCCTGAGCCTTTATCCTTATTATTTCACTCTGTGTCCCAATGAGAGACCTCATCCTCATTATTCAGCATATACATAAAAAAATATTATTGATCTTGAATTTTTTCTTCATTTGCACAGTAGCTAATCACAAAATTATTTCATATTTAGCACTGACATTCAGTATTTCTTAAACATCTTGAGCATTCAGAAGTGCTCAGGAGTAACCCTCCTGACCCCAGCTCTTAGGTAGACATCATTTGTATACTGATTTAGTAGGACAAACAGTCTAGCAATGCTAATTAGAGATCCTCCAGAAGCATTTCACATACTGTCTAGGTCTTTTTACATTTATTTTGATCTTTTTGAATTATTCTTTTCTCTGTAGTGCTTATTTTTGTAATTATATGAATAATTATATATAAAAATGAATGTGGTTGATATCCCTGAACCCTGTAGACCTTTCTACATTTTTTCTTTCAAAAGAAAAACAACAGTTTTAGGCTCAGCATTGGTAACTTCTAGAAAAAGTTTCGGCTCAGTATTGCTAGCTTTCTTGTGCAGGTTCAAGTCATGATGAAAGATTGCATGAGGACGTCCCATCTTTTATTGATATTTTTCATATTCAAACTTGCTTCAATAACCAGACAGCAGAGTAACCTGTAGAATGTGACTGATTTACTGTTACTCTTGTGACTGTCATCCTTCTTGGTTTTGTGCTTATTTTTTCCTTCTTACACATGCACACCACACAGCCATTCCTTTGCTTTTAATCTTCATTCTTATTTCATGTTCTTTCTGCTCACTGATGTGTTTTCTGTACTGTGGTCCAGTTGATCTTCTTCATCTTATGTCTCTCCGTAATGACCTTGAATTTCCTGGCTGGAGTGACCACAACACAGACGGCCCAAGGTTTTCCTCCTCGGCTGCTGCAGCACTTTCTTACCACTGGAGCCTTTCTCTCCTCCCCTAGTTGTTGTGGGTTTTATTCTCACACAGTCTGTGGTGGATTCCAGAGCAGAACAAAGTGAGAGTGTTCACTAGGCTGAAAGATTGATGCTGTCGGAGGAGTAGGACATATCCTCTAACCCACTTGGTGAGGTGGACTGTGGAATTGGTTTGCCTAAGCAAAGGTGACAGATGGATAGGCATTCTCTCAAGGTGAATTAGAAAAATAAATATTATCTGACAAATATTTGAGGTGATTACTACTGCAACAGCAGAACAAGTCAGAACTCTCTCTCTACCTCTATACCCTTATTTGCTCTAGTTTTCCTTTTGCTATTCATCCTTAAACACCTCTGTTCTCTCTAAAGCATTTAAAGAATCTTGTATATGAAGCCATTCATACCATTCACAAACAATGCTTGCCCAAGACCTATCCATAGACATCCAGGTCGGAGTACAACTAAAGAACAACACGGGTTGCTTTCTTCAGCTTGCTGTGCACCTTCTTAATGATATTCTCCTCACTAATTTGTGGGAAGGAGATTTTTCTCTTCTGTCTCCATTATTTGCACTGGTTTTAATTAAACATATGCTCTGATTGGGACATCGGTAAAAGGACAGTTGTGCTGCCATTTGAAAAGAGCAGCTTGCTCGCTCGGACAGTTTTCCCAAGCTTTCAGAGCTCTAATTAAAATCCACTGAACACATGAGCAATGTTGGCACAGTACTCTGGAAGTGTTTGTTACAACAGTGTCAAGGAGTAGATAAGGTTTTTAGGGGATTAGTGTAAGGTGTTTTGTTTCAGGTGGATTATTTCTAATGAATGGGTCCTCTTTCTTTTCTTCCACCTAGGGAAAAGGGCCTTATTTAACTTTTCAAAAAAAATTATTTTATTTTGAGGACTTTCTGAGCAGAATAATTATCCTATTTATAATTTCTAAGATATTTTTTAAAGGATTGAGCAATAAAGCTTCATATTTACATTCCTGATTAATATGAAAGCCTTCAAAAGTTTCTGTGAATCTGTGAAAACCAGAATGTGGCTGCACACCCTGGAGGCAGAGCTGTGATATCCAAGGAAACCTTATATATGCTGGCAAATAAAGAAGACTGGGGTGCTCATACACCGTGTAACTCTATTCACTTTGTCCCTTATGTGAATGTGATGTGAAAAATAATTTCCTGCATCTCCCAGGTATTACTGTTCTGAAAGGGTCTGGAAAATAACAGCAGTGTTGCTCATGTCCTCACTTTCAGTGCTGTTTGTCCTGAAAACATCCAGGAAAGGCTGAGTATTTGAATATAAGCAAAAGAAAAGAAAAAAAAAGAAATAAATCTATTTTGTTGGAAGAGCGTAATGAGCCTTTATTGTATATGAAATTTTAAGCTGTATCTTTTAGCTTTCAATACTGTACTGACTAATTAGAGTTATGTGATCAGTGTAATTATCTTCTGGCAATAAATTGCAATACATATTCATAGTTACATGGATTTCATCTTCTGTGAAATGGTCCTTATAAAAACAGTAATAGTTGGTATGTCATTAGAGCATATCAGCAATTAATCCTTAAAATGATCAATGGAAAGAATGTCCTTTTCCCTCTATCTCTGGTTTATTTATGTGTTCTCATTAATTATGCCTAATTTTCTGTTGGCACTTTTCTTCTTAATGTAATTCAATTTAAGCATATCTTTCCAGAGACTTATTAATAGGTAGGGTCATTTATATTGTGTAGCACAAATATTTTATAATCCACTAATCTTGACAAAAAGGCAATGCCTTCCTCATAAAAAATGTATGAAGAGTAATGGTTCCCTATTAATAACTTATTAGGTCAGATCACACAGTTTGAAGTGTCTATTACACTTTAATTTTATCAGATTTCTTCCTTTGGAACCTGCTACTTTATTGAGATTATTTTTAACCCAACAGCTGGATCCCTTGCCAAAACCAGTTTCCTATGGCTGTTGTTTCTGTAGCACTACCTAAGCAACCAGCTTTATGTACTGGGCTTTATGGAAACTGTGCCATGCACCCAGAAGTGGGAACTCGGATTACAATCCCACTTGAATTTTATATTTTCAATAACAATACTATGCCCATGACACTGAGTAGTTCAGCTTTCCTGGTGAAGCAGGATTTTGGCTGTTAAATGCCATTTGCTTTTGCTCATTAACCTCTGTAGATAATGCCCTATCTGAGGATAATGAGGGAATACTTCTTCACAAGGGTGTGTATGTGTATATTTATTTCTAAAGGCAAAACTATGGTTTTGTGGGGTCCAAGGGCACACTGGGGAGCTGAGGGGTGAGCAGTACTTTGGATCCTTTCATCCTGATTTGAGGACCCATCCCTGTAAGCCACTCTCCTGATATCCATGTCCATCTGGTGTTTGATTTCCAAGCAGCAATAAGGGACAGGCTCAGCTCCGTTGTTCACCTCTAAGTCCTTTTAGTTCAGGGACTTGTGACAGAGGCTGGTTCAACTGAGTCAAAAGCAGCTTCTTCAAAACAAACCATCATCGATTCATTCACCCAAAGGTACATAGTGTGCAAAGGGAAAGGCAAGAGCAGTAAAGGCATACACGCACATTTTCTCTTTCTTAACACTTAACTTTTCCTTTGTGAGTTTTTGCTTGGCTTTGGAGAATCCTGCAGCATTTTCTCTGTTTTGTTCACTGCCCCCTTGGCAGTCAATTTTCACCAGCAACTGCTGATAACTTATGCAAAGCTAAGCTAGGTTTTGTTGTACTTTTCGATTCCAGCCTTGGAGATTCTTGGAGAAGTGTCTTTTTTCAGTATGACTGGACTTTACCTGGGACACTAAACAATTCTTTTCAATTCTTCTGCACCACTCTCTGATAAGAGTTTATTCTTGCCATTACTAGATTTTTTTTTCACCTGTTTTCTACTTTTGTTAGACAACTTCCTGTAATGCAGCTCTGAACATACATAGTTTGTTCCTTCAGCTTATCACAGGTGCTGTCCTGAATATTGCTTTACAGACTTCCACTTCTCAAGTGAAAATGTGTTTCCAGGATATCCTTTTGCCAATTTTAAGGCTGCCTTCTCAGTTTCTGCTCTGTAAGAAATAATTGCCTCAGTAATTTGAGTTAGATTTTAAAGAATTTTGTATACTCTTTTTTAAGACTTGCAATTTTCTTGAGGAGTCAGCTGTTCCTTTTAAGAGTAGCTGTGCCTGCAAAAGATGAACTCTTCCAGATGTGAAACCTGGAGTCAGTCAGGCAAGATAGAATGTCCACTGCATCTACCCAGTGCTCACTGAGTACAGTGGTGTTTTGTGAGGTTCTCTTGTTTACTCATTGCTATGATTTCTGTAGAAACTATTTGAGGATCACAAGTGGAACAGGAGAGTTATCTGCATTTACTATGGCGATTTTTAACGTGAAATACATAAGTATCTGTCAGTATGGTTAGAGGCATTATTATTTGGGTAAATAAACCCTTTACTGATGATCAAGCCAAAAGGTACATAGGGAAAAAATAGAAAATCTTATAGAACGTTCCAGCTTCTGCCACTGGCATGGATAACAGCCATGTTCTAGCAAAATTATTTCTAAGATAAAGAAGTTTCTAATTGAATATGAAAGTATCATAAAATTCAACCTGTATTAAGGAGGTCATTGTTTTAATTTCATGCTCTATAATTTCATTTAAATCTGTACATGCTGCTGATATGAATGACATCTCTGTTAATCAGAGATTTTTCAGATATTTACTGTGGCTGGTATTGTCAAGCAATTCAAATTCACAGAAAAGTCTGGATGATTAATGAGAGAATGAAAAGGTTGTTTAGTTGTGTTTATTTATGGTTTGGAGCAGAGGATGGAAGCACATAAAATTTTAGAATAAAAATCATCTGCTATTACCTGGAAGAATGAGCTATCATCAACCTCGGAAAGGCAGAAGTTTGCATCTGGGGTGGAATGGTCTCTTGCAACAGCAGAAACTGCATCTGACCAGCTGGAAATCAGCATTTTAGAAAATAATTTGGGTAACCACGTGGACCCAAGTGATTGACAGGCTGAGAAAAGTGATGGTTCCCGTGAATTTAGAACCCGTGAGGTGTAGATTTGGAGTATAGTCCATGCTTTTGGGACACCCCCCAGCCCCAGGCCTGTTATGATCCAATTGTTAATAAGGTTCTTTAGAAATTCCTCTGCCTGAATTAAGGTGCAAACGAGACCATATGCCAGTGACAATAGTAAGGGGTTTATTTGATGGTAAATATGAGAGNAGGTTTCTGTGGCTGCAGCTTCTTTAAAACTTTATATCAATGTCTGAGGCATGAACTATTTCAGTCTCTGACAAGGCCCCGTGCAGGAGGGATTTTGACAAACTGCAGAACTAGGAGACTAAGATGGTCAGAGGGCTGGAGCAAGAACATACAAGCAGAGGCTGGGAGATGGAATTTCTCCAGGCTGGAGTGAAGGTGCCAAGAAGAAGAGATTAATGATATTTATACAAAATTTTGGGTGGTTGTAGAGAAGGTGGAGCCTGAGGTGCTCAGTGGTGGGACAAGCAGAAGACACAAGCTACAGCTAGAGAAGTTTCGTCTGTGTTTAACCTCAAATTTCTCTGTGTTAGGAGTGGTTATGCACTGGGACAATTTGCCCAAGGGGACTGAAATTTCCATCCCATTTAAAACACCTGGTGGAGACTGAGCAGCCTGATCCAGCTCTGAAGAGCACCTTTGCTCCTCTGGCTGATGATGTAAATTTGCTCACAAAAGGCAATATGGAGCAGGTTTAAAAGACAAGTACATGGACAGGATAAGGAAGCACTTGAACCAAAAAGCTCTAATCCAACTGCCTTTTACACCAATGTACCTGTTTCCCCCCCGACTTCATCATTCAAACTACCAATGCTTGGGGCTCTTTGTGTGTGCTCCTGTGCATTAATGCATAGCCTAGCAAGTAGGCTCCAGCTGAGAGCATAACGGCATCACTGATTTGTTTGTACATAATTTTCAAATTTCCAAAACTTGTGCTAAGAAACAGGTGAAGTTGCTTTACCTTACACAAGCAGTGTTAATCAAAGTTAGAAACAAAACAGGCAGTAATCATAATCAGACAGTAAAATGAAAGGCTAGGTAAAACCAGAGATAAATAGTCGATCTCTAGATAATGCTCTAATTAAAAAAAACCCTAAACCCAAAAACTACTAAACAGAAACCCCCTCCCAAAAACTTAGTTTTTGCTTTCTGATTGGAACAGGCCAGATAAAAAAGCCTGAATCTTAGTCTGCATGCAGTGATGTGTGGAGACATTCCTGCTGCACGGTAAGTGGAATAAAAGCCCTTTATTGGGGGGTGTTTGCAGCATCAGCATCTGCAGGCTGATGTATTTGCTTTTCTTTTAAATGAAAGCTGTGGTGTAAAAATAGACACTGGTGTTTGCTGGAAGCTTAAGCCTGCTAAGTTTTACAGATTTAGAAAGTTTACTAATCACTATCAATTAAAAAAGCTGCCTCACTGTTGCCTAAATTAGGACAATATACTCTATTACAGAGCCTTCTTAAAATACTTATTTTGAAAAAGCGTTACCAGATTAAGTCAGAGTGGTACTTAATAGAAGCAGTCAAGGCTTTTAAACTGCTAGAATTCAAACTGTTTTTCTAAATACCTTATAAACTCAGCAAGAGCTTGTTACCAGTGTCTTCACATCAGATTCCTGTAGGACAGTGTGTGGAAGTCAAGAACAGAAAAGCAATGCTTAAAACTTTGAATGCCTGGAATAGCTGGAAGCACATGATATTCCCACAAGATTCGTATATTAAAGGTTATGACCTAGAACAAGAGAATTTGTTCTACATTCTTATGAGTGAAAATAACACAGCATTTACTTAGTAGAGTCTTCCTGAAAATGCTTGGACATATGGAAAGTTTCCTGGGCTGAGTTCCTCTCAATTACGCCTATGGCAAAGCTTCTGCTGAATTTCCTGTTATCAGTTTTTCATTCATCACAGGCGTTCAGAATAACGTTCAGAATATTTCCAGGAACAGAAGCAACATGCTTTGGTTCTGTACAGATGACAGTGGTTTTGTACAGAGCTCTTCAGCACTATGTATAGCTTTCAATTCAAGGCAGAACTCACGATTTTGCAGTTTTCCATCAGTTATTATTTCAAAGGCTTCTTAAAATTTGACAAAGGCATGTGGTCTCTGCCCTCGTTGCAGTGCATTGTGTTAAATCAGAGACAGTGCACAAAGACTTACAATCTGGTTTAGTCCAAGTCAGAACTGATAGACTTTTCTTGGAGGCTTGTTTATTTAAAGTAATCATTTAAGTCTGGATGTCGTGGGGTACCAAAATCAAAACCATGTTACCTGCTCTTACAGTGCTAACGAGAACTCGAGAATTTGAATACTGTAGCTTCCTTCGTCTTCAAAGTATCCTGATCCCTCTAAAATGATTCTTTGAGGAAAAGTAAAAGTAAAGACACATAAAGACTGATGAAGGTTTCTTCATATTCCACATTACATATTTAAACATTAAAAAAAAAGTCTTTATAAGGTACTGAATTTAAACATGGAAAGTCCATTTACCTGATGGGGGCATGTATTAAACATGCACACTCCCTATCCAAACATTGCTTAACAGTTTTAATGTTATGGCTTGTTCTAAATCTACAAAAATCCAATATCAGACAGAATAAAGATGAGAATACATGTAAGAAACCCAGCTCTTTTAAGTAGTGCTGTGGAGAGAACAACTTTAATGAAAACTACATTAACTACAACCCTTATAAAGATGGGTAGTTACAATAGTTCTGCAAATTTACATTAATGATTTTTCTGTATACTTTTCCTTTTGTTATGAAACCAAAGAAAAACTAAAGATGTTTTCACAATTCTTTTTCCAAAAAGAGTGCATTCATATAAGTACAGTCTTCCAGTCAGGAAAATTAATTTACGAGTAGATGCAAGCAGATTTACTGCCCCACATGGTAAAATTACGTTGCTCTAGATGTACTAAAATCATGTTGATCATGAGCTAATATTTTGTGGATTAAAACATTGTATTTATGACAATGGCTGTTATAACAGGAAGCTGAGGACTTAGGTGACTTTTTCAAGACAAGACAGGATCAGATCAAAGAGAGAGAGAGAGGGAAGAGGTGGAAGAATAAGATCCTCTATACTTCTTTTGGCCAATTAAAGCTAGGCTGTGCAGGATAAGTACAATAAAATGGATCTATTATCTCCCCTCACAGTAGGAAGGCAGGAATGGAGCTTGGCTCAGGCCACTTATCAATGCACCTGCTAGCTGAGCTTATCTGATAAAAGAAGAGCAGTCACTGAAAGACTGAGGCAGACTATTTATTCTCTTTCTCCCCACACAAGGCCAGGGCCCCAGTGTAGGATATTTGGTATACAGGTCCACAAGACCCAAAGATAAAGCACCAAATTATGGGGAAAATATGAATGTTTCTGGATTCTGGTGGTCACTTAATTACCTAAAATATGCTGTATGTGATGATCAGATTTACTGATATGTTTGGTATAGGTAATATTTGTTTTAGAAAAGGAAGTACCGGGTAATACTTGTTGAAGGAGTGTTTTAGGGAAGAATATAATCCATTTTTCCTCTCAAAGATGTGTTTCACCTGCCCTCAGAAATGTAATCCAGTTCTGGTCATAATAATTATAATATGAAGCATATTGTAATGCATACTTGCACTTTTTCAAATCAATATATACGTCACTATATAATACAATTCAAACAACTGTCGTGAACGTCTTCCTTCACAAAATCAATATTTAGCAAGGTTCCTGTAATCATCCAGTCTGTTTACATAAGAAAATGTTATTTTCACTGCTCTGTTTGAGGTGGAAATAAACATAATATGTTATCCAATTTTAAAAAAAATTGAGAGAATGAACTGGGAATAACAGGTCCCTTCCTTCTGCATGAGCCCTGGAAGAAGCTCTCACATAGTCTCAGTATCTACTTTCTACTCAGTTATGTGTTTAACAGTAATGAAATCCATGATGATTTTTCCTGCTTCTTTGTGGTATCTTTATATAGTTTACATTTACAGTAGGGAAAAAAAGTACTTTTTTGTAATGCAAGCTTTACAAATACATTATAGTGCCTGGTAAGCACAGGTTATAAACCATTAAGACCATGAAACCTTGGAACATTTTAAGGAGAAAATAGAAAATCTGAAGAAAGTAGAAACAGTAGTGATTCAGTAGCATTTCTGCCCTGTCTTCATAATCACCTGTGAAAAACTTGGAAACTGCCCAGGTGCAATGATGTACAAACCAACTCATAGTATCAGAAAATGTCTTCCTGCTCTGGTCACTGCTGGGTGTGGCATAGAACCACTCACATGTTTCTGAAAGTGATGCAAGTCTTGGGACAGATTAGAAAAGGGCAGTGGAATTTTTGTTAGCTTTGTGGCTTGACCTTCAATTACAGAGTTTGTGGCTGCAGTTTCCAATAGGTGTGCCAGGCAATTTTCATCTTCCATTAACTTGTAGGCAGAGTGATGTGTGTGAAAGTTAACATTGTTGATACTGAGAGCAAATGATAGCACATTGCTAAAGTACAAACCATTTGATTCTGGTATAGAGCTCCCTTTTCCCTCTCAGATATTCCTATTGCAGCTTAATTTCTGCCTCTAAAATGACTGAGTAGCCAATTGATTATATTTCTTTCAACTTCAAAATAACAAACAACTGATTGAAACATCTTGGCATTTCTATGCTTTGCTGCAATAATGGTCACAGGGGAAAAATGTCTTTTTCAACCAAGTCTATAACTGTTGTCTAATTTCAAATAGGAGCTGTATGTCCTGGAAAGATAAATTTATTGGTGAATTTTTGAACACACAGTCATATATGTCTTGCTGAAAAAGTTGAGAAGCGACCTTATTGTGGTACTGCTACAATTCTTTCGGAAGAAATCACAAAAACATACACACACAAAAAAAGAAAATATTTTGAGAAGTTTGCTCATAGAAGCAATGTCATTTTATTTAAAAAATAATAAAAAAAACTTTCTGTGCTGGCTTACATCAGCCAGTTTTCCCTGAGTAACTGAGAAAATACCACTCAGTAAAGCACACTTAGCAATGCATGTATCAAATTTACTTATCCATTATCAAGCACCAACTTTTCCTACTTGCATCAGTGTTTCCTCATTTATGTTGGTTCAAGGGCACAAAGTCTTTTGTGGTAGCTATCTTAGCAAGGAAAGTATCAGAGACGAAGCGCAAACTGGGAACATTTCAGTATCTCCTTATATGCTCTGTAATTAATTTATCGTAAAGACAGGGATGGGATCCATTTGATTAAATCCTTATTTCTGATACTTGAATGGATTGTCTACATTTTATTTACTCTTCATTTTTCCTTCTGGATAAATGCTTTTTTGCATGATTTCTCTCATCCTCATGTAGTTGCCTGTGGTCTTGTGAATGGTTTTAGAGGAATTTGGGGATCATCGTTTCAAATAGGTACACTGCTAGTTTCTTATGGCTGGAATCTCCCTGTCAACTCAAGGTTACTAACATTTACAGTACTTAGTATTGGTTTACAAAGTTTTGGTTAGCTTGATTCAATCTCTCCTTTTTTTTTTAGGATGAATAAAGAAAATCTGACATGCAACCTAAAGTAACGCATGGGTGGTCATGCTGAGACAAATTAACTGAGGTGTTCCTTTAAAATAAGCTATATTTGAAAATATTCACTCTAGGTATAATCCTGTAAGTGTTTAATTTTGAGGGGTGTGCCTGTTATCATGTCTATGACCCTCTGACTTCATTAATCCTGCCTCTCTCTCAGCAAGAAGTTACGAAATACAAGTTAAAAAAACAAACCAACAACTTTTTGCTTTGATTTGCTTGTTTGTTTTTATTTAATTTCTTTTTCCTCTGTGTTCCATTTTCAGTAGCTGGGATGTGTATTTTGTAACATTAGCAAGTTCCCCTTAGCAGTTGTAAGAGACAGAAATTGTTCTAAATTTATAAATGATGAAATCCAGCGTTCCCACGTATCAGAGGTTGACATGGGAACCAGTGGGAAAACACTGGGTCTTATTAGATTTATAATAATCATCAGCGGTACCCCGCTGTCAAGTATCTGTGTGCATAGTCAGGTTCTGTACAAGCGAGTATTACAGTTGGAATGCAGCTTAGGATGGAAACATCCCCGTTTCCCACTTGCTGTGCCAAATGTGGGCCATGTGATGGCAGCATTGTATCAACCTAGGGCTGCTGAGAAGGGAATTCTCTCCATTTTTCTTAAAATAAAATTAAAAAACCTCACCAAGCTCAGCAGTCGAGAACGAGCTCCTACAACCTGGAAACAGCACAAACAGATTTAACACTCAATTGTTCTACCCACCGGAAAATAATAGAAAGAAATGAAAATATTTGACATGCCGTGAATACAGTGTGGGTTTCTACTGAGACAAAGTTGATAAGTTAATGAAAAATATTTTCCCTAGCAATTATAATGATAAAGTGAACGTGGTATAAATGAATTACGAGCTCAGAATATTACTGCTAATACATGTATTTCAGTAACAGGCATTTATTAAGTGACAGGCAGATTTTTTTCCACTGTTGAAATAACCAGTAATTAATCACTATTTGGATAGATTTTCAAGTGGAAGCATCTGACATCTCCAAGGTGTTTTAAGGAGCAGACAGTACTGTTAACCTTTGGCACCTGTTCGTGTGGCAAGTAACAGTTTCTTAAAAATTTCAAGCTTTAACACTGTTTTCTTGTAAGGAGTAAAATAAAATAAATATTGAATATTCCGGTTTATTCACTGACACTATTCTTAAACTTCATAAGCTGGTAAATAATATAAAAATTCCTCCTTCCCTCTTAAACTGGATTAACTCTCAGTTCACTGAAGAGAGCGTGAAAGTGCTTTTCAAATCCACCCAGCAATGCTTTGAGACGCACTGCCTTTCTGTGGAGGGAGGGCAGTGTAAAAACAACCCTGAGCTTGCTAGAGAAAAAACAAGGATGGAAACAATGAATTATTTGAATTCTTCTATCCCTTGACTTCAGCAATATGCTCATATGTGACATCCCTCCTGCTTGGTGAGTGGGACTCTGGAGCTGAGAACCCATGGAAGTGGAAGCAGGAGGAGGATTCCTTGGGATCAGTTCCACAGCCCATGCCCTCCCTTGCTTATGGTCTTAAATGCATGGAAAGCCTTCCAGGGCTGCACTAAACAGGGCTCTACAGGGAATCATCTCAAATTATACGGCACATAAAGTGACCTCTCATGCCTTTTTTGCAATTAATTTGTGGAAGTATATGCAAATTAAAATCTGTTGGAATTACAGAGGAATGTACCTTCTGAGAAATTGTATGGGGTTTGTTTGGGGAAGAAGCAAGAAGCACATGCTACAGGACTTGCATTGCAAGTATTTCATTGTTTGTCAGATTAAGGAAGTTTTGTGTTGGAGACACACGGACAGGAATCTCATGTTTACTGTCAAACGTTTTTATATTCTGGGAAGCTCATGGGTAGTTAAATTATGTCTAAAAATAACTTTTAATTTTTTAATAAGTGCCAAAGGAAGCATGCCACACATATATAATTTTGAAAAAAGTTTTCCTTGAAACCAGTAGGTCATGCTGCATTTAAGCTTTTATCACCAATGCCATGAACCAAGTGTTAACCTTCAGTCATGTCAAACTACTAAGTTCTTAACCAAACAATGTGGTAGCACCAGAGTACTTTGGGATTAGGAAGTGTTATTCCACACACGAATGAATTGTGTTCTGTCCCATTGCACTTTATGCTGTATTTTATAAAGAGAAAGAGAATAAATCGAGAGGAGAAAATAATACCATTCCAATTAATTCTTGTGTTATATCAGTTTATACCTCTGGTATAAGTCATGCACTGAAGTGTGAATTGGCCAGAGGTTCCTTCTTGATGATCCAGTCACAGAATTGCTTTTCACTTTCATGTGGACAGTCTAAGCTGAATAATATTGGTAAATAAATAAGTACATACCAGACTCATGCATAAGCAGTAACTGCAGGAAAGGGGGTAGAGATCTAGGGTTTTAACAAGGTAAAGAGACATTATTTTTTAGATTTCTGTTTTGGATTAATCCTAGGAGATGTCCACCAAATATGCAATTTAAAATCATTCTAGTCCTAAACGAGTTATCAGTTTCATTGGCATTCCTCATGCTATGCAGATGGGAAATTAGATTATTGTCTAGAACATGGCAACAAGAGTAAGAAGTGCCTGAGTTTAAATTTGCTGTGACTCTGTGCCTAAATTAGAACAAGCTCACTGTGTACAAGATTTTTTACTGTTTACCCACAGGAGCGAAAATTAATTCCTAATATTTGAAATGCTTTGAAAGACCTCTCTGACATGGGAGAAAAATCCAGTGTATGAATACTCTTCAGAACTGAACATTGACCATAGTTTTCCACAAAATAATTTCAATTTTAAAACAATTCAGAAGGTAATTGTGCATCAAAATGATAAAAGAGCTCTTTAATAGCCATTCTAGTATTATTGTTGATTAAGTGATTGAAAAGTTTAGGTGGTAGATATTGAGTGACATGGGAAATATGTCTGAGGAGATTTACATTGTGGCTAAGAAAAATATTCTTTGAACTGTCATCGATAATCACCTAAAAATAATGCACAGCATGATTTACTCTGTAGAAAGTGCCATCTACTGTCTGGATCTCCCTTTATTCTTACAATGAGGTTCCAGATACTTCAGTTTTAAATCAAGTTAAAGGTTGCCACATTGTGGTTTCTTTTATTGTTTTTAACATTTCTAGAATTTTTGTAATGTAAATTAAAACAACAACAACAACAAATTCCAGAATTTTCTCTGGATTTGAGTTTTGGGGTTTTTTTAAGCTACTGTTATCTTCCACCGGGCAATGGTTCAAATGTGTGTTGTTATGATCAGGGTGCATGTTAAGTTGCTTTTGCTTTTGATATCAGTGTTTCATATCTATCTTCCAAAAGCTGACTTAAGAAGGCATAAAGAGCCTTAAGGGTACTGGAGTCAGCTACAGCCACAACTAATTCGGACGGTTCACTAAAAGTCATATTAAAATTGAAACACCAGTTCAAATATGGGTTCTGCCAGAAGCCTGTGCTTCCACCTGTTTTTCATGAAAATAGTGTGATCTGCTTTGCTTTGGCTGGCTGATAATACTGCAAAAAATTTGATGTCATTCTTCCATGTGTTACAGCAACTTTGACTCTTAAAAACACCAGGTACTGAATGAGATGGATTGGGGTGAGAAGAGAGAAAATTCAGGCTCAGAATACACAGCCTGTTTTTTCTCTGACCAGAGGTTATTTTTACCATTTTTGTTACACAATTATCTCTTTCCTTCATCTAAACAACACTTGTATTGTCCTGGGTGAAAATGGCAAAATGTAACCTGCTTATTGCTGTCAGCTCAGAAATTGTTCTTTATTACGGGACAGTATTTTTTTTTTTTAACCCAGTGTATTAGTGGATATCAGAAGAAGAGTAAAGCTGGCCAGCAACTTTCATTTTTCTGTCTAATTATGTGTGTTGTTTCTATCCTTAATCCTCTTTCTTTCCTGACAGTTGGGTTTAGAATGTGCTTCTTGTATGGTTGGTCAGTGCCAAACCAGAAAACACAGGTCCTTCTTTTCCCAATTCTTCCCACTGTAGTTTAAGGCGATTGAAATCAAAATCCCTCATTTTTCCAAAGGAAAACCATGCTGAAATATTTCATTTTGTGTGTTGTTGACATGTTCTGACTGTGTGGAGTGGCTGCAGCAAACTGTGAATGATGATGTGTGAAATGAGAAGTCCCTGTCCAGTGCACAGCAAGAATAGCACTCTGAGATCCCTGCCCCACTGCGCTGTTTGATAGGCGCTTTTGTCTACGCTATATTATACCCAGGTATGCAAGGCTGCCTTTTCAAACATTCGGTCAGATTCTTACCTACATGCCAGGGCTTTACTTGCTTAGCAGGTTTATGCAAATTCTTCATCCAAAACATTGCTTTGAAAAACTTCCCACACTTTATGAAAATTAAAAAAAAAAAAA
>VZRS01004080.1:130286-152786 GCA_013398055.1 Ifrita kowaldi
GTGTTTTTAAAAATATTCCCCCCCATTTAAAAAAAAAAAAAAAAAAAAAAAAAAAAAAAAAAAAAGTCAACCTCAAACATCTTCCCCTCCCCAAGAGCACCCTCCTAACAATTTGCTGCCCCGATTTAAAAGTGAATCAATTTCCCATCTACATTTGCTCATTTTCTTTTCAGCTGCCAATTAATTATTGAGTCTTTAGAGGATGTCCTTAAAACAACAGCAGAATCCTTCACATTATCTGGTAATAATTTTATCTAATTTAGACTGCATCTTAACCAAGGTAGTTTAAAGCATTTGGAAAACACAGTTTTTAGTTGATTTTTTCTTCCCTAAGACATTGTCACCAAAATTTTCTGGTTTGAATTAAAAGTTATGGTATCTGAATATAATACAAACAAAGTATAAGCCTGAAATTTTAAACTGCTGCAATAGAATATGCAGATGGGCCAGTAGTTCTTCTCCGCCTGCTGCAAATGTTACTAAAGTAATTCTTTGTTTAGCTACTCCTGTTAAGTCTGCTGCCCGTAAGTGATTACTTCCTTGAAAATGGCTCATCCTTCACTCTGTTGATTCTACTTCTTGCAGTCCATAACTCAGCACTTTTGAAAATAAAGTAAAAAGAAATAATTGAACTGCCTAAATAAGGTGAGTTACCAACTATGGGAATCCAAATTTTCCAGTTGTCTTGGTCACGTATCACAAGTTAGCATGCAGCCTGCCTTCATGGCCTGGACTAAGTTTTACAGGCTTTGCATAGTCATCATTTTCTGTTCTGCCATTTGTCTTGGACCAGCTACTTTGGCAGCACAAAATTTTCATTTTATTCTTTTCTGTGTTCCAAGAACAGTTCCTCTCCCTTCCAGGAGAGCAGAGCAGTGAGACAGGGCAGGATCCAAACAGAGAAATCTCAATTACCCTAATCCTCAACTTAAATGCTGATATTGGTATGGGTGGGTGTGCGAATCTTCAAAATATTACTGCATAGTTCATAACAAGAAATTTAAAATTAGAGGTGTCCAGTAGGAGCCTCTTAACTCCTCCTAGATTTCCTATTGAGGAGTCTGCAAAACTCTTCTGCGTCTTTTCAATTTTTTACTTGGTGTGATTTCTCACTAGACCTGTTGTCTGAGCCACCCAAAACATGTGGGAAGAGTAAATCTTGAGAGAGCTTTCCACTGACAGCTATAGAAATAATGTTTCTCTGTGTTTTCTATAAGAAAAGGCAAACAACTCTTTCCAGCACTGAGTACCTTAGAGCCAGTGACAGTGCTCTAAGTCTGCCACTTCAGCATTGCATGGTGTAAGAAAGAATCAAATATTTTCACGTAAATAGGTTAAATCCAGCTAACTGAGCTTTAACATAATTCTAACAAAAGAATTTGTAATCTGTTCTACTTTTAATTTCATGATACTTTAAAAATAAACATTATTATCTGCTTTGAATCCTAATTTCTCCACAGACACTTTTGTTCTTGGTGATTCCTTATTGGAACCAGAGTGCATCGAAAATAATTACAGAAATAACATTTACAAGTCGAGGATAGCCCAAAGGAATTCTCTTAATGCCACAGAGAAGATAGATGTCTAGAGGCTTCTGATATGACAGAACTGATAAAATGATTTTTTTTTTCAGTTAGGTATACTGAGTCTAGTGTATTCATTGCTTTTTGATTAACAATTGGTTCATTACTGTTGCATTTAAATCTCTTTTGTTGGAAACTGAGAAAGCACAGGATACTAATAGTCATCTTTCACATGAAAAAGGTAAATCTGAAGTTTTCACAAAATGCTAAACCCACATCATTACTGTAATCTTGTACAGGCAAATAGAATGAATTAAAAGCATTGATTATGCAAATCAAAAAACATGGTAATTTCTAGTTAGTATTTCCATCTTCAAATCATAAATCCCAGTGTGGTCTGAATTTATCTACTTTTATTAACTTTTCATAATAAATTTTGAATTATTCCAAATTGAAAAATTAATTGTAATTGAATAATTTTTTGAACAGTGTGCAGTGGGATTGCTGAATTCTAATCGATACTAAGAAGGCTTTCCATCAGGTTCCCTAGAGTACCTGTAGTATAACTAATAAAATTAAATATTGATGTCAGATGTCTTTTACGATGTGCATGGGATTTCACTCTTCAACAGCATTTTCTTTGGAAAAATTAATCTGCAGTGGTCCCTTGCTAAATAAGGCATGTAGCCTTCAAGACAGGCAAATCTGTGATTCTGCTCCCTTATATCCACATAGCATTAGATCTAGAAAAGGGGGCTATGTTATTCACTCCAGTGCTCAGTTCATCTAAGGAGCATGAGGAGATGGTAGAAAGATTTGCCTGTGTGTTTAATTCAGTTTATGTTTAGCACTCCGTAAAATTTTACAGAATTAAGGTTTGTCTGCTCTTTTACTTCACCATTCAAAACTTGCACTATTTCCACTGTAAATTCTAGATTGCAGGTCAGATTGTTGAAAGCCTTAAAGATCTGCCCCATTGCAGGAGACATTGAGAGCTGTGGATATGTAAGATGGTGTAGCAAGTTTTTTTTTCCCTATTTTCTTGCTGAAGCCTCCATGTTCCAGATGATAGCTCTCTTCCTAGTGTGCACCCAGTGAGAAGGACACAACAGATAACTATTGCCAAAAGCTGATATCTTGAGTTGATTAATCAAAACCCCATTGATTTATAGTTTTTATGACTCTTTGGAAATTCACTAAAAGCATTGTATGATCCCTTGTATAACTGATTTATGAAGTCTTTCATTCAATATGATGTATTAGGTACACAATATTCGTAGTTCCTAGCATAAAGCGGTGCATACCTATGCTTTCATTCAATATAACAAAATACATATCCACTAAGTGCAAAAAGGGGTGGGAAAGCCAGGAACTAATTTATATAGAGAGTAAAGCATAGTAAATATTTATATTTCAATGTTTTTGCTTAGTATGTTTATTTATAAAGTCAGGGAGACAAGACACTTTTCCTATATTGCATCTCCAGTATTGTGCACTCATACAGATAATGCACTTAGTGAATATAATTGACAGGGTTGTTGCTGTACTGTTTGTTTATCTTAGTGAAGAAAATAATATTTAAGCACCAATATTTGGTGGAATACTGCTGAATTCTCCAATCACCTGGAAAATATTTATAAAACCTTTATCATATTAGCCATGCCTTAAAATGCCATTTATCTGCAACTCAGGTGTGGACTGAGCGTGTTCAGGGCAAAGGGTTAGTATTCTCAAAGCTCACTATCAGGTTCACATCCACTTTTCAAAAGCTAATTAAAGCATCAACTCTTAATGTAAAATAAAAAGCACATGCCTTTATTTCTGTAGCCTAATGACAAAGGTGTAGCCTAGCATTAATTATATCCCATATAGCAAATTATGAAAAAGCAATTCCCTGAAGTATTTATCAAAGCATAACACATCATCTCACAAAGGAATAACATATTCTTCCATTTCATTTGGCAGACTCCCACCCTTCACCCCTCACATATTGCAACGTCCTATACCCTTTTCTTCTGTTTGTTTGTGTTTTTGGTTGGTTGGTTTGGGTTTGTTTTTTTTTTTAGCAATGCTTTTTCAATTGCTAACTATACATTCACTTTAGAACCACAAAAAATGCTATTTGGTGTCTCAGTTTGGAGCTTACATCTACGTCCATGGCAGCAAACAAGGTAACTTCCCTTTCTTAGCTCCACCTTTCCTCAGGAATGTATTTTGGTTATCTATAAAGATTATACTAATGCAGTAAAAGCAAAATAAAAGCACATAATAAAACAAGCTGCTGATGCCTGATAATTCAAAATATATTTTATCATTTTGCTTTTTTTATTATCATATTTTCAACGTATACTAATTTAAAACCTGCCCCCCCTTTGGGGCTGCTTAAAATTTGGGTTTAATGATTGTCTTGCTGTGACCAATGCTGACCATTCAGAAAACCATGCCCTGTTGGCAGGTTTTTTCATTTGCTCTGTGTTTAGTCTAAAAAAAAGGAAATTTGACCAAAAGGATCAGACCAAAAATTTTTCCGTATATTTTGAAGTTGAATTTTATATTTCTAGTCTAACTGTGTTAACGAGCCAGGATCAACTTGGCCTAACCATCAGGTTGTTTGGAAGTCTTTAGTGTGTTAGCAAAACAAATGCAAAGAAATGAAAAACATTCCTTTTAAAAAAAATCTTAGTATTTGAGGAGAAATACTCTTCTTGCTGGAAAAGCTAGGCTGTGCTTCTCCTCTTGGTGAGGTATTTCTCACTGATATGAACAGCAGATGGGCTCCAGTGGCATGTCCTTGCTGGAAAGGGTTTGGTAGGCATGATGGCACATCCAATGACACTTTTACAAGTCTTACATAGACTGCCAAGAGCAGTATCTGTCTCACTGTTGTTGTAACTGAACAAATCATTGGAATCTTGAAGAAGTTTTTTCAGGAAAGAGAATGACCAATCCAGAAAAATGAAGTTCCATGGCAGAGAACATAATAGGAACAATGGTGTCTTTTTGTTCTCTTTTCCCTCCCTTAGAAAGGTGAATGAGAATCAAGTTAATCAATCAAATATAATTTTCATGCTTTTTTTTGAAGCAGGGTACAGCATGGGAGAATAGCAAATCAGAAGATTGTGACAAGTTTTGGAAGAAGCATTTATGATGTGCATGGAGACATAAAAATCCGAAGAAAGGTAGAGCAGTGAAGAGAAATATGAAAGGAGAGAAATGAAAAGGTGGACAGGAAAAGGGTCTGAAGAGACAGAAGAGATTAAGATTGTGTAGAAAGAGACTAGAAGAACAAATAAGCATGTTGAGGAGAATAAATACATGGTATAGAAGGTTAGAGATTTGCTGGGGTAGAGCCAGAACACAGGATGAGGAGGAGCTAAAGGTAACTGAGGAGACTGGAAAGAAATGGGATGATGTTGAAAGAAAATATTCTAGTAGGTAGTTATTAAAGTTATGTACATTATACTTATTTTTTATTGTCATCTTATCATTCTGCATCACTATCTTTATTAAGTGAAAGTGAAGGGAAATGTGCAGCAGGAAAGGTGGGAGACAGCATTACTGTCGGAGACTGGGAAGGAACTGGGGAAGAGGAGGGAAAACATAAAGCAGAAGCTAAAGGAAAGGTGATAGGATGAGAAGAATGAGGATGAAGAGCAGAATTGAAGGACTGAGAGAGAGAGAGAGGAAGGAGGGGTAGCTTTTAGGAACAGCATCAAGATCCACTTTATGCATGCAAACATCATCTTTAATGATCATCCTGAAATGTACATGCATACTTTGCAGGTCAAACATCATTGTGTAGTATAGTCAAAGTATATGTTCATTGTAATAGCCTAAAAGTTTTTGAAGGAAAACTCATTTTTAGCTATGAGCCATGATTTATTCATTTATTTATTTATATGCTTGGCATTAAGTTCCATAGGAGAGCTTAATTTCACAGTGTCACTGGAAATTAGACAGAGGAACAGTACATAATAGTACAAAAAATGGAGTCATAAATAGTGTAAAAAAATGGAGTTATGTTAAAATCAGGGTAGAGGCTTTGATAGTTTGATTTCTGTTATCACCACATGAAGAGGAAGTGACTTTTTCTCTCTTATTTTAAATTTTGGAAATGGTGATGTTTTAGCAATGTCTGTATTCTGAGAAACTGCTCTTCCAAGAGGCACATACCAACTGAGCCAGAGCTGGTGGCCTGTATGCACAGATCCTCATCTTGCATACACCAAGATGAATCTCTGTGAATTACAGAGCACTGCAAAGGAGCAAAATGTCACTGCTCTGCATGTCTGGAATGGGGAAAAATAGGAGATGGTCGCGTTTTTTGTATAGTTTGCTATCCATACAAGCTGCCACCTGGAAAGCAAACAGCTCATGGAGGGTGTTGTTTTTCCCTTCACAGCTGGCAGTTGCCTTTGTTCAAATAAGCCCAGAAATGTTTGCAATAAAGGCACAAATATCCTCCAAGAACTTACTGAAGGATACTCAGTAAATCTTTCAGTCAAGCCTCAACATCAGCAACCACAAACAAAAGGTACCAGAAGATTCCTTTTAAACAGGAAGAAAGATAAGTTTTGATACTGAGGTTGCTTTCTTAAAAATTCTGAGTGAATAAAGTAGTCTTGACAGAAAGTTCCCAGTTATGGATTACCTATAAAAAGAATAAAAGAGATGAACACTGAAGGTTTTTCATGGCTGTAAACAAATAATTTGTGAGCACACTGTGCTCAGACCACAAATAGAAGCAGGAATTAGAAGTGCCCCTAGCTGACCAGCATATACATATATCATTGGTCTGGTGTAATGAAGATTACCTGATAAAGATCACAATATGACAGTTTTCCTTTTGCATTGGCTGCTGAACAGCCAGAAACTGTTTTCTGCGGCCAGCCAACTATTGATCCAACTCCCTCCTGTCAGTGATGCAGTTAATGGGAATTCCACAGGCAAATAAAAGCTACATTTTGTCTTCATTTTCATCTGAAATATGAGCTGGTCCTTTGTACTCCAGACAGTCATTTATTACTCATTTTCCTTTATTGATGTTTATGAGCTGAAGCATAAAATGATTCTCAAATGTAGTTTAATTGAGGCAGCAGTTGACACTGTGACCATGATTACTGCTGCACCATCAGCTGCATTAAATCCATGAATCAAGGTTTGCTTTTCATTGGTCTTCGAGGCAGCATACGGTAGAAAGTATCCTTAAAATGCAACTCTGCTGTAGCTGGAGAAATATGTCGATTTGTCTTCATAGGGACCGAGGGGGAAAAAAGTGCCCAAAGTCCTTAGCAAAACAGCAACAGAGCAGTAAAGTGTTTCTTATTACTTTACATTCAAAGACTCCTACCACCCCCCTACCCTGGGTCTTAAAAGTTATTTGTAAAATAGTCTTTCTTATATGCTTTTTAATATTTTTCTCACTGAATTATGAGCAACGAAATGAATAGAAGGAAGAGCTGCCATACACAGCAAGAGGGGAAGCCAAGACACTCAATTCATTTGTAAAATGGTAAGGACAATCAATACTGTGGGGAAGTATTTTTTATATGCAGTTATTAACTCATAAGCTACAGTATATCTCATCTCATTTCAACAACAGCTGAGGTCTCCATTTCCCCCTGGAGACCCCTGCAGGTCCCATTATGAGAATCATAAATAATATGTGCTAATGAGATATGAATTGATTATGTTGGAAAAGCTGACATTTTCATCCATCATTCTAAATGATGTTTAACAATGGATTACCAGCCAGTAATTCCTCTGATATGAGATTAAATAAAATAGCAGGCTGTTTCAGCAGGCTAGCTCAAGGAGATGGCAATAAATCTGCTCAATTACTGTATTACGAATCCGTTTTTCACTGCTAAGGATATTATTATTTCATTTAGACTTGTTCATGCATCATAGATTATTTTATTTCAGTCAGTCAATGGGAGAAACTGCAGTATTTTATTCACTGAGCTGCAAAGAACTGGGCTTTGATAGAGTACAGTATGCACAGCTCAGTGGGCCTCCAGCGGATAGAAGAAATGCTACTGAGCTCCTATCAGATCAAAAATACATTGTAAAATCCACATTTCAGGAGCCAGCATTTTGTTTTCAACCTAATTTACTTTACTTATCTGAAAAATCTCAACCGAAGGATACTGCCTAAAAAGCTGATCAATTGAAACAAAATTATTGGCTCCTCTAAGATGATTTGTACTTCACCTTGGTCCTGTAGTATATTGAGAATTAGATCATTCGGACTATCCTTTGGTGTGGCAAATTAGATTGCAAATAACTGTAGTACAAATGGTCCCTTTTTTGTTCTTGCTCAGGAAGGAGGGAAAATAAATAAATAAATAAATAAGAATGCAAAGTTTATTAACAAACACCTATCAAAGAGTTATTTCCTTTGCCAGCCTGATCTCACAGTCTTGACAAACTCCCCTTCCTTGCAACAACATCTAATACTTTGCAATTCATTCAGCACCCACTGTAGAACCCAACACAGAGTTTTTAGTAACTGCAGCATATACTGAATAGACTGGAGCATGCCCAGTGCCCAACCAAGCCACCTGGATATGGGAAACCTTGAGTTTTCCCCGTCTGCCCTGGTCTGCAAATTGGTGCAGCAGGTGGTTTGTGGCTAGCACAACGCTCATACGCCATCGATGAACCCGGCTATTTTACCAGCCTGTTTTTCTGTAAAAGAAGAAGAAAAGATTAACATGATTATTCCTTCCCTTTCTAAATGCTGGGAAGGCCACAGCCTTACAGTGTCAAGCAGTAATCCATTCCTTCCAGAGAGGTACCTATGCCAAACCTGCTTCTCAAGTTCCTCTGCACAGACCCTACCCCTTTCCTCTACTTATGGGCAACCCTCAAAGGAAAAGATCAAAAAGGTAGGCTTTTCTTCAAAAGCAGGATAACAAGATCAATTATGCTTTAGTTGTGGAAACTCTGTACTGATGTGCAGTGGTTAGATGGAAGATGCATGGACTAGAGTTCATTTCTTTTATCACTCAAGGGTCAGCTGAGGAGTGACAGGTGCTGAGGTGCCCCAGAAAATATGCTCCAGTAATAAGTATCTTCCCCGACTTACTGTTTCTGAGCCCAGCAGAAAAACTTACCTGATGGACCTGTTGCAAAACATTGTAACTCTGGAAGCATAACCTGATGTATAAGTGCAGTGCTGGACTCCCATTCAGCTCTAAGGGAGGCAGTAAGGGAGTCAGTGTGGCTAGGTCTTTGAAAAAACAATTTGACTCTCAGACAAAAAAGCAACGAGAACTGCAGGGAATTTTTTGGGGCAGGAGTAGAGCTAAACCAGAAATGTCATTATGCCTCTGTGTTGACTAACACTTCCTGTTAAAAATGGATACGGTAGAATTAAAGAACAGACCTGGAAAGATGACGGGATCGTATAGATATGGAAGTACTTGTGTGCAAAGAGAATAGAATAAACCTCTTCGATTTGGAAAAGACTTGTAATGAAGAAAGAAGATATTATAAATCTAGAATTGAGATTTTTTTTTTAAGTATTTATCAAAAAATAGGTCATTCAAAGAAATGTTTGAGCAATTTTCAAAGAACCAAAACATTTTAAAAACCTCCCAGATTTAGATTGTAGTTTTCATCTATTGTTTTCTGTATATCAAAATGTAACAGAGATTAAATAATTCAACGAATAATATTTCCATCATGTTTTAAATACAAAAAAAATCCATGTAAAATAAAGGCATTTCTATAACAGAAGAATATCTTAATCTTTGAAAATAATATCTTAGTTTTCTCATAAGGATCATATGAATGAAATAACACCTGTAGCATGTCTATGAGTTCTGGTTCATAATACTAGCACACTAGATAATAAAGAAGTCTTGTCATCAGATTTCCTTGCAGATACCTGCTTGTGTTTTCCCTGCATGAGGAGTACTGCTTCTTTCTTACCTGCTTTACCTGAACTTAAATATGATTTTATCAGCCTTTACAGATTTTGGCTATGTGACCAGATTTTTGATGCTCTGGTGCAAGGTACAGAGGATATGTGTCTGTGGTTGTTATTCAGCTGTCTGCATAGTGGCTAGCATTTTTGAAATAACTTCTTGGAATAAGTGCTGGATATTTAAAAAACTTTTCATGAGGGGTTTGTTTGTTTGTGTGAGTTTGTTGTTTTGGGTTTTTTTTTTTTAAATCTAGCTTTGCATTTTAGTACCCAGTGCTACCATAAGAATAGGTTAACATAAAAAAAGTTGCAGGGCTTTGAAAACTGGCAGGTTTCCTATCCAGTAGGAAAGACCCATCCCTGTACTCACTTTCATATAGTAGTTGATGAATGTTGACATAGTGACTGCTAATGTGATTAACTGTATTAACGATTTTGAAAAGATAGTAATAATTGTGACTTAGGCTGAAGACTTTACTAGAGTTGTAAATGCTTAAACTGTCAAGATGTTTATACTTAAGTCAGTCACGTTTCACAAGGCAGTCAATGTCAAGCCAACACCTAAATTTCAGGGATTTTCTGTAAAAGTGGGTGTACATTTTTAGGGATGAATGTATTAATTTTCATTATTATCCCTATTTAAGGTAAGAATGCTCTTTTCAATTTATGCATTTTGAAGCTCAAGAGACAGGAGAAGCAGAGGAGGCATGCTTTTGGCACTCACTCACCTCCCCAGGATGGATTTAGTAGTCAGTGAACCTTAAGTAATTTATCTTGAGCCTCTATGAAGTAAAATCTTGTAATTCTCAGAACATAGTCTTGGGGTACTACAGAATATTCTGTCTTCCAGTTAGAGAGAAAGAAATAATTCCTGCCACAGGAAAACTGATTGGGTTCTAAGGTTAAATGTATAAAAGCACGAATCCTATAACTCAGGACCTGAACTTTCATAATGGTTTCTATGATGCCCCCGGCAGAGTTTAAAAATCTTAATGGCATAACACATCATGGTGAATCTCAAGCAATGCTGCAAAATTTCTGCCTATTTTCACTGAGAACTCTCTCTTATTTACACTGTAAAAGTAGATGACTCGTTGGTATGCATAAATGTGCACAAATGTGATGTGCCATGTCCTGGCAAGACGATTCTCCAAGCTAACTGCATGTGAACTAATTATTTCACCAATTTTGAGAGGTTTTTTTGAAGCCTGTACTAATACAGACAGTCATGTTGTAAATCAGGATATACAGGTATGATGTAGATATGAGCATATAAAGTTGTGACATTTGAGGTTTGGTCACTCAGAGCTGAGCTGACCTGTGCGAGTTGTGCAACTGAAGGCCTTTACAACGATCTGAGCACTGAATTACAGGCAACATTTGCCTCCAATGTGTCTCTAAAATCTCTGAATTCCAAAATTTCTTTCCCATGCTGTTTAAAGCATGTCTGAAACTGGACCTCAGAAAAAAACCCATTACATAGTTGTTGGTGCAAAAAAAGTCAAACAACAGAGTCCCTGGAGATTAAAAACAAATCCCATAATTTCACAGGATTCATAAATGATCCCAGTGGCCATAGACAATATTTGAAATGAAAGGATTATTTGAATGTTTAAGTATTTTCTATCTGCCTTAACAACAACTGCATTTATAACATGCCAAATACTACTTATTATCATTTAACATGTAGATTAAATTGTGGACATTAAGAGTGACTCCAAGTATGTTATGAGCCAAGTTTCCTCATGGTTTTAATAGATAACTTATTTTTAAGGAAATTTTGCATTGAGATTCTGAGTTCTTTCAGCAATCTGGTATAAATGAGCACAGAATATTGATACGAACAGTCAAAAGCCTCAGCAGTGGTGTTTTCTCAGTAAGAATGTGAGTGTTTCTACTAAAACTCAGAGGTCCTCACTGCTGGTATGAGAACTACAGACACCAGTGTAAGTGTTCAAAAGCAAATCTTGGGTCTGTGCAGGTTGTAACAATGACACTGATGCTTTTCCTCAGTGTTTATTCACAGCTGTATCATGTTCATCAGTTCACGCCTTCTCACAATCATTTCAAGTATTTTCAGGGCTTTGTAGATCAAGAAATGCAAGTCTGGAACACCAGAATTGGATTAATTGGCACATATGTTAGGTTTATTTTTCCCTTTATCAATTTTTCTTCCACATTTTATGCTTGAGAAGTTCATCCACACTTATTCATGGCTGGATATTTAAAACGTTTTTCAGCTAGCCCCCACTCTTTTAGTGACAATAATTCATCACCTTCTGGGGTGAGGAAAGAAAATTTTTCCATTTCTTCAGTCCTTCTTGTCATCCTAAAACTGAGATGTGCCTGCTCAAGTGCCTTGCACTCTGCACCACACCTCTGAGCAACTCCTCAGCTCGATGAACCTCTGTCTGTCTGTCTCTCTTTCTGAATGTTTTCTCCCACAGCAGCAGTAGCAGGGGCAGGTTGCTGCATGACAAATGTTACTGTGTCACCTCCTTCTGGTGCCAGCCCCTGGGTGCAGAGGGAACTCCAAGTACTCTGCAGTAACTTCAGCATCTCATTCACATCCAAAGCAGCGAAGGAGATGCTGAGTGGGAAGGGACATTTCTTGCAACTGGTATTTGTCTCTCAACTGCTCACTGCAAGCAGGCACACTCAAAAAGAATGGAACTTTTAAGCGGGGAAAACTACTAGTATTTTATGACAAGCAATATTAAGCTTTTCCCACCTCTCTTTCTTGCTTCCAGATAACACTGGTCCACTAGACCAATGTTGCATAAAAGAGTTATGAATTTATGAATTTTGGAGATTTTCTGCAATAAGATTTATGGGAATCCATTCCTGATGTAAAAGTTGATCCTAGCTGATTAGACTTTTCACTGAGCAACTGGTTCCTGTGGCCTGAAGGCCAGACTGTCATATCTATTTTACCTATTTTCCTCTTTTAGGTTAGTATATTATGATTGTGTTGAAAGACTGTATGAAATCACCTTAAATTCTGTAGTTCTTCTGATAAAAGACTGTGTTTTAGTAATAGCAGCCATTATAAGTATCCAGGCAATAAAGCACGGTGAAATCACAGATATAAACGGGTCATCTCCCTGAATTAAAGACTATCTTAAAAACAGAAAGAAAAAAATTACAGATTTATTGCCCAATCAAAAAAAAAAATTCTTCACAGTTCAATGATAATTCTGGGCTAGCACAGTCATCAATATCAGATTTACAATAAAACATCTGGGAAACACATGCAGAAATAAACTTATTCAAACAGAGAGTAATTTGTGAACATACCCTGTCTTCCAGTCCCAAAACTGGGTTGATTTGTGGTATCATTTTATTTCTTGCTTGCTTTCTTTCTTTCACACAACTGAAAGTTGGTTCAGAAGTGCAGAGCTGGGCTAGAGGTCAGAGATCATATTTCCTTTCACATTCATGTATTTTGTTGTGGGAATTGAGCAAAAGAAAGCGCAAAACATACAAGGTTAAAACTTTCTCAGTATGTCAAGGATATTCTTTTTTATTAAGAACTTAATTTTTCTAAATAAACTTGATTAAAGTGTCAAATGTTGCTACTTTAATATGTATAAACCGAGATTTGAAAGAATCTTGAAAACATTATAATGCTGAAGCCATATTCACATTTATTTTGGCTTTGCTTTTCTTTTGTTTTCTTTTCTTATAGATTTTTTTTAGACCTGGAGCAAATCATAATGATGAAACTTAGGTTTCTTCATAACAGGGGAAGGAAAAAAAAATTGTAAAAAGCCGGTTTAGTCTCATTGGACAACATTATGGTAGTGGTAGAATTAACTTGTTCAGATAGTAACTAAACCTAATTTCTTTTTATTTAACCATTTTAGAGTACTAAAAGAGAGGCCTTTTATAACCAGCAAAGTACCTGCAAGACTTCTTAATAGTAGCTTCTTTGGTCAGATGTATATAAAACACCGATGTGAGGGCTGATTCCCCATCTTCCTTTCCTTTTCCTGGCAGAACTGTGGCATTAGGGTCTGACAGCCACCACGTGTATTTGACGTTGCTGTAATCTTGTGCCTTCCCCTTGCAGCTGTTTCTGTAAACACGTGTGGATAGTCGTTCTCCTGTGCCTTGTGCTGAGCAAGCCTTGCTTTTCTTGGAGCCTGGCCAGCAGCTAATAGGAAGGCAGCGTGTGTGGATCCACGTGTGTCGTGCCCCCAGCTCACCCCGAGGCTGCAGCCCACGGCCACGTGCCTTCCCCTTTGGGCGCCTGGGGTCATATCCACTTCTCCTGCTGCACGGCGGGATTTCACTCGGCCTTTCCAAAGGATGGAGTAAGCTGCAGGGGTATCACAGTTACAGGGCATTTGGTAGGGTTGTCATAATATTAAAGCTCTGTAGCTTCCTAATTCAGAAAAGTTTCACTTGCTTGGAATTCCTCTCAAAATCCTAAATGCGCGCACACGCACATGTGTGTAAAATCCATCTGTTTCATCCAGTTAGCATTGCTGGTTCTGCTTTTTCTCCATTACTGTGATTTTATAGAATGAAATGCTGCAGAAAAATAAAAGGATAATTTAAGAGCAAATCCACCCTAAAAAGTAAAAATCAATCTCTCTCTCTTTGCACAGAAAGCCCAAGGGAATAGAATACCAGGAATCATGGGTATCTTGCTTCTAGTTTTTGATGCATGTTCTGATGCAAAAGATTAATGGTTTTCTCTTGGGGATAAAGGATTGCAAGGTCCGAACAGCCAGAAGTTTGTGTGTCTATTTATCTAATGGCAGAGTACAGAAGTCAGCAATGGGCATCTTTTCCTTGACAACAAATGACAAGTAAGCCCTTGTACCACAATGCTACCATTGTTTAACTCCTTCTGAAGGTGATTTATGGAAGGCAGAATAAAAATGGAGGATAATATACTTTCTGCTGAGTCAACCCAAATTTGACCCAGGAAGCTCTAACTAAATACTTTTTTGAAACCTAATGAGTAATCAAACAGTCTTGGTGATTAAAAATGTGTTGCTAAGGCCAAATAGACTGCTGTTTTACTTGTCATCCTTGGCCTTTGTTCCTTTTCCTCTCCCGACACATTGATCTGTCTCAGAAACTCTATGGGAATGCCAAAAAAGTATCCATTATTTGGTTGCCACATAGAACCAGTGAACAAACTAAGGCACCATGGCTTCTTGGAGCAGTGACTGCGGATGGTCTGAGGTAATGGGTAGTCCTTCCACTTGCACATTACTGGGTGGTTATAAGAGTATTTTCTATGCCAACACTTCCATCTCTTACAACAGTTATTCATGCAGATAGTTCTGCAATTTGCTTTTCAAACCTGCTCAAATCAGTGAGTAGCTAAAAATACCTGAATAAACTATAGCAGATCTGTCTTGAGACAAGCAATCACATTTATGGTAGGGATTTTAAAAAGCAGAAAGGTCTGCAAAGCAAATAATTTCTATAATAATTATTGCAGTCACACTGTGTACCTAGCCCTAATATTCTGTTTTTGACATGATTAGCAAAACCATAATCGGAAACTGTGTAATGGTGAGATTAAAATTTTAAACATTCTAATGACCCACACAAATTTAAAAAAAAAAAAAAAAAATCTCTGCAGTATTTAGTACCTGTTGCTAGAACTGCATTTGGTGTAAATTCTGATATGTTACATTTTCTTTACAGTATTAATTCGAAATTTATGCCATGTTTATTTCGTGTCAACCCAGCAATTAAAAGATAAATTAAACAAAAATATCCTTTCCCCTCTTACAGACAAAATACAATTACTTGAAACGTAGATACTAGGACCTGTGTAATTTTATAAAATTACCTTCAAGAGAGACAAAAGGGAACACTCATTGATAAATCAAATCCCTGCCCTGATTAATTCTGGAAAACATCAGTAATCAGTGAAATTCTCATTTTTACTTCTGGTAAGACAATATGCTGTACCTAAAGCAGTGAAATAATTATTCATTGTATGTACTACGTTCACAGTGAGAGTAAATGTGGAGGGAAGAGCCTCAGTTTGAGATCAGAGCTGTTCGAGTACAGAAATTGCTTATCTTGCATATTTTATTTGTTTGATCCCCTTAAGCTGTTTGACCTTTCATTTCATTCTGTGGTGGGAACCTCTTTCCCAATGTTACCCTAGTGATCAGCATTTTCTGATTTGAATAACAATGCCAGTTCAGCATTGTGAGGAATTGCATACACCTATTCACTTGTGCACTGCAAACTCTTTTCCTATGATTCACAACAAAGTGTGATAATTAATCTGGTTTAGGCAGCTCTAGGAATATATCATCAAACCCAGGAAAACAGAAAAGAGCAAATAGATGACAATCTAGCCTTTAGCTCATTTTTATGGAGATGGAAGTGGACCATAGCAAAGGTCAAATTCAAGGTCAAGATGGAGACCATTGAAGAAGCTCTGATGGGGCTGGTTCTTCCTGCAGGTCCATTCAATCTAACCAGCCAGGTGTATAAATAGAGCCCTTCAGCTGCTGGCCCAACCAGCCTCTTCACATCACAATCAGCAGACAAGCACAAGCAATTTACTGCTGAGATCATTTCAGAGATATGCTACAAAAGGCACAACATAAGTTGTCAAACTGAAGAGTTAAACTGAAAAAAACTTTGGCTATAAAAATATTATCTTCTTTTTCTAGACAATCACTGTGTTAAATTAATGGCACTTATTAAGATTTGTTTATACATCAAATAGTAATTTAATAACTAGTTAGGTCAGACTTTTAATTATTATCTATTTTTACTTTGTGTATGTTTCATAACTAGATTTGTAGGTGTTTAATTTCATCCAGCAACTTGAGATGGTACAAATTAATTGGGGGCTGCTAATTCAGTAGTGATTTGAGCTGGGAATTTTTTACACTACCTGTTTTATTACATTAATGGTCCAATCCCGCTGCTACCAAAATTAATAGGAAAATCTCCCACTGATTTCAGCGAATTCAGGTTGTAGCCCAAATTGTAAGTAGTAGCTACTCATTTTTCCTCCAAAGAAGGCAATGTGGTGAATGGTAGACCAACTTATGAACAAGAATCTCTTTTAGTAATAATATGATCTGTTGTGTTTATATATTATAACTTCAAATTCTGACTTCTAGCTGTGACGCTTTCAAGACTTTTTTCTTAACTAAAAGAGAAGGGAAATGAGTTATTCAAAATGATACAGTCTAATCTAGTCAAGATCATATTTCATTGTGTACTAAGTGTTTAAAACAATTCATGCTGTATTAAAACAAGGGGGTAAGTAATAAAAAAGGTATTATTTCAAGTTGAAAGTTAGTAATAGTGCAGATGTTAGGTAAGTTCAGTAATTGTAATGGTGCTTAACAGTGCCACTATAATTAACAATTCATTGTTATTTCCAAACATTTTTAGAGGTTTAGTGCACAACTGTTCAAAATGGAAACAAGATGATGTCTTGCAGGTGAATTTTTAAAACAAATATATTCATTGAATTTTTTGAAGTAGTTTAAATCCATCACTTATGATTGTATGGGAGCAAGCATTCCTGAGATTTTGAGCAATTTCTTCAGTCATTTCAATTTTTTTTTCTTCCTGTTCTTCATGTGACTCTGAATTTGAGTAATGCCTATGTTTGAGCATCCAATGAAACAAGAAATGGTTTTGTATCATTTTCCCTGCTACCAGTGCTAAATGAGTGATCATCAGGCATTCTGCTTCCTACTGTCGTGTGTAGAACAAAGACTTACTTTTCAGACAGCGTTTTTTTCCCCATAAACACTTATTTCTATTTCTTTGTACATGCACTTGTCCATATAGAAAATTTCTTATGTATGGCCTAAACACAATTGGTTATTTGTCATTTTACTTTAAAGACAATACTATTTTTAATTACTTAGAATGTTTAAATGACAACTTCAGTGGGTTTAAATGGTGAAGTTTTAGAGCTGTTTCCTAAAATTAAGACTGAACATCTACTCTGCAGGATGTGAGTATTCTATTCTGTTTTAGAGAGGTTCAAACACTATCCTCATTTAGGTGTATCTGAGCTCCCTCCAGTAGTGCATTAAGCAATCTGACTTAACATCTATCACATGTAGTTCAGGCGCTCTCTCATCTCCACCCCAGGGAGAGAACTGTGTGCCTAGTGGCATGTTTTGTTTTTATTTTAAATGTCCAAGGAAAGTGGGTAGTGTTAATGGCATCAGACATCCATTTCCTTGCAATTAGCTGTCTGTGTTGTCACAATGCCCTGCTGCCTTTAAATGCTGTGGGCGAGGAAAGAGAGACAGAAAAAGAACGTGTTCATCAAATTTCATTTCAGTCCCATTTGAAACCCTTCCCCCACAAATATTTTTTAATTTGGAGATATACTCTAGAGCTACATGTAATCTTTTTTTTCTAAAAAACTTTTTATCCACAAAATGCAGATTCATGTTGCTTAGGATATTTTGCAATTTCATGTTGAACTATTTCTGGTTTTTAAAAAACTTGGCATAGCATAGCCTTTGCATTTTCAATAGAATCTGTTTATACTTAAAAATCAGTTTTGTGAGGCAGGAGAAAACGGTGTGACTCCTGCAATTTCCTCCTGTGTGGAGACTGTGTTTTTCAGAAAACCATCCAACAGATGGTTTTCTAAAAGGATGTAGTAGAAGAGCAGCATCTCCCAGCTGGCTGAGGGAGAGCCATTTTGGAGTCATGTAGATTCAGTGGGATTTGGATCAGGCATGCAGAGGGTCCCCTTTTTCCACTCAGTTTGATGGTTTTCAGAGTACCTCTTGCTGCTGTCTTCTTTCAACAATGCTTTTGACTGTAGTATAATTAATTACTCTTGTAAATGTTTTGAATTTTAATTCTTTACTGTATTCCTTTCTCATTGTTTCACTGTGCATTTTTACCTTTTGAACTTGTAACTTTGGCTTTTGCCAGAGCATGTGTCCCAAACAGGCACATGTGATTTATCCTACTGTGCCGCCAGGAATGTCCCAGTCTGTGGGCTCATAATTCAGGTGCAGAGTGACATCTCTGACATCTGAGTCAGAGATGATTTTCTGACATGCTGAGGGCTCTTCATTGGCAAAGAGCTCAGAGAAGCAGAGGGCACACCTCAATAGCCTTGTGGTTTGTAACAGGACTTAGTCATTGGCAATGTTTATATACAGTTATCTACTTTTTTTCCTCCTTTCCTGATTGTATGGAAGCCCTTTATAAAAAGCATTTTGATTGCACCAAAGTGTAGCTATTATAATTGTGCACAAGAACTGGGGGGGCAGCATCTAATGATAGATATTTTTCATCATGGATGAGCTGCAATCATCACAGTATGCACTTCCTCTCAGCCATATAGCATGGGGAAGCTCACTGTGTAAATTCTGAGATGGTATATTAAAAGGAAATATTTAGGGATGTAGCAGTCGATGAAAAATAAATTGGAAGTATGCTGAGTTAACGAGGGAATGACTTGCAGCTCTTTTGAGTGTGACATGTTTTCAAAGAAAGCTGCCATGAAACAACATTTCAGACAGAAATTTAAATGCAGGTTTACAGTCTGTGCTGTTGTAAAAAAAGGCTGTGTTTAAACTGGGACCCTGAGTGCATCTAAGTTTCTGAGTCTCCCATTCCCTCCTATTGCTGCATGCCACGCTTGTATTCAGGAGGCTCCAACTAAGCAGCATCAACTTGCTTGTGACCTCTTTGAAGAACATATCAGATGTAGAGGGGAAAGAAGAGGTGGAATTTCTTTCTTGGATGGTCTCTTGTGCCCAAGCAGTGCAGGGATCTGAATACTTCAGCTTCTCAAGGCTTCTCTTTCAAATGAAGCCAGAAGTGGTTACCAGCTCTTCATGATTTGGGTTGCACTGGCCTGCTTTAAGATCCTGTTCTGGCTCCCTGATTCCTGGCACTATGTCTTTCAGATGATAGGGAGAGAGTGCTGGTTTTCCATTTTGTAAATGAAGTGGAACAGGGAAGAGGAGGGCTTTCACAGCTTGAGGAGGGCTTTCACAGCTTGAGCAGGGCATGAAGGCCAGGAAAGACTTGGTACAGACCCATTTAACAGAGTTATTCTCTTGTTCTGGCATGCTTTGGGCATGGTATATTTTGGCAGTATCACATGCAGCTCTCAGGAGAGCCAGTGCTGGGGTCCAAGATCAAAAAGATTAATTCTGCCTTTAGGGAAGGTGACTGCTATTCCATGGGCACAGAAGTGCAGTAGTTGTAAGTAGACACATGAATCCAAAATTACTCAGCACTAAGAAAGCTGTATTATTATGGCAAGGCTCCTGGTATGCTCCAGTCCGTGGTGTTCCATGTGCCTTGGCTGAGTTGCCGTGCATCTGCTTCTGCTCATCCATCTTTCTTCTTAAAAGGAGTAGCACAGCATCTTAGACAGCATCTCCCATCCAGCTGCAGGGGGTGGAACTCTTCATGTTCTAACAGGAGACCTGTCTGCCAGAAGCTACGGCAGAACAGCTCTGGTCTCAGCCTGGGACTCCTGATGCATCAGACTGGTGGTTCCAGGGGCAAGAGTAGGGATTATTAGTCCTCTGGCTCCTCCCTGGTTTGGACCTCAGCACAGCAGCTGAGGTACCATCCACTGTGAAGTTGCAGATTTCAGAAGAAAGCTCAGGTTCCCTCCTAGACCACTTGCTCCAGAGACTAGCAGAATTTTGCAGGGGATGGTGCTGGGGAGGAAGAGCTACTTCAGTATTTTGGAAGGTTAAAAGATTGCTGGTGGCTCTGGCTCTGAACACACATTGATATTTAGACACCAACTAAAGGCAGTCCAGGAAACCCAGCGTACTCTGAGGGACAGCAGATTTTGATTCCTTCACCTGGAATTCAAACAAATAGCCTCTATCTCCCAGAAAAATTGCCTGAGTCCTACAGGATTATATTATAGTGCTCTTAGGTTGTCAGCTATTGCAGAAATCTAAATAATCTAAATCTAAATAAATTCACAGGCCAGTGAAAAGGAGAGTGAAAACTGTGTTGATATCACTGTTTCACACAACCCCTCTTTGTTGAATGAAAGAATTGATGAGCAATCAATGACAGTTTTTGACATATTACTTATCCAGTGAAAATCTTAAGTAAAATGCAGAAACAGACCAGAAAGAAAATAAGAACCTGAATTCCTTTGTCACTAATCAAATGCTGCTCTTTCCACTTAGGTTTTCTGGTTTTTCTTCCTTACCCTTTCTCTGCAATATTCTTCAGCCATAGTCTGTACAGTAGAATACATTCAATGAAAAAGATGGCTACAGATTAGTGTTTAGAACACAAAATATGAACTTGAGCGTCAAGGATCTGGACCAAAACCCACTTTCACCCCCTGGTACTCTTTAGACTAGAAAGAGACATCAGTTCTGCTGCTTTGGAAAAAACAAAATACTTCCACTGTATTTTGGGTAGTCTGAACTTGGTGTATGTTAGTCATACTCTGGGAGTAGCAACCAAGTAAACCTATTAGGAGTGAGGGATAGGGGAATACCCCTCTCTCAGATCCTCTATGGCTTTCGACTGTGTATGCTATGGCATCCTAAACTAAAATCCTTCCTTAGGCTTTTAAGTCCTGTTACGGAAATGGACATGAAGTTATGGTAATAAGTGGTGTGGACTAGTATCTGTGGAGTGAAACTATTTGTGCTGGGGATGTCATGTCTGTACTATACACATTTGATGGATTTTTGCTTTGGTCACAGTCCCATGGGCTGAAATCCTATTTGCATTTAGACTGCATGAGGTGCCCTCCTTGAGCACATCTTAAAGCTTAGTTTCATCTGAAAGAGGCCTCGTTCATGTGTTCAGGGAACGCTCCAGGATGCAGGCAGATACCTGCTGAGGGGGCAGTCAGGGGATTCAGTTCAAAAACACAGGTGCACTCAGCACAAGATCATGCACAAACAAGCACAGGCAAAATTTGAAGTGCCTAAACAATATATGTATATAATCTCAAAAATTCCAGTAGCAGTCACACAGACAATGTGTGCAGGTGCTTCTTTAAGCACAGTGGTATTTTTAGAAAAACAGATCATAATTCCCACATGTAATCTGTTGTGGAGGAGATTTTGAACTAAAGTCCTAATCCAATATCTGAATTTAGCTACAAGAATATCCTTGCTTATTTGGTTTTCAGGTTTGAACCTTACAGCCTGTGTTTAAGCAAATGTTCCAGCTTTTTTTCTTTCTTTCTCTCTAGCTCTCTTTCTTTCTTTCTTTTTCTTTCTTTTTCTTTCTTTTTCTTTCTTTTTCTTTCTTTTTCTTTCTCTGTCTCTTCCTTCCTTCCTTCCTTCCTTCCTTCCTTCCTTCCTTCCTTCCTTCTTTCTCCAATTTTTGTTCCAGTGACACTTTTTCACAATCTTGTCTGTTTGATGATCAAATTCTTGAAAAAAGATCAAGCATTACACAGTATAGTTCCATTTTTTTTCTTATCTTGTCTTCAACCATTTCTCTGCTGAATTTTCTGGTATAGACTCCATAGTTTTCTGACAATGTTGTGTCTGGTAGAGTTGTAGGTTTCCTAATAAGGAATGGGAGAACTAGACTGAAGGATGAGAATAAGCTTGCAGCTGAGGCTGCAATTCCTTAATTTTAGCAACTAGTTGTTTTCTTTAAAGACTGACAAGGTTCAGAATTTGAATTATTCATGTTTTCAGTATATTTTGGCTTGGTTCTTGATATGTTTTTAATTAAAAATTTTAAAAATTCATTATATTAGCTAATTCGTGGATTTAATTTACTTAAAAATATCTAGGAATTTTTTTTCATTTGTGACTGTAGGAAAGAAATCAGAATTTTTTTTTACTGTGACAAAATCTACTCTACTTCCTTGTTTGAATAGGTTGAGGAAGAAATGCAATATGAAAAACATTTTTTAAGTAGAAAAGGCCTGACATCATACTTTGCTCATAGTAATAATGTTCAGTTGAGGAATCCCAATCCTCTTTTTGTAACAGTTAGAATAATGGTGATCAGAAACCTTCCATAATTTTTAATATTTACTTTGAGACATTTGGAAGTTGGGTCTGACACTTGGTGCTGCAAGCTGTTGCATTTGCT
>VZRS01004080.1:157786-177786 GCA_013398055.1 Ifrita kowaldi
AAGCTTTTGCAACCTGGTAAGTAACAATTGAGTGTTTTGACAGTAGAACAATTATTGCTGCAGTTTATACTAAGGTCAGAGCTACATGCTTCGTCTCAGAATAAAAAAAAAAAAAAGATAGTCCTGAGTGATTAGTGACGAAGAAATCCAGACCACAAATATATATGGAAACTATCATATTGACAAAAAGCTCAGGGAATTTGAAGGGCTAATGGCTTGGGCACTGCCACAAGTGTTGGTACTGATGCAAGATGGGCCTAAGTGTGACTTGTGCAGTGAATAAAACAATCTGGAAGATCTTTTCCTTTGGAAAATTCTTAAAGATGATACTTTTTCATATGTTAATGTGAAAAATGACATAAAACCCACTATGCAGTACAATCTATGAAAGTGAGACTGACTTTTCCTACAAAAGTTTTCAGATTTAAAAAGTGTTGACCTCTGTACCTGTATTTATGTAATTTTGACTATAAGGAGTGTTTATGTGAGGAATGTCTATTACTTTGGTCATCAGGTGGAGGATGCTAGCGGCATCTTCGCTGCTGGTACCAGCTAACATCCCAGGAAAGTAGGAATTTCTGTGGTAGTGATGTTAAACTAAACTTAGTCAGAAACAAATTGCTCCTTCAAGTCAACTTGCACCTTAAAAGAACTCTGCATTCCCTGGCTGTGGGTGGGCTTGAGCTTGCACATTGCATTCAGGAGTACTGTGAGTGACCAAGACACGGACCCAGACCGGCAGGGAATCTGAATCGTTTATTCAAAGAAATGAGCTGGTTTTATACACTTTTCCAAGGCACAGTATTTCCTTACACGGCAATTCTCACTACCTATCCCATGCTGTCACATCAGCAACACACTTTCCAAATGTCCATCTATGGGGTGATCACTCGCTGTTCACCCGTTTGTCAGCTCCCGACAGGCTCCTCTCCGTAGGGGTCTGCTGTGTGACACCTCCTCCCCCCAGGGTCTGGTGGAGACAAACCTCTATGTGCCACCATGTGCTCCTTTGTGCTGCCATGTGCCTCTGCAGGCACGTCCCACAGCCCACAGCTCAATTCCATCCCATCTCTTCCCACAGGATACAGCAATCCTAGTGAGTTTGGTCTGATATTTGAAAAATTAAAATGTTGTAAGGGAAGGTTTGCCTCTCATCTCCGGCTAACTTTTTCTACCTATAAATGTTTGAAGGTGTAAAGCATCATACTGAGTAAAGTATAGGGATTGTTTTGCTTTAAAATTCATTGCCACATGAAGACTTTATGTAGGGTATTTGCTTCATATCTGCAGATGCTGTCGCATTGTGCTCATATTGACTGGGATAGAGTTAATTTTCTTCATAGTAGCTGGTGTGGGACTGTGATTTGGATTTGTGCTGGAAATGGTGTTGATAACACAGGGATATCTTAGTAAATGTTGAGCAGAGCTTACACAGAGTCAAGGCCTTTTCTGTTCCTCTCACTACACCTTCAGTGAGGAGACTGGGGGTGTACAAGGAGCTGTGAGGGGACACAGCCGGGACAGCTGACCCCAGCTGACCCATATCAGGAATATCCCATATCATATGGCATCATTCTCAGCGTATAAAGCTGGGGGAAGAGGAAGGAAATGAAGATGTTTGGGGTGATGGCGTTTGTCTTCCCAAGTCACTGTTCTGCATGATGGAGCCCGGCTGTCCTGGGGATGGCTGAAAACCTGCCTGTTGAGGCAGTGAATCAGTGCCTTGGTTTGCTTTGCTTAGAATCATAGAATCTGCTCAGTTGGAAGGAATGCATCAGGATTATGGAGTCCAACTCCTGGCCCAAGAGTCACACCGTGTGCCTGAGAGCGCTGTCCAAACGCTTCTTGAATTCTGTCAGGCTTGGTGCTGTGACCACTTCCCTGGGAACCCTGTTCCAGTGCTCACTCATCCTCTGGGTGAAAAACCTTGTCCAGATATCCAACCTAAACCTCCCCTGACTCAGCTTCATGCTGTTTCCTCAAGTCCTGTCTCTGGTCAAAAAAGTGAGAAGACCAGTTCCTACCCCTCTGCTTCCCCTCGTGAGGAAGTTTCTACAGTGTTTCTATTTTAGTTTCAAACACTTGAGGACAAATGGGCCAAGTTCTGGTGTCACACCACTGACTTTACTGGCATGCCCGTATTTACAATCTGATTTAAAAGAGGGGAAAATAAGTATTTCCAACATAACTATAATATTTGAAAGCTTGGCTTTTAAAAGCAACCAACTTTTGCATTTAGGAATTAGATTTTTAGTCCTATTTTTGACATTATCTCCATAAATGACCTAGATAAAAGATTAAAGGGAATTAAGGGTGTTTCCCAGTGACCAGCAAAAAAAGTCATACACTAATCAACATTTAGAGTCAATAATATATCTATATAACCTTTGTCAGACACAGGAAGGGAGGGGGATTTTTCCTTAAATCTATAGCCAAATCTATATTTGATCAAATTAAGAGTTTGAGTTGGAGGGTAAAGCTCTTCCCTAGTAAATTAAATAGCTTCTTTTTAATGCTCAATTTATCAAAAGTTGTTTAGTAATTTAAAAAATTTTATTTTACAAATGGTTTTCTATCACAATATGTTCGATCAGCAACTATGTGCAAAAGTCCTAACTTCCTCAATTTTCTAGGGTTCTGCAGTGATTCCTATTTTAGGCCACAATGCTGAGAAAAAAAAAAATGTTCTGGAGCAGATTTAAACACCTATAAGTAACAGTCTATTGAAAACACTGGGATTTGAGCACCTGTTATTATTGTGCTTTGATATAACTCCACTGCATCAAGATCACAGTGGTTTTACAGGGGTCATAAGCCAATTTCCAACATCCAGAACTTTTTCTTTGACAGATCTAGCAGCAGGTTATCTCCACACTGTGCTCACAGAGCACACCCTTTTCATTTTTTCTTCCAGTCTGCATTATGTCAATTGTCCTCCTCTTCTGGTGGTTTATAGCTTAACTCTAGCACAGGCATCAGTGCTCATGGTGCTTAGAAAGAATCAGCACCTTAAAGAAAGTCTGTTAAGGGATAACTGGATAGTCAGCTAGCTGGGACAGAAGCAGAAATCCTGACGTTTTGAACCCTTTCTTGGATGACAAGTCTGCTTCTGTTCTCAACAAGAAAGATTCATTCATCCCAGGCATTCACATCTCTCCCTCCCCTGCCATTTGTGGCAAGGTGGAAGCAAATGTCTAGCATACACATTCTTTCCCCAGCTGGATTCAGGTGTAAAACTTTCTGACAAGAAATAGCAGTAAAGGGACCAAACCTAGCTCTGAAGATGAACTTAAGGCCCTTGAAATCTGTAGCATGCCAAGATAGCTTTATAATTTTTTTTTTGTTTTAATTTAAACTAAAAAAAAAACATAGAAGGATGGGCTGCTGAGATCATCTGTCACACCATCTGTGGTTGCCTAGCAGAATTACTCCAGCCTTGAGCTGGAGGAGCTCCCATTTGCAGCTGAACTGCAGTTGGGGATTTTATTAATACATCTCTCATTTATATAGCACCTTTCACTCTCAAGGATCCCAAAGTACATGTTAAAGGATAAAGTTGAGGACTGAAGACTGCTAAAGGAGGAGAAGTTACAAAATTTCCTCCCTCCTGACCAGTAGCTTCAAAACTTTTTGCTAAAGAAAGCATTTATTGCTGAATTTGTTATTCTCTTTCATTCCTCTGAGTTTGGCTCAATGGGAGGTTGTGACCTTCGGGACATTGTGCAGCCTTGAGCTGATTTGTCCCTGCAGAGACAATTGCAGATATGCTTGGGTTTTTTCTATTGTGTGTATGACTGACAGGATTTGTAAGCATTGGTTATAAAGCTTTATATATACATACATACACACACATATATATATATGTATATATGTATATATATAAACATATATATTTATGTATTTAGAGTATAGAAAATAACAAGTGGAAGAAACAACCGTGATCAGCTGGCATTCAGGAAAATTAAAAATAAAAGACAGACATAAAACGTGGAGTAATCAGTAGTTTTCAGTCAAATGGCATTTAAATCCTGCACTGATGCATAACCTGCCCTACTGCTCTGCGAGGTGGGAGGACAGGTGATATGTCAGCTGTGCGCTGCCATGTAACTACAGTAGAAGGGCTGCATTAATGACAGACACAAGAGTTTGGATGAATGTTAACATGCTGCTATTTCCATGCTGAGATGAAGTAGCAGGGCCTGGATTTATCATTAAAAGAGACCCAAGAGGCTCTCACTGAGCCAGCTGCTAAGGCCCTAAAACATATGTCGCACCCTTCAGCTGTTCATCAGTACAAAAGGCTTCCATCTCAAAGCACTTGACCTTGTTAGCCTCAGTGGTGTCAGTGATATTTTCAACAGGGAGACAGCAGATCAAGTATGAAGAAGAGATTCTCTTAAGGGAAGTGTGTGCAGTCCCTGGCGAAACGAATGCAGAATTGTAGCCTGTGATAACAGCTGCTATTTCTGATGTTTGTGGTTTGTAAAGGAGGTAGACTGCTGCTCATTTTCAAAACAGCGGTAGACAAGTGAAAAAAAAATATCAATAAAATAAAAATATGGCAGTGTCAAATAAATTAGCTCACCAGATTCTGAAATTTCCTAGCCTTCATCCACACCCCCCCACACTGGTCTTTGTATTCTTACTAACTTCAAAGGAAGTGCGGTTTGAGTAAGGGCTGAGTGGGGAGTTCTGAAACCAGAGAGAATAACTGTAAGAATTACAGCAGCACTATCACCCTGACATTTGCAGGTTGCATTAAACGATGGTGCTAGTGTGAGAGTGCTTTAGCAGATGTGATACTGATGCACAGCCCTTAGGAAGGATACTGCATCCTCTCAGGCGCACATGGGTTAGTTCTAGTAGTCCCTTCACTCTCTGCATTTCCCAAAAGCACAGTAAAGCAGAGCTAATAAGATTCTTCCACAATGGAAGGAGTCACCATTTTCCTCCAAGTCTATCCATTAAGGCCCTCCCCCCACACTGATCTTGTAAGGGTAGTTCGTATGTATGCAATATGTGTGTAAAGATATATATTTCTATTTTTCTCTATAACATAGAGAAAAGCTGTATAATATAACTTTTATTACATATTCAAACACACAGCCACATAACACTAACCTTTAAAAATATCCCAAATGAACCATTCCATATTTTAAATATCTGCCTTGGAAGAAGGGAGGTAGACAAAGGATACAAAGCATGAGAAGAAAAAAAAAAGCCATGACAGATGTTAGGTTGCTTAATGCTGTGCCAGAAGACACTTGGATACTGTGATGCTGAGCACAGTCTGAAACTTCCACATGGTATAACTGAGCTGGACATTCAAAATGATGAGTTTGTATTAAAAATTTAAAAAATTTAAAAATTGCTTCTTTGGGGGGGTTGTTTTAACTTGTCTTCTTGCTGTGGTCTTTTGGGATTGTGTTCTTTACCAGTGAAATGATGGAAAGTCGGGTGGTTTTCCCAGTGCCTGGAAAGTAAATGTGTGCCCTATAAGGACTGTGGGGCACACACAGCTGCCCTCTTCAACTCTGAAGTAGGGCCCAACTATTGAAAAACATTTTTTTCAGCTGTCACCGTCATGCAGCAAATCCATCCAGGAGAATGCCAGCTGAAGCTGATGCATGGGTCATCCCATCACTGTGACAGCTTCTAGGATGATGCTGTGGCTGGGAATTTGGAAGCAGGGGGATGCTTTTCTCTCCCTGGTTCCTGGAGTTCCAGTGGGGAGCTGCTGGGAAGAGGGAGGCTTGGCCAGGACATCTCTGACTTACAAAAAAACAATCTGTAGATTGTTGTGCTGAGCTACATCTTTAATGGTTTTGGGGAGCCCAGTGATGAATTGTCACCAGGACCTGCAGAGTTTCCAGGCTGGATTTTTAGGGCTGGGAGGCTCTAGGGTGGGACTCTCAAATGAAGCATTACCTGCGCCCTTTGCTTTTGCCTGCTCTGGCATGTATGCTGCAAACACCCTTGGTCTGGATGCAGGCCAGTGCCAGGCAGAGGAGCACACCCCAAACAGCACCAGGAGAGGGATTCCTGCGCTGATGTGTCGCACTGCCCAAGTGGCAGGATGGCACTGACTCAGCCTCCAACTTTACCTGGCTCTTGTATTGTGCATTTCTTGTACACATCTCCCTTCTTGTGAACAAAAAGGGAAAGCTACAGGCCTATTCAGTTACACATGCATCCAGTGTGAGAAAGTGGTTCATCTGATTAGGAACAAAAGAATAGGAGATGCAGACAGCTGTTTCTAACCGGGCGCAGCAGATTAGGTATGTAATCCCCCAGCTGCCGAAAACTTCTTACAATTTCTTGAGTGGAACTGTAGTTCAGCAGCTTTGAGGATGGGGGTGTAGTTATTAGAGAAGCACTGTTGCAGTTTTCATTGTTTCCTAATGCAAAATCCTGCTATAATGGTACTTGAAAAGAATGTGAACATTACTTTGATATTTAATGCAGAAAGCAGATACAACAATGTTTGGTGGGATAATTTAATGTATCTTCTACTTTTTTTTCATAGAGAAGTGATTTAATGATGTGTGAAGTCTGACAAGTAAATCTCTTTAATGGTTCTCACCACAATGAACATTGAAAATAGCTCTTTTTCATACAATACCGTTATGTATTAGATAACAGCTGGGAACTGATAACATGGAAGAGATCAATTCTGCAAGCTGCAGAGCACCTGCATTTCTCATTGAAGTTGATAAAAGTTGGAAGTACTCAGTGCTTCAGAAGACGTTTCCAGTAGCCTCCAGGATTGATGTTACAAAGGAATTTGTTTCTTGAGCTGTAATTTAGTTATTGTTATGTTAACGCCTCAATCTTTTGATGCAAAGTAGCTGCAAAAGGAGGAAAAGCATCTTGAGTGAAGATCACTCTGCCAGTGATTAAAATACTTCATGGTATCACTGTGAGTACTGTTCAAGAAAGAATATATTGCATGACATTATGCATTAATAAATAATAATAAATTAAAATAGTATATCAGGTATGCATGTTGCAGCAGTAGTGTTCTTAATCATAACATTAGGTTTCTTAAAAAAAAATTTATAGTATGACAAAATTCAGGCCACTGAAGTCAGACAGAATTATTGCTTCTAGTAGGTAAAGTATATCCTATTTTGCTGAAACATTGTGAAAGGAGAGTAATTATAATCACAAATACGTTATAAGTAGTTGTAGAAATATAGACAAATGGTATGTGTATGAAAAAAGTCTCAGAACTCAGATTGAATATGTTGTTTTCCTACTGGAAAGCAAGTATTTAACTAGAGAAAAGGAAAGAGACAAGAGTAAAAAGGATAAGAACATGTAGCTGTGCACAGAAACAAAAGTCTGCCTTGAAACACAGCTAGACATATTTAAAGCAAATCACACAGAAGTGCTGCCTAGGAAAAGGAAAACTAACGTCAAAAATTGTGGGGTACTGACAACCATCTTCCACTCCTGTCAGTGCCTGAAGTCGGGGGTCATTACCCTTCAGTGTACACCTTCAGGGCTGTCCCAGCTCAGCTGCCTGGGGAATGAAATTAAAACTGCTATATCTGTTTAGTGGCTCTGTAAGTACATTTTTTATGATTTCAGGTCAGAATAAAACTACTCTTGCTACCCGAACCAGTCAATAGAGCTTGCAAACTTTTCTTGTGCTGCCTTTCTGTTGAAGTTAGAGTAAATCAAGGAGCACAAAACTGAGGGACGAAGGTAGTGATGGCATTGGGTGCTTACTTTTGTTTGTATGGCCATGGACAGTGAGCAGGTAGCACAGTTTCCCTGGGCTCCTGTGCCTGACTCTCCATGGGGATGTCACACTGGAAAAAGAAGGAGGAAGGCCAGGGGAGACTGCACCCTCACTGTGGATAGAGGTCCAGCTTGGGAGTGTAAGCATACTCTCTATTAGACTTAGCTGCCCCCTTTCTGCAGAGCTGCTTTCTTTCAGCTTTGCTGCAGCCCTGGGATCTTAAACCGATCCCAGATGGGTTTTCAGGCCCTAGAAGTAGAGAAGAGATTGAATCTTGCTGTGACATGCCAAAATATGCCTCCACTAGCTCTTCTCGTGGCTGGATAAGAGCATCTACCCTATCCCGTCATGCCATGCCATGCTGTCAGGCCCTCAGATGGCTCAGAGAAAGATAAACTGCTCTTCTTTAAGAGGGATGGAAAGTTCAAGCTTCAGTTTGGTGGGAAAATAGACAAAAATATCCTTCACAAGCATGTACTGTCCCAGGGAAAGTCCTACTGGGTATGCTGTATCATTTGTTTTCTTTTGGGTGCTGCATTGAGTGGGAAGGGGTAGGGGAAGGCTTCTGGGATTTATAAATCTTCCTGTGAGTTCTTTGAAAGGGAAATCATATGGATGGACTCCTGTCTCCCTGTTTCTTGGGGTGTACCCAGCTGAAGAGTAAAATGTTAACTTACCTGTGGAGAGAAGTTTCTGCCTAAAGTTCTTCTAGGAGACCTTAAATATTAGCCTCTGACTCTACATCCACTTTTTTTTTTCCTATTTGGTCTTTAATAGGAGGATATAAATGAAGGAAAAAATAGAAATATTTGACATTTTCTTAGAATAAACTCTCAATCCATCTAATTTCTACACATTAGAGGATCTGGAAATCCTTACAGGTAGCGCAGACACAGTTATAGCATGTTAGTCGCTTAAAAACCAAATGCCTAACTAGACGTTTTTTTCTTCTTTAGGAAATGTCCCACAGTAGGTAGACAGACTGAGAGAATACTTTGCAGTGCTTGAAAGTGATTGATGCTCTATATTCATTGTTTCTTGCTACTACAGATTCCTCTATGTCCTTATTCTCCATCACAGAAATAATTTCCTTACTCCTACCACCTGCTTGACATCATATGTATGTTTGAGATGTTTTCATTTTGAATCAATTTTACTACTTGCTTGGATTCCTTTTGGTCCTTACTTTCAGTAAGCGGGACAGCAGGGCTACTGCAATTCCTTCCCTGTGGCAGATGACCTGCCAGGACAGTACTTACACTTGTGAGCCCTCTAGGACCACTGGCCTTCAGCTTTGGCCTCATTTCTAATATAAAAGAGAAGTTTATCTGGCATGTTTTGCCAGCCTTGGTGTGTCTGTGTGTTGTGGTGGCAGCATTGCCACCTCTTTGTGATTGTAAATCTACTGCAGGATGTGTAGGTTCTGCTGAACTGAGACATTTATACCTGTAAATTTGTACAAGTGCACATGCACATTCTTCATCTGTATAGCTGTATGTTATGGAAGGAGTAAGTAACTTTATATATTTTACAGTTGTCTTTAAATTACTTTCTGACAGACACTTGCCTTGCTAATGGAACAAAACCTGAAGAGTTAAAACTTTCCTTTATTTTCTGACTTCTTAATTCTTGTGTGCATTTTGTCAAGCACCCTATTTTTTTCTTGGCTCCTACATGCTGACACAGCACCAGTTTTCTTGTCTAATTTTATAAACTGTTCAGCCGTGCCATTATTCACTGTTTTCTTTTAATTATGTATTCTTGTTAACCTCTTTATCCTTTCAAAGTTGCAGATTGTGATTGACATGTAGTATTAATTAAGGCATATAATTTATGACATTGGAGCTTGAAATTAATAAGTGACAATACAATTACATGGTTTGCCTAATTGTCCTTCAGTAATATAAAGATTGACACTTACCACAGCAGTCAAAGTTAAAAGCTCTCAAACAGATAGTACAGCTGAATGTAATCACCAGCAAATCTAAAGTAAACAGATCCATTGTAAGGGACAGGCTGTTGGGAAAAAAATATCAGCTGTGGCCTTGTTTTATTAAATAAACAAATCTATGTATATGGGTCAATCTCAGAATTAAATTCAAAGTATAATTTTTCCCTGACTTTTAATTGCAAATAACTTTTTTTCTAATTTTTAATTTTTTATTAATTGCAAATGAACTTTTCACATTCTCTGAGATTTCCCTTTGAAATCTCTACTCCCGTCTGGCAAAGTGCCAGTATGTCCAACAGTAACACTTGTTATTGTTGGTCCTATCCACATCACTGCAATTTTCTTTACACCTTTATACAGTCTTCTAAAGATTGGCAGCTTACTGTTTATAAGAACACCAAACCACTCTTTTTTAATAGCATAGATTATGGTCCTGCAATTGCTGAAGAATATGAGTTTGGGTGAGCATCCTTAGTAGAATTGGGACTTTGAAACTTAATTTCAAATGGCATCCTTTTCTTTAGGAGCAATAATTCCCTTGAGATCAAAATCTTTGTCATCTGGTCCCTTGACACTGTAATAATGACCATAAAATTTTGACTAATTTTGTGAAAAGTGTAAACACATGCCACATGCAGATGAGACTTTCAGGTTATTGTGCTTGAAATCCCTGCAGTTTTGTTTTAAGAAAAGCCCTAGCTTTGTGTTATATCAAAGAAACTGGTGACCTGCAGTATATACTTCCATTTTAGACTTTTAAATGTTAATTCCTAGAGATAAGAACATTAATAATTTAAAAACTATTTCAGTCAGAATGTTTTGACAGAATTATTCAAGCTAAACAAAATACTATTATTGGAATTTTACTGCCAAATATCAGAAAAAGTATTTTAAATGAGGAAAGAGCCAAAGTGACTTCCCAAATATATTTTTATGTAGATGAACTATTAACACACCTTGAAATAAAGTGCTTAGAGCAAGATCCACCAAGATCCATTACCTTGATGAATTTGGATATAAAAATCATGAAAAGAAAAAAGCAGACTGAAAAATCTTACACTGTACATCTGCCTCTTTTGCTACAACCTTTTACTCTGAAGTGGGAGAGCACGAATTACAGATATCTCACATATGAATCTGTGCAAGCCCTGGGGAAGCAAGCTAGTGAGTGAAAGAAGGTGGTGACAACGGGCTGAGCTGTGCTCCCCACACTTTTAGCGCAGATGGATAACAAAAAGGGACAAAGTGATAGCCGATTCCATGACCTTGTAAATGCTGGGCTGCAGCACTATGAACAGAGGGACATGCATAGCTCTGGTTTCCTGTGGGAAGGCCCATGCTGCCACATCATTGCTGGGCTAGTAGTCTTGTTGCAAAGCAAAAAATTGGGTCAGTGTGCCCCAGCCCCTCAAAAATGGTGCCATTCCCCTGGAACTGTGATTCTCTGAAATAAGTTGGAAGTGTGGAAAGGCTTGTTGTCCACTAGCTTTGCATCTTTGAAATTACCTTTTAGCTGTATTCCTTGCAGATAAGCAAATGAATAATCTCCTCAATAAAAGCTGAAACTCTTCCTCAACGGCATATCTTGATATCTAAGGAAAACACTAAATATTATATTTGATTTGAAAGCAAATAACATTCATGAGATGTGATGAAATAGGAATATGAAGCAGAAGAATACTACTCCCTGTGATGAAATTTTTCTAATTTCCTAAAATACTTTAGAATGAATTTTAAGAACTTGATTTTCAGTAGTCCCTTTTATCCTTTTATGCACTGATGGTTTGAAACAGCACTCAATGAGAGGTTTTGCTAATGGTCATTTGGAAAATCAAAGTCTAAATTACCAGGCAAAACTGGTGTGGAGATAGCACGATGTTTTGTTAAATTTACTGAAATCTCTCTTTTTAAAGCGAGATTTGTAACAATGCTGGTATTTGCTTTTGAAATCCAGCAGGAGCAATCAAAGGTAAAATGGGATGTAAAATTGCCAAATAAGTAATCTCAGAGCAACTATTCTAAAATCTTAGAAGTCCTAGGAATAAAAACCAACCAGTTATAGAATTATAGAATATTCTGGATTGGGAGGGATCCACAAGGAATATTGAAGTCCAGCTCCAGGACCTGCATAGCACCTCCCCAGGAGTCACATCGTGTTCCCGAGTACATTGTGCAAAGGTTTCTTGAGCCCTGGCAGTCTTGATGCTGTCACCACTTCTCTAAGGAGCCTGTTCCAGTGCACTCAGGGTAAAAACCCTTTTCTTAAGATCCAACCTAAACCTCGCCTTACACAGATTCATGCCATAACAACATAGCTTGAACCAAATCTCTTAGTGATTTTTGTTCTTTTCTTGGGGGGTAGTGTGTGGAATGTCAGAAAAGCGAGCCAAATTTAAGTTGCAGAAGAATTTTTGAAGAATTCAGCATGCCCATATCTCACTCACTGCATCATTGTGCTCCAGACTGACAGCCCAGCAGAAGGCAATTGCAGGGCTCAGAGTCTGGACTGGAGACAGGGAACAGTTGAGCTGCTTGTGAATAGCACTGCACATCTCAATAAATAATTCTTGATTTCATTGTCATTTCATTGCAGTAGTTAAGGAAGAGTGACTTGGTTAAAACAAATGCAGATTGATTTGTCAAGCAACATGCTTCAACCTTGGGTGCCTATGCATTATGATCAATAATGTTTACAGTCTTTCTCTGTCCCCTCAAAGAGAATGTGCCTCCAGTTGAAGGGAATACGATTCTCTTCTGCAAGTGACATTTTATAACTGTGGAAGCCTATTTCTGGGAAGCCTTTTTGTTTGATGTTGGCACAGAAATAAAATTCATCAGACATGCGAGATGTGAATGGTCATGTGCATAGACCTTTTTTTTTATAATAGAAAGAGCAGAGATCGATAAAGCTCAGAAGAAGGAAACAGCTGTAAGCAGCCTTGTACTGGGGGTGTAATCCTGATGAATAATGTTGCTGTCATAACAGCAGGGATAATTTAATGCTGACACTTAGCAGCATGATAAATAGCTTGTCAGACATAGGCAGTGACAGAGTCAAGTGAAACTGCCCATGACAAGTTCTGAAATATTAATCTTCTACTAGGCTGTGACTGTGCTGAAGGGGCAGCAGCGTACAGAAGACTTGGAGGGGAGACACTTTGTAATATAAACAAATGTACTTTAGAACAAAATGCTTTTATTGTGCAGAGAAATTTTCCTTTACAAGGACTATTATTTATAATATTTTTGTACAGGACTCTGAACACTTATGCTTTGCAACAGTGTATTTTATTTTTCCAGCATATACTCCAATAGAATTTCTCTGAAATATTTTGCTTCTTTTTGGTAAGAGGCATTTGTGTATAGAGGATTTTTTTTTGGGAGAAACATTAAATGAAAATTTATTCTCTTTTTCTATTTTTTCCCCCCTAGCCCATATACCCTTCTTCCAAGGATTTGTTCAATTTACCTAGGATCTTTATTGTGAATGTCACATAAGCAATGTGGCAGGGTTCCCTATGCCAAACACCAATTGATTTATGAACTGCTTCTCCATTAGAGATGACCTAGAGTGATGGTGGATGTAACAGGCACTTGATATTCAAACCAGACTATTTATTTAGGTGTAATTTGCTTAATAAAGCACTCTGCTATTTTGATCTTCAGGGAGATGGAGTTGTCAACACACTACTCTGAAAATTATGTATCAGAGACTCTTGCATCCCTTTTGAATACTATTTTGATTACCAAGACTCCTCATGACAGGCAAATGTTCTGCCTTCATTCAAGGTCAAGGATGAAATCAATAAAATCTGAGAGGCCAAGATGGACATGCAGTTCGTGAAGATAATGGCAGGATACAGCAAGCCAAGTAATAATGTTCAAGATACTGTGCACCGTCTTAGAGAGGTGCAAGTGGTGCCACTTCAATATTAGCAAAGGTGCAGTGGTAACAGTAGTGAAAAACATTTTCTAAAGTTTACCAGTTTGCCATAATAGTTATCATATGTCTATGGTTACAGTCTAAAATGTGATTGAAACCATTATAGAGATACAGGGCTTAACTGTTGCAAATGTGTATTGTTGTCTTTAAGTTAATAGTGCTCTAATTTCTGTCTTGAAGAGACTGCATTGAGCTGCCAGTGGAACATTGGCTCAAGGTCTTATTTATTCATCGATACAGTGTGGATGGAGCAAGAATGCTGCATGTTTGGCTCCACAGCCAGCACAGTACCTAAAAGTCTCTGTATGTACCCTGACAACCTATTGCCTTATCATCACTGAAGAAAGATGTCTGAACAAGGACTGAAGTGGCTGAAGGAATGCCAGTGTTTTCTGTGATTTCATTCTCCAATGTATGCATTGGTCAAAGTGCCAAGTTGTGCTGTGCTGAAATCCCAAAGGGAACGGGTACAGTTATGTGAAAGACCATGGGTAGTTGTTTGTTAAAAGGCAAGGTGAAGTCTGCAAAGAGTTGAATTACAGTTCTTAGTATAAGAACCATTTCTTTGAGTTCAAGGAAGTATGATGAATACAGATTACACGAGAGCAGATTTCAGAGCAAGTCACATGAAATGGGATTCTACCATGGAGCAGAGGGGCCCAAGCTACTTCAAAGCTCTTTGGGAAAAGAGGAGATTGCGTTCTGGTTCCAAAAGCACCACAATGTGTTTGAGAAGTACAGCTCTCCTGGTACCTATATTTTTTGAACTTGGTTTATATATTATAGATGTATAATACCTTAATAATTCTATGCTTTAGGGTCTAACTCAGCCTGTTGGTATTGATAGGTAATTAACATACCCAGGTGAAACACACTCTGAAACTATCATAGCAGGATACTTGTGCTTGCCTTTTATGCAGCTGCTTTTGTGAAAAGTGGTGAAAAGGTGACCTGTTTTGAGGTCAGCTCCAGTATTAAGAGGAAGTTATTTATACTCAACAGTAGGTGTTATAAGGAAAGTATGATGTGACTTCTTGTTCTTGACTTCAAAACAATGTTTTTTCTGTAAATGCACACAAACTTACAAAAGAGGTTCAGTAGGAAAATTCACTTAATGATTCCAAGAGAAGCTTAAAATTTTACTAAAAAGAATGATAAATATAGCTTTTTACTCTTTTGAGGTTTCAGGTTTTCTATATGTAACACAAATATGCCATAGTAATTCAATTAACGTTTTCTGCCATCTTTTTATATAATACTTTAATATAAACCTTGCTGTGTTGAGTTTTGGGATTTTTACTCCTTTTCCATGTATTTTTGTTTTGGTTTTAGTTTTGCTGTTAGTGTTTCATTTATACTTTTAAAGTGCACGCCAAAAAGAGGCATTTGGTAAACAAATTTTCAGCAGTTAGAGCCAAGAATCTTATTCTTTGTCAAGTTGTAGAAGCCAATACCAGCTGAATTTTCATGGAGTTTTTAGTGTTGTCTACTAGATAGCCACAAAAAAAATATTTTCCAAAACTTAAGGCTAATGAGAATTAATAGTCTTTGTCTGTAGTTTGATATTTTCTCTACACATCTGAATTATTCCTTTCATGGTAATAAGGATTTAGTATAATTGCTGATAAGACTGATATTCAGTTTGCTTTCTTTTAAAATATTAAATCCACTTAAAGTAAAAAAAAAATCAAATTAGTTAAATTTTTCTGAAGGAGAAATACAGCTATTTTTAAGAATACTCCTTAGGTTTCTTACAACATAGTAGCAGCACTTTGAAATCAGATGTAACAGAAACAACTTGGGGTTTTTTTGGTTTTTTTCTGAAAGGAAAGGAGGGAAAAATTAGTGAAGCAACTAGAGCAAGATTCTGAGTGACACGAGCCTGATAAATCTCCATACACCGACCCTAGGACAATTTTTGTGTTGTATTACCAGCTTAGAGGGATTTCCTTGTTATCTCAGACTCAACCAACCACTGAAGTCCCTCTGCTCTCCTACTCCAAGTAGTAAGAGATACAAAAAATTGTGGAAAAATTAATGTGAACTTTTTCAATTTTGGGAAGCGCATTTCTCATCCACTTTAGATGGTAAACCAGGTAGAGGTAAAAAGAATTGTTTTGCCAGAAATATTGAAATGTGGAGTTCAGAAGGCCAGATTAACATACTCATGTAGGATGTGAGTCAACTAAATCTGAATTTCTTTGATTAGCAGAATACAAGGAATAGTTGTCTCTTTTTGACCAATAATGAACTAACAATTTGTGTTTCCTTTTGACCAATAATTCCATCTTTAACGCAAGAAACCTCTCAAATTGAAGTTTTTCAAAACAAGTACCTTTCTGTAAAGGGATCTGACTTTGAGGAAGGGAGTTCCTCACCAGATCAGTTAAGCAGGAAATAAGTAATTACATGTAATGCATATTTAATAAAACAATTTTTCAACTTCTTTTTGCCTACCAAGCTCTTCCTCTTACGAAGTTAAAAACTGAGTTGTTGAAACTAAGTGGAACTAAAGGGAAGAGAAATTGATATAATAAAATTATAATTTTAATGATGCATGACAGATGCATAACAGGGAGGATTTTTCAAAAGGTACAAAACCTGAACTTTCTTCTAACCTAAAGAATAAAAATAATTGGGTCCATGTTAGGGGTGAATACTATTTCATCTGAAGTCTGTTTAGCTCAATATAGCCACCTGCAGGACAGAAATTGTGCATAGACAAAAATCTCTGTGAGATTACCTCTGTACAATATTTCTCTCTTTATTTCTTACAGACTTCTTAGATTCACAAAGGCATTGATGTTGTCCAGTGCTAACTCTTACTAGGAAGTCTGCCCAGTCCTTGAGTGATCCTAACATCCTGGGGTTCTTGTTAAAGGAATTATCACGATTGATATGGAACGATATTTTGGCATTGTTTCACCAAACTCTGATTCGCCTACTGTGTGATGGCTCCATAATTTATCCAATAGTTGTCACATAAAGACTAGCAAAAGTAGCAATAGAATGTCGTTAAGCAAAGCAAAACAAATTGTTATTTTCACATTCATTCTTTGTAGTATTGATTCTTCAGAAAGTTAAAAAAAAAGTCATTTGTCTTATCAGAAATATTAAAAACCTCCAAGAATTTGAATTATAAAAACTACTTGAAGAAGTTATATATTAATTCAGAAGAATTGTAGTGTTTTACATTCGAATATCGTGAAAATCCCATTCCATGAATGCTGGGATGAATGCCATCTGGTCTGTTGGATCATCCCAGCTGAAAAGAATGCGTACTTCTTGCCATCAGTCAAAACTTCACATTCATTAACTTATTAAAAAAAAAAAGAAACAAACTCCATTTTGCCAGCATCATGGGTTTTTTTAGTGAATGAAAGCCTGCAGTGTATCCCTTTTAGCATTAGTTTATGGCTATTCTAATGATAGTGGTAGTTTTGCTTAGTGGAGCTCATTTATCTTTGTGTACTGTGCCACGTTATGGGGAAGAGATGTGTAATATTCTGGAACTATACAGCTGTCAACTTCCTGGGCTTTTCTTTGTAAACAACTTGATTAAATGAAATGTCATTAGGAACACTTTTGCTGGGCTTTTGCTTTCTTGTAAGACTTGATATGTTTGTTGGCAATTTCTCATCTGGGCTTCTCCCCCAAATGATAGCTTTGGAAAAATATGTACTATGGCATTTTGTATAACAGGAAATAAATAATAAAGTTTAGAAGAGCTATTTAATTAGGGTGAGCCACACCTGTTACCTATCTGCATCTCCTCAGCTTTGCATTAAAATGTTAATTGAGCACAGCTGCAGGATGGGCCCAATCCTCCCGGTATGGAGTGTCCTTGACACTAATGTCAATTAGTACAGTTCGGCTAGGAGGCAGAACTGGTGTTCCCACACACACCCCCTTCTTTTTCCACCACTGATGGGGTAGCAGGACTTTTATCATAATGTCAGGTGTGCGATATTTAGAAATTTAATCTTTTAATTTGTGCTTAGATTTTTTTTTTTTTTGCCATTACATGCGCACAATAAAACCATAAACAGCAGATTTCAGAGTTTAAAAAATTAGCATAAATGTACTGAGGCACTTGCCACATATTCCATACCTATTGATTCCCTACTTTCCTTCCCTTTCTCCACACCACTCTTTGTAGGAGACTCCTGGGAAAGAGTCAGACCACTTAACCAGCTGCTGGGGAAAGGAAAGAGCCCCACAGCAGTTGTTGCTTAGGTGGCCAGGCTGTTTCACGCTGCCTGGAGCCTCCTCTTCATCTCAGCCACAGTCACCTCCTTCTCTGACAAGAAGTCCCTTGTGTCCCTCACTGCTTGTCCCCCTCCACCCCCTTGTCCCAAATGCTGAACAATCTGCTCTCCCAGCAGGAGGGAGTCACACAGCAGCAGAATAGTCAATGTTTATGTTGAGGGACAGGTACTTTTATAAAGCATTGTGGAAAAAAGCAGAAATAAGGATGTTAAGACATAGCACATAAAGTACACAAATCTAACTTAATTAAGTTTTTACAGGTATAATTTTGCTGTTTAAATATGACTAACTAACATTTGTGATAGACCAACTTATTAAAGAGTAACCATGTATGCATCTGTTTCTCCTTCCCACCCTCCTTTCTCTAAATAAAATTGCAGCTGGTGTGAACATCATCTCAGTGTAGTCAGTATAGTCTTTTAGGAATGCTGGGAAAAGTCATAGATGATCTTTTTAAGATAATAAATTTTCAGTTGGTTCACGTTGAAATGATTTGACAAGGACAGTGTGTTTTGTCCCTGCTTAGAAAGATTGGAACCTGAGTACAGAAACCTAAATTGATTTAATTTTGAACTTCCTTATCTGAAAATGTTTAGAAATAGGAAATTTTTAATGATTTATTACTTGAAAGCCATCAACCCTCCTGCTGGCAAAAATGAAATAGCAGTACATAGCTGTTAACCCCATGTTCTGTCAACTTGTAAATACAGTAATTACAGAATTTTACATGTGGGAAATTAGTGTTCTAAACTAATGCCATGTGTACTTTGACATTTATGCAAGAAGAATAGATTTAAACAAAGGATCGATTTATTTTCAGATGCTCCTCAGAGCATGATTTTCTAGAGACAGCAGATTTACAGTTTCATAAGGCCTTTCACAGAAGGTCTTCGCAAGAGGTTTTCAGAGATACTGACTTTCTCAGAGCTGTCTTTCAAGAGTACCACAAAAGTTTACCCAATGTACAGCAAGCCCTCTACAAGGTGAAGGCAATCAATGAAAGCCTTGAATGCCACAGGAGGGATCCAAGGAAAGCTAACAAAGATGATGTTCTTCAGTTGGTGCAAGGGCTGTTTGAAGATGAGGGCAGGCCTATGAACAGCCTCAACTGGTGATGATGTCTGATGAAGTCTCTGTGAAGAGAAGAATGACTTGACTTGTCTCTCTCAGCTCTTTACCGTGGAAAAAGAAGGTGTACAATTCAAGAATATAGTGCCTGTTCTTTGATGTCTTCTGTGCTGTAAAAGCACTGTATGATGTTCACAACAGCAGGAAAATGAGGAAGATCTATGTTACACTATAGTTGCCTTGGAAAAGATGATTTCTTACAGGAGGCTGATTGCATCCTGGGGCTGCCCTGACCCATAGTAACCTACTACGACCAGAAAGCTGGCATCAGCAGGGCACAGTATAGAGATGTTTTGTGACCATTCTACTTTGGGACTGTCACTTACAAATGTAGTGGGGGAAGGTCTTTCTGCAGCAAGATACGTGAATTAATTTGTTTTTCTGTAGTGGGTTGTTAATGCGTGTTTGTCAAATGCATGACCAGTTGCCATCTTTGAAGCTGGTGAACAGAGGGAGGATATATTAGCACAGTTATTTAAAATCTTGGGATACAGTATCTGTGTCTTGCTGCTGCATCAGTTATGTTTTCTAATTGCTAGTGAGCAGGCCACAGTTTACACTGGTCTGATCTTTTGTGTTTGGGTTTTTTGTTTGGTTGGGTTTTTTTTGTTGTTGTTGCTGTTGAATCTCAGCTTTTTTTTTTACTGTTGTTTTTACATTTCTTAACTGCAAATGCAGCCTGCTGGTTTTAGCACTGAATAGCCATATTGCAGCTATTTTAAGTGCAATCGTATAGCCCACAGAGTTGAGAACTGCTCAGACTGAGTGTGGAGGTTGTGCTGGTGCTCTGATTGAAAACACTGCATGATGCTTGTCCTATTCCAGCTCAGTATCCTCAGACAGGTATGTGTGCATGCTGTCTGCCATTATTCATGGAAAAAAGAAGACCTTGCTTATTGGTTTGCTGAAAGGGCAACTCTGCGTATGGTCTGTGCACGTGCAGTAAAACCAAAGATGCAAGC
>VZRS01004080.1:182786-217786 GCA_013398055.1 Ifrita kowaldi
GATGTGGAGCATTACCTGCTCTTAAGTCTTTTGAAATATGTTAATAAAAAATAAAATGTTTTTTTTTTAATTCTTCAACTTCATGTGTTTATTTCCATGGCCTGGTCAAGACTGAAGGAGTATCTTTCTTCTAAAAGAAGAAAGAAAAATGCCTGTTAATACAAATCTTAGAGTCAAGTGTTCAGAATGATTTAATTTTTTAAGAGAAACATTATTTGTGTGCACAATAGTTCTGGAAAGGACTCTATGAGATACTGCTGCCCTTATATCTGCTATTCTTCTTTGGCCTATTTACTTTCCTTAAAATAATTTTACATACTTTACTGACATAACTTTACTCATAACTGGAGAAAAGCCTGTTGAAAAGCTTTAACTTTTGCAACTTTGCTTGCCCCATGTCTGTGCTCTTATAATGCCTCCTCTCTGATACTATGCACAACTGAAAAATGTGGAAAAGCTGTGGGTCTTAACACTTATGTTTTTCAGTTAAGCCATACTTTATGATGATCAAGATTATGACAAAATGAACAGAAGTATTTAGGTTTGGGCTTGGGTTTTTTTGTTTGTTAATTTGGTTTGGAGGGGTTTTGTGTGTGTGTGTGTTTTTGTTTGCCCAGGGTTTTTATTTTTATTTTTTATCCATTGTTTCTGTAAGCTCCAGTGAGCTCTTCTGTGAGCTGTAATGCTTATTGTTATTTTAGTACAAACTCTTTGAAAATATTCATGTCTCCTAGTTATGGTTTGTAATAGCTAAATACAAATCTTGATTTTTACAGCTACATTCTTTTTATGTCTGGTAGAAAGACAGCTTCTCCTGGGTTGATATAAAGACCTTAATACTCTGGGGTCGATAATAAAATTTTTATTCTCAAATCTGTCCCTTGGATGGAGATTTGTGAAAATGTCTGCCTCAAATGGCTTTATGGTGCAAGGTTCTGATGCCTCTTGAACAGGGCTTTCTTCCTAAAAGCTGCCTTCACCTTTAACCCACAATTAACCACAATTTAGTGTAAGATTCATACAGAAACCTGCAAAGTATTGTTCTAGGGGCCTAAATGCAACTATTAGTATTGTTGGAATGAAATGTGCAAAAAATTCTGAGAAGAAGGTAATATTTTTCATCACATCCATTTGCTCCCTTTTTGCTCTTATTCCCTGCACTTGCCACAGAGTTCCTTGGGCTGGCTCCTGGCAGGGTCTGTCTAGCTCAAGTAAAAATTCTGGTGAGAACACAACATGGTTAGGATGGCTGGATGTGTTCTTGATGGGCTAGCTCTACCTTGCACCCATGCCAAAGACTTTTATCCAGCTGTTCCTGCACTTCCCTTGCGTACCCAATGAGAGGACCATAAAGAGTCACCATAAGGAGTTTCTCTGAAGAGCCATGGGCTTGCTGTGTGCAAGAGGAATGCTTTGTCTGGTACTGAAACAAGATTATAGCATTTGAGGGTCTCTGGGAATACCTGCTTAATGGTAGTGAAGTGGTCTCAAAACCTTGCCAGTCAGTACTGTGTGAGGTTAATATGCAGGCCCGTAGGAGGTAGGACTCATCAGGATTTCAGAACGGACTTCTGTCTGACATCCTTTGATCTCTGATCTCTTATATCCCCTCTTCACAGCTATCTGGGTCAGTCATTACTTTCTCAAAGCCACACACTGAGAAGTCTACTCCAACTTCTAGACATAAGGAAGAGAATTTGCACTACCCCGAGCCACAGTCTGCTTCACTCTTCCTGGAGGCCACCATGAATTGCAGTGATCATGCAAAGGAAGGTTGATTTCTGAAAAAAGAATAAATATTAATTTCCCTTACAACATCTGTTGTAAGTGGTGTGATATAAAATCAAGTTCTCCTGACAGTCGGTTATTTTGCAGTATCTATTTCTTCTGCAGTAATCCTCATGGATTTCCTTGGGGACTTAAGAATTGATGGCCTGGTATAGTGTGTGCACAGTGAGAGAAAGGTGACAAATATTTATAGAATATCCTTTCTTATTTTGAAGACTTGGATTTCGCAAAAATTTATACTTTTTTTCCTGCCAGTTTATGTAGTTCCTAATGATCAAAGCCTGATATAAAGAAAATGTACGTATGCTTTATGCTACCCATTCAATTACTCTGGGTGGAGTTCTCTCTCTGTGTATGTTCTGAAGAGTCCTAAAACAAATTACCGTGTGATATTGTTTCAGATGCAATAGTTTTGTACCATTGAAGCAAAGCAAACTGTAAATTGCAAAACAAAGAATAAAACCATAATTACTGCTTTCATTTATTCAAACCATATTAATGCAATATAATTATCTGGCAGGCAGGATTTTATGAATACTCAACAGAAAACCACCAAATGGTTGTTCTAATGAACACATAAAAACTAACACTTTAAAGCAGTAAATCACATTCTGTTACTTTTACAGTGACAAACGCCTTTGAACTTTATAATTGGAAATAATGTATTTTGGCACCCCGTAAAAGGCTCTTCAGAGTACTATTGTGTTTGGAAGTATTTCAAAATGGACAGAAGTGCCAATGGGATACCTTAGGAATTGTTATGGAGATTTTTGCAATGCGCTTGTTCAGGGCAATATATTTTTCCATGTGCATTCCGGCCTCTTAAAGAATTGTTAAGGAATTGGGATCCTAAATAAGGCTTTAGGCTTGCATTATATAGAAATCATAGTAAATGAACGTGCTTGAAAACACAGTGAAACCACAAAACCAAAATTTTTTGAAAGTTATCCAGGATTAAAATTTTTCACAAGGATTTAAAGAGCACAGTTACCCATCTCAAACACTGTTAAGGCTGCAGAAGGACTTTGCCATGAGATAAGCACAGAATGGAGTTATAGGACGGTGTTAACTCCAGGCCTGGTGGAGGTGAGACCTGGGTAGCACATCCTAAGTAATGCATCCAGACAAAAATCCCCACTGTGGCAAACTATGTGAAGAAGTGACTGCTTGTACACATATCACTGGTCAAACAAAGATCACCCCACATTTTAGGACAGATGGCGTCTGTGACCACGAACAACCACTCCCCTGAATATGCCTCTGGGTACCTGGAACTTGGACTGTAAATTAAGCCTCGGTGACAGGAATTTGAGATAAGATAAGGTGGTATTTTTGTCTGGATGTTATCTCCAACCTAGAGAGATGTTAACAAAACTGGTGGAGAAGAATGCATCACTAGAAATGGGGACGAAGAATGCAGAAGAAAGAAAGCCAACTCAGCAACTGTGCTGACATCAGTTTGGACTGGGCAAAAGGTAATTTTGACAGGGGGAGATTTTGAGCATCAACTCATGGCCCAGAGACCCAAGAAACCCAGCAACTCAAAAGACTGAGCATGGGACTAATTAGCATTAGAAGAGATTTAACCAACAGAATAAGAGAACTGTGTATCCAATGAGCATTAATTCCTTTGTTTGCTAAAATGTATAAACAGTAAAAGTTTTGAATGACCTCAGAAATCCCACCACTGAGAAGCCCAGCATGAAGAAGGACCAATGGGAACTGCAGGATCCATGAGTGATGACTATCTTCTGCTTGATTTCTGTCTCTCTGTCTCTCTCTCTGAGAGGCCCAACTCCCATGAAAAAAAGGGAAAAAAGGCTGTCTTGACCTTCCTGAGATAATGTATTGTTTAATAGTATTTACAGAAACATTTTACTAATTGTTGCTACCTTTACATAGCCCTAAAAGTCTAAAGTATACAGTGTGAAATAAAGCTACAATCCTAACAGGCAGAATTGATTTTAAAGAGCACACATAGTGAGGAAGAAATCAATCAAAGCAAATTTGTGAAGTTCAAGGCATAACTTATCTTCCTTCTCTGAAAGTTCCTTTTTTTGCCCCATCTAAATGATGAGCAAACTGTTGATACATAGTATACTAGAGCAGTGGCCTGATGTAGTCGAGGAAAACTGTAGTAATATGTATTTAAACCCTGATGGTGTGCACTAGCCAAGCTCTTAGTCAGGACTGGACTCAATACCTGAACTCAATTGTTATTCAAATAGAGTTCAGGCCACCTCAACCTAAAGTGCTCGTTAACCTCCTACAAACAGCTGTAGCTGCAGGGCGGGCACAAGCCCTATAAATCTAGCCCTGGAAGGAGCCAAGGTTGGGGTGGTTGTTCCTGGTTGCTGTGTGCTGCTGGAGCTCTGCTCTGAGAAATCATAATTCAAGACTCAGAAGACTGCAAGCTCGGCCACAAGTGGTGACCCCGATGTGATACCACCATGCAGCGTGACAACCGCTGTGGCAAAATTCCTGTGGTCCAACATACCCAAAGAGGTGAGGACTGCTGCAGCGGGAGGGAGTTGCAAGATGACTCCCTTTGAGGCCCTGGTCAAAAACACCCAGAGGGGTCTTCCAAGATCTATACCTGGGTGAGAACTGCCGCAGCGGGACTTCAGCAGTCAGTACCCGAAGAGGTGAGAACTGCGACAGCAAGACCGCAGCGGGGGGGAAGTCGTGAGATGGCTCCCTTGGAGCTCGGGGGCCAAGAAGAGGCTCCCAGAAAAAGAGCTCCCGAATATCACCAGAAGAGGTGGAGACCAGGGGCTGGAGGGAAAAGAGTCTGTCAACAAAGAACAGGCTATATTTAAGGCCCTCCAGCATATCCTCTCAAAAGCTTTAAAAAAGAACTAAATAAAAAACACCTGAAGAGGTGAGCAACCAGGGACTAAGAAAAAAAACCAAAAGAAAAAACTAACTTAAAGGTCTTGAAAAGAAATGGAGTCAGAAAAAAAAAAAAAATAATTTAATTGTTATTTATTAAAATATAGTTAAAAGAAGATTAAAAAATATATTAAATATAGTTTGGCTAGTGCAAAAAGAAAAAGGGGGAATTGTAGTAATATGTATTTAAACCCTGATGGTGTGCACTAGCCAAGCTCTCACTCAGGACCAGACTCAACACCTGAACTCAATTGTTATTCAAATAGAGTTCAGGCCACCTCAACCTAAAGTGCTCATTAACCTCCTACAAACAGCTGTAGCTGCAGGGCGGGCACAAGCCCTATAAATCTAGCCCTGGGAGGAGCCAAGGTTGGGGTGGTTGTTTTTGGTTGCTGTGTGCTGCTGGAGCTCTGCTCTGAGAAGTCATAATTCAAGACTCAGACGACTGCAAGCTCTAGCACAGTAAACCACACTGTATTTAACCTATTTCTTCACCAGAACGGATGTTTGGAAGACCATTCATTAATCTAAAGATTTTTGTATTTTTTTCTGAGTGTCCTTTATCCTCCATCTATAGGGGAAATTCTGTATTCAAAACCACCTTGATTCTGAATTATGTCTGTGTTGCACAGGGGCTTTCTGGGATAAGAAATGACGTAAAAACATGCAATGCTCGTGCACTGAGTTGCTGGTGACCAGACTGTGACATCCTGTTCTGTATGGATGTAGTATCAAAGATAAAGATGGAGGGAAATCTCTCATGCTAAAGAAATAATGTTCTAAAGCTGTCTTCAAGGTTTTCAGTCTAAACTACAGGGGAAAAAAGAATATTGACACTCAAACATTCATTGGCAAGAAAAAAAAAATCTCGTGTTTTTTCTGTAATCAAAGATGCTAACCCATGCTAATCTTCCAGCCCCTTAGGAAAAAAAACCCAAACCCCCTGAGTGTATGGTGGAATCTATTCTTTAAATAAAGATCATGTGTCAGAATTACACAATTAGATGCAAAACAATGTGGTTAGGTGTCTCTGTAAAAGAACAGAAATTATCTTCTCTAAAACAGCTTTAATATAAGCCAAAACCATTTTCTGTTAGAGTGCTGCCATGCACTTGAAGGGTCGAGAAGCTCATTTTCCTCAAGTCTCAGCCTATAACACTGGTGCAGGTGTAACATACCTAAATAAACATCCACAATAATTTTTGCATAAATGTAGAGCGACACAAGAATTGAGATGCAATTATTTAGCATTTGTGGGGAATGGAGATGGTTTATTTGGTATGTCAAGTACTGACTCCCTTGAGAGAGAGAAACCACTCACTGAAATGTCTAAACTTTTACAATGTGTTGGTATGGTGGCAGCATTAAATAGATAGCTTTTATAGCCATCATGTGTGCAATTTTTGCAAAATCTTATGCTGTTTCTGATCAACACTTTTAGGAGTCTTAGGGTTGGGTCAATGGCAAACAGGTTCATAATAAGCAAAAAAACTCCCAAAAAACAACAAACCCCAAATCATCTAATTAAGGGAATAGATTAGGCAGTGCTGTGAATTTAGTATGCTTAGACTTAAGGAATTAGCTGAACATGAAAATGTACTTTTACAAGGTCTAGGGTGTAAACCTTTATAAGTAGAGCACTTTATTTACCACATACTATACTTATATACTATATAATTAGAGGGTCCAAAAAAAGAAAAATTTTATTTTTTCTTAATATTAGCCTCTCTTGAGTCCTCCCTGTGTTATGTTAAATGGTCTGTTCAAATGCTAGAAACTGCTGAAAACCATTTAGCAATATGCAGAGGCTCTTTGAACCATATCCTTCAAAACAGCAACGATTTGCAAGACATGTTCTTGTTTCCCCAGGCTGGTGGGGAAGACATTTGGATAAAGTTATTATGCTTCAGGCAGAGGTCAAAATAGGTTTTTGCTCTATTACCAACAGATTTGTTTGGAAGCATGTTTATATCTGTACTCCAAATCTGTCTATTTATCATTAATCAGAACCCCTGCAGCATCAGTCTGGTCGGAAAGTGGCAGAATCTCAAGTCTGGTTGTGAGGCTGTGGAAGACCAGAGTGAGGATATTGAACCAATAGTTCGTATTTTTAACAGAGCACAAGGGACCCGTGTGTGCTCCAGGGGCGCTGTGGTGCACGTGCTGCACCCTGACCTATTTCAAGAGCGAATGGTAAGGATCCTGCTCTTATTCCCAGGTATGCACCTGGCTCACCACTGTGGTATTGGTGTTTAAACTCGTGTCCATTTGGTTCTCACACCTGACCCAGGGCCTTTCCTAAGCGTTAAAGGGTGCCATTTTGTTTAAAAATTGGGAATGTGAAGCCTTTTGGCCAGCAGACTGTGGGTAGGATGGGGCACAGTGTGTTTGTGGTTTGTCTTCTCTGCTTTTCTTGCTACCTCTTTGCTGGAGACTTGGTGTGACTTATTAAATTATGCACATCAGTATAAGAGAGTTCCTTCTTCCCGGAAATACTGCCTACACTTGGCTGTCTTGATCCTGGACATGAGATTAAAAAAGGCATTAGAATGAGACCAAGCTCTTGTGCCAATTTTTCGTTAGAACAGAGACCTATCACTATTAAAGCTCCCTAGCCCTTCTTAGGCTGGTCCTCAGACCAGTGGAGTAAGGCTGCATGATTATGTTTGCAGATACTTCAGGAGGATGAGACCCAAACCCTGGATTCCTTATCTATCAACTAGGAGATATGTATTAGAATCTAGAATAGAAATAGTTATAAAGTAAAAAATACAACTGGTTTCTCTGAACCAGTAGCAGTGCTCTTAGTTATTTTTTGTCTATGTAAATACATCTTGCTGGAGAACACGAAGTGTAGCAACAAGGTAAACATGTCTGTTGGCTTTGGTATCTTATTGCAGCTTCTTTTATTGCATCTTGAATTCGGCCCCTTTCCTAGAAGTTTATGTTTCTCTACAGGCAGTAATAATTAACAACAAAACTCTACATGATTTACGTATATTTTGAAGTTTTTGTGTACTTATGTGGAGTTCCTACCCCACACGAAATTTTGGGGAAAATTTTACTTGTTGGTGAGCCACTAATCACTGTACTATAGGCGTGTGGCTGGAGAGTTTTGAGAAGAATATAAGTGTCTTCTGGAAGGCACGAAGCATAAGATCACTTGAAAAAGCTTGTTAAACTTAACCCTGGTGCTTGCTTCCACTTGGGCCAATATCTTTGCAGTTCAAAACAGTTTCTCCTTGGGACAGCTGCTTTCGTTCGTAGAGAATTTCATTCATCTGGGCACAGTTTTTGATGCTATAACTACTTTGAACTCTGCTGCAGCCTCTCTTTGATATTCTCTTTCTCTTACTGTGGCTTAAGTCAAAAACTAATCAGCTTTACAGTCTGGTAAATTTATTAAGTAACCCAACAGAAGATATTTGTTTCTGTATCATCGAAACTTTGTCCTCCAGCTGTATCTTTATGGACGAAGTTTGGTTTGCATTTCTGCACAATTTATGAAAAATGGTTGGTGATATGGTAAGCATGACAATACACTTCTTTTCTTGGGACTTCTTGCATCTCTTGTTTGCTATAAAAAATTTGAAGGAGATCAATTTACTCTCTGCTATATTTGCTCTTGTTTTTTTGACTTTTGACTTACGGGAATATGCTTTCTTTCCACACTGTAGTAGTTTATCAGTTGTCTCTATAGTTCTGGACACATCTACTGTTCTATCCAAAGATAAGCAAATTTCCTATTTTAGTGTTTTGAGCCAATTTACAATTGCAGTGAAAAATACTTATTCAGAAAATTGCACAGAATTTATTTTCATCTTCTGCAGTTCTTAACCATGTTTGCAATATAACTTCTGATTCTCTCACCTGCCAGTTGGTAAATGAAAAGATATTTTCCTAAATTATATTTTCCTGCGAATTGCGCTCTTCACTATTCAAAATGACTTTGTTTATTAGCTTGAGATCTTTATTTTATTTTTTCTGTAATATAGGCCTAAGACATTATTTTCTTGCTTACAGGAGAAATTGCATAAATTTGAAATATTACATGATTTTTTTTTTCTCCTATCCATGCTACTTTTATTTCTTGAACTTTCTCAGAACTTTCTTTCTCTCCTCTGTGATTTTAAGGATTATACCATACTGAAGGGTTGCTGTGCTGTCTCAGTGCACTTCCTTCCTAACCTTTCTGCTTTGTCCAAGATTTAAAAGTTTAGGTTTTCTACCACCTTCATCTGCTGAAAACGGAAGTTTCTCCATTAATGATAGCTAAGAAACAACTCTCACTGCACTGATTGATGGTATAATAACTGTATCAGCCTTGTGTTTTTTAGTTGAAATGAAATAATTTACTGTTGGGTATTTAATTCTGAATTAGTCAAAATTTCTCACAGGCTTCATGTTGTCATAAGCACTTGCAGAACAGAACTCAGTTTTAATCAGCTCAAGGGCTGAGGCATGGTTAGGAAGGAATAAAACTTTATTTCTAACACTAAAAAGTTAATGTTCTTAAAAATCTCTTTACTACAAAACTTAAAGTTCTTCTACTGAGAGATAATTATATTGAGTTGGGGAAAAAAAGGATCAAATCATATTTGACTTTTTTTTTTTTTTAAAATAAAGGTTGTACTGGCAGCTCCTTGGCTGTCTGATTTAAAGACCATCCACACCACTCCATTTTATCCACTTCTTAATTCTCTGTGGAACAATGTCTGTAACCACAGTGTGAAAACTAAACTTTGGTTAACACCTTTTTCTTCTTGGAAACAGATTATTGGATTTCAGTAACTTGTAAGCTATGATACTATACATATTACATTCCTGGTTCTATTGGTATATTTATTGTTCATAGATTTGCACCAGCACTAGATGCATTACTCTGCATCCAAATATGGTTCTGAATCTTTTTCTGCAAGTTTAGGAATCCTGTCACTTGGGATATCATGGAGGCTGGTTTCTAACCATCTGAATAAATCTTTGACCTGGGGCTAACCCCACCCTTCTTTTTCAACAGTTTTAAAACTTGTATCTCAAAATTTTCTTCAAACAGTTTCACAAGTTTATCACTGTGGAGATCAACTGAAGTCATATTCCAGAGGAACAAATATTATCTTTAAAAAGAAAAACAAACAGCAAGTTCTAGTTTGTGCCTGTTTCAAGGCCACATGAAAGTTCTTATAATTTATTGACCTGTGAAAGCTGCTTCAGCCATTTAGCTTAAGTACCTCCAATAGAATGTTATGCGTTTGCCTTGTCCAGTTATTCAAGTAGCTGTGCTATGGAAACATCTTGCTCTGAGTATAGTTCTTGTGCAGATTATCATCTCCCTTCAGGGAAGTGGTAGTAGCAGTAATGACTACCTTGACTATACAGAAGAGTGTTTCTGCCCTAATCCGTCATTCCCTTTTGTCGGGGTACACTAAGTGGTGATAGAGAGATAGGCCCTGAAGGCCAGAGAGAGCCTCTTTCCTGGGCCCGGAGGTGACCCTGGGACTGTATCCAGGTCACCAGGGATGGGTAGAGAGAGGATTGTGAGTTTGTGGACAGGGTAGGACCTGTGAGAGGTGATGATTGTAGTTTGTGACCTTGTAGGGTATTGTTTACCTGTTACCATAAGAGGCAAAATCTAGGCACTATCCCAGGTGATTGGGGGACACTGTGGTGAACATCTTTCCTGTTTACATGANGACCCTGGGACTGTTCTAGGTCACCAGGGATGGGCAGAGAGAGGATTGTGAGTTTGTGGACAGGGTTGGACCTGTGAGAGGTGATGATTGTAGTTTGTGACCTTGTAGGGTATTGTTTATCTGTTACCATAATAGGCAAAATCTAGGCACTATCCCAGGTGATTGGGGGACACTGTGGTGAACATCTTTCCTGTTTATATGATGTTATATCCTGGGTGTGCTGGTATTTAGGGGAAATTCTGGCTGCGCAATAAACGACGTTGCATTCCCATCTTGTGTGTGGAGTCCATGCCCACGCGTGATCACTGCACCCTCTCCCATGTTGCTTATGGTAATGTACAGGAAAACTGGCAACACAGAGAACATCATCTTCCTGATGCCTGCTGCTGTATAGGTGGGAGGAATTGGGATGATGCACCATCGACTCTTAAAATATTTTCCCATGTACTAATTGCTTACGCAAACACTTGTGCAATTTTTTCCTTGACTATTCATGTACTGTTAATTATGGGTTTCTTTTCATTTTTCTTTTTTTTTTTGGTAGCTTTGCTGATTCTGTGGCCTGAAGAATTGAATGGCTTGAAGTTGGAAGTAACCAGCATCCTCTTTGCTGCACAGTACTGTGTATTCCAGAGTGTGCATGGAACTGGAAGACAGTAATCTGCATACTAAAGGAAGGCACCATTAATTATGCAGATATTGCACTGTGAGGAGTGGATAATTCTAGGTTTCAATGGCCTTGAATCATTATAAGGATTATGTTTTCCAATGCATTAACTTTTTTTCACTGATCTTGAGGGTGTTAGACACCAGCAAGCACCTGAAGCTGACAGAATTAACCACAAGGATCCTATTGCTTTGCTGATTTTCCTTTAATTCTTATGCATATGCTTACCATTGTCTTTGCTTGGAATTTGCTGTTGCTTAAGCTTTTTTCTCTTCCTCCCTCCCATCATGATTTAGTAAATAATAGCATTCAGGATTTTTTTCTGTGGCAGGTTTCAGTGGGGAAAAACTCCCAATATTAGAAGTAGTAAAGCCAGAAAAAATAAAATTAAACAGCAAAAGCCTGAGGCCGTTCTGCAGTGAAATATAGAAGACTATACTTTCTAGTCTTTTCTAGGAATATGTCTTGTACTCTGCTTTTCTGACAAAACCAATGTATTTCTTCAGTGAATATTTTAAAAATTATTATTAATCGAGAAGGGATGTGCTGTGTCCTTATTTGAAATCTACTTCTGAGGTAGGCTGTAGGCAATAATCCCACCATTCAGCAGCGGATCTGAAAGACCTGTAGCATCGGCATCGCTCCCAGCTTGGCCAAGAGCACAGACAGGATCGGGGTGCGAAGCAGCTCCCGGTTCTCTCTGGACGTGGATTCATCCCTGCCGGATAGCGTCCCTGCGGTCACTAGATGGCAGTCTGTCCTCCGGGATACACAGGGCCGGCGGACCTGAAGCCTGAGTCCAAGATTAATGTGATTTGGATCAGTTTAGTCAGTATTAAATCACTTAGATTGTTGATGAAACAAAAATTTACATCACAGATGAAACGCGTTGTTCACACTGAAGCGTGAGTTTTGCTGCCATGGAGCACTTGGATTCGGGCCGTGCTGCTGCTTCTCTCTTCTCCCTGTCCTCATCCTAAATTTTCACTTTATGTGAGGTGGCTTTCTTTAGAATTTTTTTTTCCTTTTTTTTTTTTTTTTTTGGTAAGGCAGTGTAATAGAGTAGGAAAGGAAGTTGAAGTACAAGTTGTGAATAAGTCTGAAATTTTATTTGTGTCTTCATAACTTACAAAACCAAAAAGGGTAGGGAATGTGGCTTACTGCCAAAAGTGCTGTACTTTTCTTGTAATGATAATTTCCAGAGAAACTTATAAGTATTCCACTGCAATACTTAGGTATCACTTAATGTATTTTTTAATAGGAAAACAATATTTGAAAATGCTAAATCTCTTTGCAAATAGATTGCATTTACAGTTCTGCATTTACCATTTTATTAATAACCTTCAGATTTCAGTGCACATTCTATTTTTGTATTTGATAAAAGGATTTTTTTTAAACAAACACATCTTAGTTTTCAATTTCTTTCTCTTCTGAGAAACCTGGTATTAAAACACTCATTCAATACTGCTCTTTTAACACTGTGCTACCAAAAAGAGCTTGAAATATGTTTAATTATATAAATAATGCTTTCAGAACAAACACAAAAATGTACATATATTGCTTGAAGAGTATTAAACTGTATGATATTTAGAATAGCATGTGTTGCATGCTTTGCTTTTATTATTTCCCTGAAAAATGCTCAAGAGTAATTTTTTGAAATTTAACAATCAAACAGGTATCTGGTGTATCCTACCTCATTTAACCATTCACTGCATTCTGGACTTTTTTTCTCAACAGCCTGTCAATATTACATCGATATCATCATTAGGAATTTTAACAATCAAATGGATTTGCAATGTATGCTTATCACGATTAGCAAGCACATGCTGCATATTTCTATTAACAGCATGTCAATATCATCATTAGAAAATCTGCAATCAAATGGATCTGTAGAGCAAGCATATGCTGAGCATCATAATATTTAGAATCCGAAAAGGTTTTGCTTAGCATAAGTCTATTTCTGCTAGTTTATTTTTTCTTCTTATCAGAATGGCTATCAAGATGCCATCTTTTAATACAAAATATTTAAAATAGTGTTTTTGCAAATATAGTATGATATAAGTCTTTGCCACAAACTCCAGTAATAGGGCATTAGAATTCACAAAGGTATCATAAAAGTGTTTATGAAAGACTTATAGCATATTATGCCTTTCACTTTGCAACAGAAGCTTTGATTTTCAAGGGTAACCATAGTACTGCATACATGCAGCTATTTATCACTTTTTCCTGCTTGCCTTTAACTGTGCAAATGACTTTAAAATGCTTTCTCTGTACACAGTATTAATTGAGGTTTAAAGTCTACTATTTAGGAAAAAATCCCGAATAACCAAGAACACAGAGTGTACCAAGATCTAAAACTTATTTCTCATTTATGTTATCAGATGTATATAATGAATGCGACCTAGTATTAGCATTCTAACATGATGAAAATGTAGTAGCAATAGGCTCTAATTTTGTGCCATATGCTGCAGAATTAATGGCATGCCCCTATCACTGTAAGATAGGAAGCAATTAACTGTTCTCCCACATGCATATATGTATTGCCTCTTTTGATGCTGATCAAGTGCAGTGATACATTGATAAAGGAGAAATATTGCAATTGGTAAATTCCCTTTTGGATGTCCAAGGAGTGTAGAAATTTTTTCTGAAAAAACAATTGAACTGATTGCCTCCAGAAAGAATTTTTTTTCTATTAGTTTCTAAAAATATCAATTGTAAACTTAATTGCTTTTGTGATTTTGTAAATAATAGTTATTGCTGAGCAGAATTTTGTCCTTCTATCGTTACTACCTTTGAAACACCCATTTATTTTTAGACTTGCTTTAAATACAGTAATATAATGAGGAATGGCAGAGTCCTACTTTAAAGAACCATTTGTTTGGGCAGTAAAAATATAGCCTCTCAACATCCTTAACCAATTATCCGTCTTTGTTTATGCTGTTTATGTCCTGTGGGGTAATGGCTCCAGCAGAGCTAATAGTCAGTTCTTGTCTGGACATCATTGCAGGAGAAAGATTCACTTCTCCTGGAGATGACTACTGCAGTGTCCCCAGCCTGCGTGAGGTCTCCACTGGGGTCACGCTCCTGACATCCTGCAGTAGGTGAGGACAAGGACACAGCACACACTGCTTAAAGACGGATAGTTTAACCTTGCATAACATTTCACCTTGGCTACGGCTGTTTTTCATAGCTCCCTTTTCAGAGCTGATATAGTAGCTTTATGGGTGTGGAAGCATGATTTTTATCTTGGCATTGGTTTAAGGATAATCGGGTCATCTGCAGAAAAAAGCCTGAACTCTGACTCTCCTCATTTAGAGCCAATGATGTCCCCAGCCTATCTGCCTTGACTGTGTACTTCAGCAGTTTGATGATGTCGATTTATATGAAAATGTGTATTATACTTTTTCTTTATTTCATATCCACTGTTTGCTGCATTAAATAAGTTACTCTGCTGTAGTCATGGTAATTGTACGTTCTGGACTTGCTTCAGACACATCTGTGCCTCATGGGAGCCAGTCACATGGCAGCTTTACAGAGATTTTATATTTTTGTTTTATGTCATCAAATTGTGTCCTCTCTGCCTCTATCCCATGCAGGGGTCATGAACTTTAGGTTCACTAAGAGCATAAACCAGGGCTAGATAAGGAAAAGCTTTCTGGAAGCTTGCATGGATAGTACAAGCACAAACAGAAACTGCTGACAACTAAGCTTTCCTGTCAGGTAGTTATGCTCAGCTAATGCAATAATAATTTGCACAGAACAATAAGCTGTATTGCTGTATATAATATTCTTTTTTCTAATGACTCATTATCCTAGGATGATGAGGAGATGAGTAGAATATAAGTGTATTAAAACATAATTGCTTTTCTATTCAAACAAAAGCATGCAGCATGTACATTGTGACAAATGCCTAATGAATAGGAGTGGAGTTTTTTGTTCTGTGTCAGTTTATGGCAATGCCTGCCATAACTGCCTGTTTAAGATCTTAATTGCTTTTAATTTTAACAGTTACCTGATAGTTGCTTCTGGTTGAAGAATCATGCAGAAGACTAGGCTGCCTCACTGCAAATGTGGGTTGCTTGCAAACCAAGAGTGTCAACTTCTATGATTCGAGTTGAACAATTATAAGATTAATTTTGTATAGCTCCTGCTACTGTACCATAAATAACTGTATAAATATTGCCCCAAGGTAGTTTTTTTTCAATCCATGGCAGACAAATGCACTAAAAAAATCTTTGAAAATATTTGAGAGAAAAAAAAGTTAATTTTGAAGATGTCTGCATATAAAAAATTTACCTCCCATAGGTGTATTTTCACCAGACTTGAATAAGAAATTGTGAGTGTTAAAGTCAACCTTATGCAAGCACCTACGTGCTGTTCCCACAATCACTGGTAAAATCCTAAACTTATGTTGCACTGGCTAATTCTTCTCTTCAGGTGACGCTGGTCCTGGGTTACTTCCGTGAATATGTGTGAATTTGGAAGATGCCAAGACAAAATTTCCTTCCACTTACAGAGTGTCCCTTTTCTGTTGATGACCAACGCCTGGGCTGTAATTTTTTGAGTCTTCATTTATCATCATCTCAGCCAGAATCACCATAGTACATGGTATCTTTACATAACTAAACTTTGCATCTATCCTTACTCAAACCACTGGAGTCCTTCCCAAATGGGTCAATGGTTATGGAAACAGTGCCTGTGCATTTTAGCAATATGTGAACCAACTATGAATCATCCCCTGTATTTTTTTTTTGCTGGGAAAGTTCAGTCTTTGATAGGTCTGTCTCATTACTAATTTTGCCAGGGCCATCACTGTGATATCCACGACAGAGATTGTCTTGGGGTGACTTTATGATGCTGTGTCTTCTGTCTCCTGATCTATGTCCAGACATGAATCCTGTGCCTTTCTGTGTCTTTAAGGCAGACCTGAGAGAGGGCAGGGGACAGCAGTGGAATTCCATCTGTGGCTGTGTTCAAAAACACAGGTAACTCACTCGCTCACTGTCGTCCTCAGCTCTGGGCTCTTTGCAGCAGGGAAGAGTGACATACTCTTGCTTTTTAGCTAGCTTCTTATTCACTTGCTAAAGCATGGAGTTTCCTGGGATTTTGGCTTCTTCTTCTTCTCTTCTGGACTGTTCAGCAACACCAGAACATCACCGGGAGGCCCTGCACTGTGGCCCAGAGGGGCCCACACTAAACCCCAGCTCTGGAGAGGGCAGAGCCACACCCACAGAAAGGACTCTGAAATGTTCCCAGGTATTCTCCACAGCAAGAGGTTTATTTATTTAACATTATTCATTCTTTTTGGTGCCTGTGCACCCTGCTTATTAAATAAATAGGGTTTTTTTTCACTTTTCTCCGAGGAATTTCTTTCTGAACCTGGTGGGGGAGGGGCTGCTGAAATCTGCTTTCTAATAGAGGGACATTCATTTCAGATGTTTTCCTCCAAATTTGTCTCAAACCAAGACAGAGATTGTGGTTGAACTGTCTTGAGAGCTAAATGAAGAGAACTGATCTTTTTACTCCTCTCAGGAGACCAGAAGACCATGGTAAAGGCAGAAGGACAAATATATGCACATTCAACTGCACCCAGGTGGGGTGCTGTGCAGGCATCAGGCAACAGGGGCTTGGGCCTCAGCATCCCCTGGAGTGTGGGGAGTTTCTATGCTTGCAAGGCTCAGAACAAACATGCCACCTCTGACAAAGTGTTATCATGAGATGTTTGAATATACTTTCTACTTAAGCCCAGTGGAAAATAAGATCTGTTTTACTAGAACTAAACGTAATGACATATGACTTGTGTAGAGCAGTCAAAAGCTGGCACTTTATTTTTTCATGTTGCTGTAAATGTTTGCAAAAGTTTTATTTTTTTGCTGCTTAATTAAAGCTTAACTTCATGAAAGCCATAATATACTTTTTGAGGACAGTGACGTGCTCTTTCCAAATGGTACCTGTTTACTAGTTTCCCTGCAAGCAGATGAGTGAGCCAATACTCAGCGTATGTGATGGCCAGATATGCTGCTTGGCATGTTGTAGTACTACAGGACAGAAGTACAAGATGCTCATGCATATTGTCCTTCAGTCTGGCTCCTCTGAGACAGTGTTCAGACTTCTACTTTCTTCTTCTTGCTTGCCATCTTGATATCAAGTCAACATCTGGAAAAAAAAAAATTGTTCATAGACCGTTTACATATCACTGTCGTGCCTCTTTCCCTGCTGGATGATGTGCTCCTGGGATGCAGTTCCAGCTCACTGACTTTCTGCTTTCACAGGTTCACCAGCCAAGAGCTACGGGCCAGTCTCAAAGCATCTCTTTTTGTGGTTAGGGACTGCTCCTACTCTGCACAGACTTGGCCTTTCATATTGTTACATTGCTGACTTCCCTTGTGTGTCCCTGCCATGGTGGTAAGGGAGAGGTTACACAAATGCAGGGCAACTCACCTGCCAAAAACTTGAGAGATCTCTGCTGTCCAGTCCGGTGCCTATGCCCGAACTGGCAGAGTGGCTGGAAAGCAACACTGGAAAGGTACTATTGGGTCTAAAATGGAGCCATGATGACAAACTAAAATTTTCGGATGGAGCAAAAGGGCATGTTCAAGCTTGGATCAAAGGTCATGCAATTATCAGAAACTCTTACAGAGGTACCCCAGTGCTTAAAGCGGCAAAACAGAGCATGCAACTTGAAAAATTTGTTTCCTGCTATTAAACAAGGTTCTGTCTAAGTGCCCAGTGATCTGAAATCTGTTTTTGGGACTTCTGCATCTTCGCAATTGAGATGAACTATCCTCAAAGTAATGTCTTTTAAACTTAGCTTTTGGGTTTTGTTGTTTTCTGGGGTTTTATTTTTTATCTTATTTTTATTGGGGGGAAGTTTTGTTGGTTTTGTTGGTGTGGGGGCTTTAGGTGGGGTTTTTTTGTTGGTTTCTTTTGTGTTTCTTTTTGTTTGGTTGGTTTTTGTCATGTTTTTTAGTTTTGGGTTTTTTTTGGTTGGTTGGTTGTGGAGGGCTGCAAACTCTTGGCACAAGAGCCCTCTGTGCTCCCTTGGAGAGAAGAGGTCTGAACCCATAAGGACTCACCTCAGAGATAAGCAACCCACCTTAGGCTATGGTGACCAAATGAACCACCCCCAGCATGCCTTCCTTCCTTATGGTAATGCCTTGCACCCAGTTGGGTAACTGGTTTCTACCCCACCCCCTGCCTTTCCCATAAAAAGGCCCTGGGTCTGCCCTGAAGTCAGGAGAGTCTGTCTGTGGCCTGTCAGCTGTCCGTGGCCTTTCATTCGCAGGGACTGCTGGACAATTAAAGCTACTCTGTGGAACTGCCATACAAGGCTCCCTTGTCTCTCTGTCCCTGTGTTAACTTTGGGGAATTTCACAAAGAGCTGAATCACAAGAGCTGAAATCACTTGTAGCTGAGAAATCGCTACACTTGATGAAATCCCTCACTGTCCAGGGAGGCTTGCCCTCGCCCCTAGAAGAGCTGTTCCTTGCAGGAAACTCTCTCTAGAAAGGCCGTGGCACACTGGTGCTTGACCAGCATCAGAACCCCCTGTGATAGCTGGTTGGTGGTTTTTTTTATTTGGTTTGGTTTGGGGTTTTTTGTTTTTCTCTTGACTTTTTTCAAGACCATTGACTTTTTTGCTTCAAGGATTTTGTTCTCAAAAATGTTGCGTTCATGCAGAATGTCAGAATGTCTACATTACAGACACAATTCTGATGGACATTAGTTTCCTGAGGTATATGGAAGTCAGTCAGATGGTTCCTGGTTAAATTAAGACAAATAATAACACATAGGCCTCTCTGCAACCCAAGGCCCCCTGTTGTCCTATAGTTAGGGCAAGTCTTGCCAGTTGCACTGTATTTTCTGATAGCAAATTAACTCTAATAGAATTCTCTGATTCTGTGATAATAAAGCTGCCTCTATCTTACTACATTGTGTGTCTGATGCACTATGAAGAAACACACTCCTGCCACTGGACTATGAACTACTTTTTAACGAGTGACTTGGAACAGTGTTACATTATTTATCGTGATCCTCAAACATGAAGAAATTTCTTACTCTGGGTGAGATTGGACAGAAATGATGTTTAGTTGATTGTTAACAGTGAGGTAACTGATAACACACATGATGATTTTACAGATATCAAAATTTCAAGAGGTCACCTTTTTTTCTTAACTGTTTATTATGTAGTAAAATATTTTTGATCCCGTATACATTGCCAAGGTTTTGGTAAAATTTGACCCAGATAATTATTTTTGACATTGTTTTGTGGTGTGTTTGCTTTGTTTGATTCTTATACAGATGACTGTTTTGCAATGAGGTCTCATATGTCACAGAACACAGTATTAGTTCATTTTTTTTATTTGAATAACGTCTGCCCCAAAAAAATAAAGTACATTCTAATCTATGTTTATATCTATATGCAATATTCAGGGATGAAATTCCCCAAAACTGATGTATTTTACTTCCCACTGTTTTTAAAAAATATTATGCCACTTTTCTTTTTAATTAATACATTTAAATAGATGCCTACTTTATTACTAAAGTGCTAGAAAATATGTTGCAGTCTGAGATTACAGACCACTCTATCTTAAGGAAATAGTTTTCTGTAAAATCTTAACGTAACCGTGTTAACTTTTCTCGTTGCTGTATTCTGTGTCCATATTGATAGTCATTGGAGAAGTATTCTTCAAGTGTGGAGAGCATGGAAAGAAGGAAAACAAACGCCCTAAATAGTTTAAACTCATTCATCGCTTGCAGTCTTCTATTCCCCTTTCTCCTTTTATAAAGGCTTTGCTTAGATCATTTGTTCACATGCTGAAGAGGAATGGGGATGTGAACAGATATTATCAAAAGATAATACCTGGCTCAACTGGCAGCAGAGAATGGGTTGTGATTAGGTAGTGAAGTGTTCCTATTTTTTATGCATAGTTCTGTTTGTAACCTTTGTTTTCACATCTGGCTGTGAAAACTATACTTGGAGAAGGTTTTGTTCTTTTAGTACTTCTATTTATTCTTCTTTTTTTTTTCCTTCTGTTCCATCATTGCAGACTTTTCCTTTTCAGCTATTGCTGTAGCTCAGTCAGTGGGAGGAGTGAACTTCATATTGTGCAGTGTCCAATTTGTATTTGGGATCTTTTAAACTCAAAATTTCAGCATACAAGGCCCTCTTTTCAATGTTTATGGATACACTTATTTTGCAGCTTACCTCTTAGGTTTGTGTTCTATTGAAGCACTCCCCCCTCAAAGAGTTTTTTTCTGCTTTTCATATTAATTTTCTCACTTGAGTGTTACATTCCTCAAATGCAAAGCAAGTCGTCTGCTTATTTTGTTCATGGGTTTTCCACAGATCCACAAATGTTGCATATTATAGGATTTTCGTGTTCACCTCTCCTCCATATAAAGGGCTAAGCATTGCTTATATCTGGAAAGTGAATGCAGTGAGAGCATAGTAAATAGCAGTCCGACCTATGCCAAGTAGATCCTGAATCTACAGCTGCTGACCTATTTGTGTCCTGTCTGTCTTCCCTGTGGTGGATGTTTGTTCAGTTGTGATTCACAAGCACTGGTTCTGCTTTCTTGCTGGGTGGCACCACTTCATAAATATTTCTGCGTCTTGCCTATGGTCCCAGCACCCTGGATTTCCAATGTTTGGAAAGCGCTTGCTGAGAAGTCATTTGGCATATTATCAAATGGCCACAGCCCAGCAATAAGGTATAGGTGGAATTTTTAATATGAAGTTGGCAGGTCTCATGTCTCAACCCGGGCATTTATTTCTTTTTTCCTAGTTAGTTTATTTCTTTAAAAGAAAAAAGAAAAACAAGAAAGTATTTGCAGAATTGAATTAGTAATTTCATATGGAAGAGCAATAATTGTTCCTTTTGAAATTCTGAGAGAGACAGTTCTGTACAGACTTTTTTTTGGTTTAGTTTTCAGGTTAACCTTAGTGGGGAAATTAGATGCTGTTCTCTGCATGGCTGATTTAAAGAAGCTGCCATTGTCCTTTTAGCCTAGAAGTTAAAGTGTTCACTTTCTGTGAGGCAGAGTGCACTGAAAGCAAGGCCTTGGGCCAAAGAACTCTCCTTTCCATGAGGAGACTTCACCTCCCCTGGCAAAGAATTAATGTGGTTCTGCTCATCCCAATACTGTAAAGATGCTCCAAGATAACAATCTCTTAGTTCTCCTATCTGAAGCTCTTATTTTTGTATAAATATTTTGTAACCTTTGGATTGGTAGAGTAACTGAGTGAAGCCGTCTGTGAAGCCTGGTGGTGAGGGTGCTCACCTGCCAGGAAAGTCACCTTGTTTCCAGTCTTGTTTCTAGACAGGACTTAGTTTATTTAGACTAGCAACATGTTAGTGCTGCCTAGTTGGATAGTCATGTTATATCAGTCCAAAAAGGCTTTTACAATCCAAAGCTCAAGTAACATAAAAACAAAAAATAAAAGGCTGCCTAAAATGTGTATACCTTCTCTAGTGGGAGAGTGTGTTAGCAGCATTTGTTTCTTGCTGTCTGGAAGACCATCTTCTTTAAAACCACAAATATAGTTTTGAGATATACACAACTAAGTTATGACACACATCAAGAGCTTACTAAGGCAAGACAGAAATACAGAAGGAAGCAAAGTAGAAAATGTAGTCATCTTTGTCACTAAGTAGCATACTATTAAGAAAGACAGTAGTATGCTGCATGTAAAGAATTGTTTGTCTTCCAGGAGATGTGAGGCACAGTCTCCTGTTGTAGGCTTAATAGGCTGTGCACCCAAATTGACTGTAGCTGATTCCCAAGCATATTCACATCCAATGGGTGTTTGTGAAGTGTTTTATTCTTTTCTGAAGGTGGATATATAACCTCTGATCTACTACAAATTGTACTGAACTGTCATGTCTGCATGAGGAGGTATTTTTTAGCTATTTGTGTTAATAAAAAGTTTATTGTTTAAGCTGTAATAGTAGCTAGGAAAAAAAGTCTGCAAACACCCCACCTCCCAAAAAAAAAACCCAAAACCAGTCTTCTAAACTTTTCTCATCCTCTTTAGCACTTAAGAACTTACACAAATGACTGAGTCAAAACAAGTTTGAAATAAAATCTTCATATAATTGTTTTGTTTTGGAAGCAAAAAAAAGCAATAAGCTATCCTTTTCTTCTTTCTTTCTACCCACATATGACACACGGATCATGCAATACTGTTGAGCCCATTGTTCCAGAATAAGGCAACAAATCCTGCTGGTGTAATGAGAGTACTTAGGAAACACTGGCCTTCCATTTGGTCCTGCCTAGTGTTGGGATTGCATTTGGATGCATTTGGTTTCCTTGTGCCAGTTTACTTCCTCTCTGTTTATGACTGTAGAGAAGGAAAGTGATGAGCACCTACCTTATACACCACCACCATGGCGTGTTTTTCCTTTACACATCGAAATGCATATGGGCATTTCAGTGAGGCAATGTGTTACTGAAATCAACATTTTTTCTTAATGGTATCTTGTTGCCTTGACCACCTGTGCTTCTGTTTTTGAAGAATTTTGGATCTGAATTGGTTTTACTGTGTGAAGCTCGTGAAGTTTCTTTTGGGAAGAGCAGTTAAAGCAGGTCTTTTATAATTTTTAGACTTGGAAGCAAAAATTATCTTACCTATTAATTTGCGGGTAGGATGGAAAGGTCACGGGATGAGGAAAGAAGTAATTTTGGGGAGCCACAGAATAGCTGAAGTGGGAAGTGACCTCTGGAGACCACCTAGTGCAACATTTCCTGCTGAAAGTAGGCCCAACTACAGCAGATTGCTCAAGGCTGTGTTCAACTGATTTTTGAATGTATCCAAGAATGGACAGTCCACAGCTTCCCTGGGAGATGTTCTAGTGCTTAATAACTCTCAGTAAGATTACTGCGGGGTTTTTTCTCCTTATGTGTTCACTGGGTATCACTGAGAAGAGCTGTCACTGGGTATCACTTCTGTCTTTGACAAGGTACGAGGTTTAGTCTAGCCTAAGATATGTCACATGGATATCTGCTGAGCAAATGGGTAGGCAGAAAATACTTCGGACTGAGTTTAGTAGGGAATCTAGTAAAACTTGAGATTAGTTAGCTCAAGAGTGGTCATAAGAACTGAGATGTTATCTGTCTCTCTATTGCGCTGCTGATGGTGGTCTTCAAGGTGCAATGATATTACATTAAAGTCATGATGAGGTTAATGAGATCTGCTTGTTACTGATTTCTGAAGGTATTGGTGCTGTTGGGAAGATTTGCCAAAAAGTGAGATGGCAGCTTTTTCCTTAGTGAAGATGGTCAAAAAGTAAAATTCCCAGTAACGTTGGCAGTGAGGGATTTCTTAGAGACATTGATATAAGGGGTTGTAGAAAATTCCAGTTGTGGTTGCTTTTTATAGAAAAATATAATATAATTACTTGCAGTACTGCACATTTCAGTTTTGTTCAGTATAAAAAAACCTCATTGTCACTTTAGGATTAGCATAGTTTCTTAATAGTCTTAAAATTTCTGGTTTATTTCCAGTAGCAGCAGCTGTTGGGTGTATAAAGAACAGACCAGACTAAATCCTGTTCTCAGAAATATACTTTTTTTCCTCTCTGTTCAACTGCAGTGTCTGGCAACAGGCTTCTCTTAGACTGTTTAGCAATGCATCTGATTTTATGATATTCATGTGGTTTATGAACTTTCAGTACCTTATATGAAGAGCAATCTTAATCAGCTGAACAGAGAATGTTCATATTGATACAATTTTACTGTTTTATTGGTATAGTAAATATCAATCTGATTCCATTTAGGAAAAAGAAAATAGCTGGTTTTGATGTGAAAACTGCTTTATGTGACATGGTAAGGGCTCATATCCTACCTCTGTGTGGGTTACTAGTCATAAAAGGAATGAAACATTTCTTTGGAAGTAAGTATGTTTTGAGGGAGCTGTCAAGCAGATGGAGTTGTTAGGCAGGATCCTCAATTGCTGAACATAGTTTTGGATAATGTGTAATATAGATTAGACTGAAAACCAGACTAGATATTGATTTTTTTTAATTTATATATGTGTGTGTATATATATATATATATATATATATGATCTCTCTATCTATCTTTAAAGACAATAGTATGAGTAAAAAAGTAAACTTGTGCAACTTATACTGGTTTCAAATGCTTCCCGTCTTGTGTTTTACACAAGAAGAAGATTGAAACCATCCTCCCTTATGCAGAGTTAGAATGCATTTTATGTAACTCAGGTTTAAGTGAGGCTGCCTGAACCTTTTCTTTTTTTTTTTTTTGGTCATTTCCATGTCTGTCAGAGTTTCTATTTCATTTCTGTTGATATTTGGAGGCATTCTTGATCTCTTTTTTTTGGGCCTCTAAATATTTGTTTAATAAAATCAACATGCCAGCAACCACTGGCATATGGTCACTGAGGTAAAATGATAGAAATCAGTGGTGAACTCCACTCTCCTTGTCTTTCCTTCATGAAAGCATAACCAACAGAACTGAAGTACAGTGCTTTGCACTATTTGTGTGCTGGTGTTATATGATGTAGACAGACATAGGAGTGTATAGACAGTATTAGATGCTGTCACAAAAATCTACAAAATGTTTATCATCTATACAAGATGCAAGACTTTATATTTACCTCTCATTAGGCCAAGCAAAGCAGGTGCAGAAATAGAGCTCAAAAAGTGGGGAGAAACAGGGAAGTGACAGAAATGGGGCAATGAGAAGATGGAAGAATGTGCATGGGAAGGAGTTTTCCTCTCCAATTAAGAGACAACGAATACTTCTATAGAAGCTTCTGTTTTCCGGAAGCTCCGTCATGTGCCTGTAAGAATAAGTTGCTGTTGTCACGCGTGCTTTCCTCTTCCCCCTGCTATTCCCTTTTCCCATCCTCTAACAAAGAGATGTAGAGAATGCAAATAAATTGCCTGTCTGAAATGGAGGGAGCTGTGGGCTTTAGTTGACATCAGTGTATTGTGGAGGGATCCAGATGCACGATACCCATCAAATTTCTATCAATACTAATTTACTAATATCAATAATAATCTGTTTCCCAGTGGATCAGCTTTCTCAAGCAGGGTCTGTGCACTACTTACAGCTCTCTGAGCCCTTCAACTAAGGTGTCAATAAAGCTGACCGCTGTTCTGGGGCTATTGACAGTTATTAAAAATGACCTTGATGTAATTTCATGCCTATCAAAACAAAGGCCATATGTTAAGGATTATGAAAAGCTACAGTGAATGAAAGCAATGACAGGCTTCTGCTGGGTGAGGGTAGAGGGAGGTCAGCATATGTGACGCTTATTGGCTCCTCTCCTCTCCTTCTTTTCCTAAGGCACTGAGCGGTGGTGCCCCTTGGTAGGCAACTGTTATGCTAAAGGCGTAATTGGAACAATTTAGAGCTCAGGGGTACACTTTTTTAAAGATCTGTCATAGCATATCATCTCAACAGTTAATGTGGCGTAAAATATCATAAACACTGCTGAGGACCCTGGAGTCCCCATGGCAGGGACCAATCGATAAGACCCAGTGGATGATCTGTCTTCCCTCACAAATAGAGGGCATGCGAGGTGCACTCTCACTTGCTTTCTTATTCTGCCACTTTATAGGCATAGTGGGCTGTTATCTGGGTGGCTCTCAAGTGCAGGCAAGAAACAATCCTTTGGGTGCTCCTCAGGCATGGTGATCAATAAGAAGATTTTGCAAAACTGTGTGGATGCCAAGTCCAAAACCCAAAAATAAATTGGTTCCCATTAACAATCAAAATGTGCCTCATTTACATGCACAAATGACATTACAGGTAGAAATCCAGAAAAATTGAGAGGCATCATAGCATATTATGCCCTCCTCCCTTTGCTCCTAAAAATCAGTTCGCAAGAATTTCCCTATAAAATTATTAAAAAAAAAAAAAAAAGTTGTTTATTTTTCTTCTTTTTGGATTAAGAAAATGCCCTTCCAATTTGGTAAGTGTGCCTGCAGCCCTCAGGCTGGGTAGATCTGTGTGTGGAGCTGGCTCTACAACTCTAACTTACCCCTGGTGACACCAAGGCCACTTAGTGCAGTGACTAAAACAGGTAAATGGTTTATGGTTTGTGCTCTCACCAGTCCCAGCCCCACTGCCTCTAGACTGCTTTTAGAAGTGGTAAATGTTATCTCTAGATTCCCTTCAGTGAAGTCATCCCTCTCCTGATGCTAGAGGACCAAGCAGGGAGTGGCACTGGGTATCCTTGGTCGCAATCTGGTCCCTGGGGAAAGAAACAGAGTGATTCTTTCATACCCAGACACTAAATCAACGGGAAGACCTTCATGGGAACCTTCTCAGCATGAGAAGATAGGCTTTAAATTGCAGTTCTCTAGGCAGGAAAGTGATTGTAAATTTAATTGGCTTGAAATAAATAATTTTAGATCACATCAAACTAAAATAACTTTTTTCCTGTTAAGAAAATGAAATAAAAACAGTTTTAGAAAATCTATAATTTTATACAGGAAATTAGTACAGAGGTTTTTCTACAAAAATCAGAACTTTCTCTTAGCTACTTCAATCAAGATTTTATTCCCAGTTTCTTTTGTGTATGGCACAAGACAAGCAGCTTAATGTCTCCATCACTGTGAATACAGTGTGGGTCTTTCAAGATTGTTGTGAATGAAAACATTAATATTCATTCTTTTTGTATTTATGAAGTCTGCAAGCCATGTTGAGTTGCATGTAAAAGTCTATAAACATAATTTAAAAGAAAGCTAGTGAAAATACTAGTGAGTTGGCTTGAATATAATATATGACCTGTTATAACTTTTTTGTTTTGGTTTGGTTTTTTTCCCTTTTTTTTTTTCAAGGGTCCTTATAGCATGATTCTGTGACAACCTGAAATCTAAAGGCACAATTTGAGGAGTTCTCTCTCTGTTTTCTGTGTTGCTCCAAAGATTCAGCAGGTTGGAACAGTGGACAGACACACTTCAAACTGATTTAGGGGAAAAAAAGAGTGCAGAAAATGGAAGTGTTTCTTAATCACATGAGTCTCTCCATCCAGTGTGCCACAAGATTACATGCTTTTTTTCCTGATTCAATTCTGTGAGCAATGTGTAAAGGTGGAAAGAAGCCACTAGATAAGTGAACAGGTCATGATGGTTGTATTTTTAATTTACTTAAATACATCATGTAGAACCTGACACTGTTGGACTGAGTTATTGGCATAATGGGGTGGTTAACATTAATGGCCGTTACTCTCCTTCCAAAGGTTTTCCTTGATGTCTAGGCAAGATGCACATGGAAACTTAGGTGTGGAAGCCTGTCCAGGAACAATCTTGTTTTCTTTCCAAGGCTATATTTTGTGGAAAAAGAAAACATGACATATGGTTTAGTTTATTGAGAAAACAACTTCGGCTCTGAATGACTGCTTAGAGTATGTGCGTTAATGGTAACTAAAACTTGTAGTCAAGCATTACCTAGGAATTGCTATGGAGGTACAAACATGCTTTTTTACTTGAAAGTTTGAGCTTGAAAGCCTTGAAAATTTAATTAAAAGAATCTTAAGATGTTATGATATGCTTATAGTTTCCATGGGATTCTGAATCTCTCAGTTTTCCTTTTTTATTTTTCTGATAACTTGAACCAGTATGCATATTCCCTATATAATAACACTTATATATCCTATCATCTGTAATGTGCCTATTTGGGCAACATCTCTGTGAGGGAAGGAAGTGTTGTCATAATCAAATTTACAAATAAACTAGGAAGTATAGGTAATAAAAATATTCATATAAGGAACTTTTGAAATTTTAGGGAGCCATTAAAAAATGTCTGTGCAAAGAAGGGTAATTTATCCATTTCTGTCAGGGAGGTAGATATGAACAGTCTTATTTATTATGAAATCTTTGAAATTGTTTAAAAATAAAAAGGAAGAATTGTTACTTGACATGGTGAACTATCACCACCCAAGTCATTTCTCTGCACTAGGATTTGTTTGTACTGTCTTTATGAGAAGAAGTAACATTTTTTTAGTTTTTGATTTTTTTGTCTCATTTGGCAAATTGAGTTTTCTTTTGTGCTTTTACTTTTGGAGTATTCACCAGGATACATTTTAATGTGTTTACACAAAAAATCTCTTTGAATGTTGGCAAGGTCTCAACTTTCATGCTGTGAGTTACTTTTGGACTAACACCACTACCTAGTACTATAATTGTGGTTAAAAGAGAAATGGGGGGGGGGAAGCCTCATATATGAATAAAATAAATGTAAAATTGCTTAGACAGGGCCTCAGTTATGTGTCTGGTAATTATAATGCAGTTGACGTTCATGAGTAATGAAAATCATTACATTAAAGCAAATTATAAAATAAATGAGCAGAAATACAAACAAAAGAAAAATATGGTAAAAAAAATCATATAAAAACTTGATATTTAGAAGATCAGGTTGATGACGTGATATAAAGGACTAATATAAGATGACAAAGCCTGTCTGTGAGACTTCTTCCACAATATTTTTTTTTAACCTAATCTTTTTAAAATTTAAAGGATTTTATATTTTTGTAATTTATTAGGTGAAATTAGCTTTAGTTGGCATGGTAAAATTTGCTCTCTTTTTTGTAGAAAAAGCAGCGTCATTCAAGATTATATTCTGGCATTTTTATTACACGTCAAATGTGCCATTGCTATATTACGAGATCAAAGAGTTCTAAGTGACACTTTCTAATCAAGACTGTCAAGAGGTTTCATTAGTAAACAGAAGCAGGAAACACTTGGGATAATGGTTCAATACATATTTTACAGTTCTGAAGGAAGGATAAATCAGAATTTTTTTTTATAAGTAGCAAGTCACTTTAAAGCTGTGAAAATTAATATTTAGCGAGATCCTAAGATGTTTAAAACTAAAATTGTAATCATTTGTCAGAATGATGTACTTTATCAGACCTCTGTCTGGTTCCTAAATGTGTTTAGGCTGAATATCTTCACAAAAATTACTTAAGAGTAATCATTTGCACCCAGCACTTCAGCTAATAGAAGAATCCTCCCATCCAGAGCTGGCTGCCAGAAAAGTAATTTTAACATAGCATTTAATCTTCATCAAAGTTTTAGTGTTTGTGAGAGATCCCTTGCTGAGAGAACTGAAGCTATGAATGAGGAGGAGGAGTAAAATGTGGGCCTGTGGCGTACAAATGTGTCCTAACAGCCTGCAGAGTTTTTCCTATGGTACTTTTGAGAATTGTCTCAAGGGGCCAAAAACTACAGAAGTGCATATGTCTCTATATTATCAGTTGCACTGTTCTCTGTCACTGCCATCTGGCTTTTGAGACACACTGCCAAGCCGTTTTCAACCTCTTTTTGAGAGGCAGAGGGTGGGCCTTGGAAGAACCTGTGGAAACATAATATGGTATGTGATATTTATCATCTATTTGGGACAAATCGGATCTACTGTGTTAAGATTCTTCAAATAGGTGGTTTTGAGATGACTCTAAGAGAGGTCTGTGCTTGCCAAGCATGGGTGGTATGTAAAACAGGCTTTTTTCTGCTCAGACTTTGGCCATCTGTCCAGTGTTTCTGGACGTTTGACAACCCAGAGAGTGTGAGCTCCACATAGGCTTGTAGATGTCTGACAGAGCTAAGTTACTATGCAGTTTGTGGAAGCAGTGAATGAACAATAGGCATATCGGAACTGAAGACTGAATATGGCCTCTTGGTCTTCCATTTTGAGGCTGAAACCCATTAGGTAAATCTTCCTTTAAAAAAAAAGAATTTAAAGATAGACACAGAGGTCTTGAAAAAGATTTCCACCAAAATAGTCTTCAATATAAACTCCCCTTAATCTTTACATACCGTCATGAAACTCTTACAATTGTGAAGATTAGCATTAGTATAAAAACTAAAATAGGTATTCTTAAAGAGAAGATTGTTATAAGTCATGCTGACTGAGAACAATCTTTATGTAAAAAGGAAAATTACGCTTGTATATCAATGAGAAAAGTCATCCAGAAGTTATTAGAGAGGCTCCTCAAGGTTCAGTCATTGAACAAAGATTTCATGTTTTTCCTAATAATTTTCAGGATAAAAGGTATGGATACTCCAAAACCATGTCTTGGCTGCACTAATCTGGAAGGCATTGTAATGTAAAAGTTTGGAAAAATTTTCAGGAAAAATTGGATTATTTAAAAACTGTACAGGAAATCAAGTCCTATTCATGCTTAGGTTTGTGTCCTTACTCAGGCACATCTATTATAGGATTAAATCAGATATGTTTTATATTGGTTTCCTTGTCTTTCAGTATTTCTGCAAATCAATTAGGATTCTGAACAATGAGTGGCCCAGCATGGATGTTGATAGGAGGCACATCTGGAATATATTATAAATCTTTTTCTCGCCCATAAGTCTTTCATTTTGTGCATATTAAGTGTTTGTCTAGAATTCTATTAGGAATATCTCCTTTTTTTTTCAAGTTTTGTTGTAAAACCCAAGCTACCTTCACTAATATGTTTTTGTTTGGTTGGTTTTTTTTAAATACGCCAGGACTGGCTTTAGTGCTGTTAACCCGTGCTGGCTTCTTTTTCCAAAACTGAGTATATAATTTCCCTTTAATTGCCTTTAATATGCAAGGAAGAGAATAGGCTTCTTTCTTTAGACACGCTTCTGTTACTTTCAGGTTTGTTGTTATCCAAATCAGTCTCTTAAATGATTAAAATCCTTTACGATCCAGAGCTCTGTCTCCCTCTCTGGCCTCTTTCATCTGTGAAAGATATTTGCAGTACTGTTTGCTGCTATGGAAGTACATTTTGACATTCTTAGATCATCTGACCTGTTTCACTGCTCATAGTTTGATCCTAGAGCTTGATCCTACTTAATCATATGAAATATGATTCCAGCCTGATGACTTGTGTTCTTCTGTGTTAATTTTCTGTGCAAATGTTCTGTCACTTTTTTTGTTTTATTTTATATTATGGGTTCTGACACTTAAAATCCAGAATAAAACCCCTATTTCCTTATTCTTTCATTAGTATTTTCACATATCAGTTCTGCTTGGCTCAAATAACATGTTGACACAATATTTCTAAACGAACAATCTTACTTCTTTGACTTGGCCAAATTTACTTTCTCGTAATGTTACTGCTTGCACAGCAAATGTTCAGAGTTCAGCTGTGCTTCTTTACCTATTCGGGGAACTGTGTAGGAAGATCCACTTGGCTCAATGACCCGATGATCATATGGCAATGCTAATTCAGCCTTCATCCATAGCTTTAAGATATCTCAGAGAAAGACCTGATCATCAATAGCTATGACAGCTGACAGAACATCCCAGTCCTAAGTGTCAGTGTGCCACGTGGTCCTTTGCAATTAGTCTAAAACCACCTCACCAGGTGTAGATTTGTGCAAGGGCCTGCATGCTTTAATGATCTCTGCTATGGAGGAGTTCCCTTATAAATGTTGTATCCAATATTATTTACAATGTTGATTTCCCAAATGTTGGCTAACAATATTAGGAACATGGCAATCAGATTTTGGCCCCCCATTATCATAAATATCTTACAAAAGGGCCTAAAGATTGATGTGATGTCAGCAAATATGATGATAATATGAAGAGATCCTTAGCTGTAAACACTCTTATAGTTTCCATGCAATACACTGCCTTGGGTTCCAAGAAAGCCAGTTGTATGCTATATAGAAAGGCAGGAAAAACAACTTGCCTTGAGAAACACTAAATCTGTCAATTTTGTATAAAGGAAAAATAAGCTTAAGACCATGATCTCTGACAGCAGGGAACAAGAATTACTCCTACATACCTCTGGCTACTGTGTTTAACAGCTCACTGCTTTCAGAAGAAATAATGTGCCGATTATAACAGCACCAATTCAACCACATCATCATAAACCACACTCTTAACTTCTTAATTTTAGCCCCTAGGTGCCTGCTCTTTATATTATAATGATGAGATTACAATACAACAGTTTAGAAAGTACCACAGGTATCAAAGTGTAACATTTACCCAATTAAGCGCAGTCAGACCTTGCCCACAACCTTACCGTGTTCTTCCACCATGCTTTGTTTCTGTGTGTATGTTTGTGAAAACTGTGGAGTATTCCTACCAGTTTTTCATTCCATGGAATGGAGTACTTTGCACAGAGCTGCAGGCCAGTTGGTCTGCCAGTCATGAGACTGGATATTTATGCCTAATCTTAATGAAATTTCCAAATTTTGAACTAATTTGTCACGCATAACATCATCAGACTTGTTCTGTTCTAGTTCCAGCAAGATTTATGTTTCAGTGGTGCAAGAAATGACTGCTTTAGCAATGGAGCTGCACTTATGACTTGGAAATCATAGTATCTACTTATATCTTATAGATGTTCCCTGAAAGATAAAAGGTGTTATTTATCCCTGTTACTTTCAGCTGTCAGAAACCTGAGTGACCCTACAGCATGTTTCCTGTTCATAGGGAAGACCTACAGAAAGACTTTTTAGATATGATTTCTGTATTAATTATATTACTGACTTAAATGTAATGGCAGCAAAATCTGACTTAATTCCGATGTTGAGGTGAGGGACTGCAGTGGTAAATGAGCCCTTCCCGTCCCGCTCAGGAACCTCTAAAACATGAGCTATACCCATTCATTTTTTCCTCCCACCCATAGTCCAGTTGAAGCTGACATGAAACCTGCAAAAACTCCCTTGGTTTAGCTGCCTGTGTTAGGAAAGACATCTCTTCACATCATATGCGGTTACTGTACATGGACACACTGTAAAAGTGTGCAGTTTCCCTGTATTGCTCCTGCATCAAAAAACTCTCCAGGATAGTTCAAGGCTATTCACTCTACTGTGAGGATTTTGTGTTGCATGGTGTCGACATACAGTACAAGAAAAAGGACTTGGTATATTAGATTTGGAAGATCTCTCACCATTTTTTCTGCTTGTGAGTTTGAGATCAGTGGTTTCTGTCCCTCATGACTGCTGAGAGAAAGACTTTGGTGCTGGTCCTTGACTTGCATAATAGCATGGAAGCAAAAGATAGGAAGAAAAAATACTGGCAACAGACTCAATAATTAATGCAAACTCCCCCACTCCACCCCCCCATAATCCCCAAACCAAATGAAAAATACCCCCAAATAAACTCCCAAAATTCAACTGACCACCACCACCCACACACCAGATAAAATCCTAAAGAATGAATTCCCAGTAATGACTTTTAAAGTCTTGGCCTACAGCCAGCTGGATGTTGGTGCACACGAGGTGGGCTGGCCATTCAATTTTTTAACAAGGGGGTTCTGACTATTGCCTTGTGCAAAAACACACCAATCCAATTCACCTGCACATATTGTGCATGAAGATGGTCTGCACGTGCCAGAATATGCATGTGAATTCTTGACAGAAAGCAAAATTGGAGTGTAAGGAAAATGAGCTTGCTACCATTTTACTGCTCATTGCTCATGTGGCCACTATTGTTTCTGATAATAGTTCACCTGTGACATGCACACGGAGTGCCTAGAATCCTATGGCCACATTCAGTAGATATCTTTCCTAGCTGTACATTCATCTGGATATGTCTTCAGGATTTTTTTAAAATAGATGAAGTGCATTACACTCCAATTCCCTGGTAAAATAGCAGATAAATTCTGCCTAATGCTAGCATTAGTCATTTCTGTATTAATAGATCCTTCAATCTAATATTTGTGCTCTCCTAGATATTCATGGTTTGGCATCACTTCAGCTTTCATGCTGAGGACCTTCCTGGACTACAGCCAAGCTACTGAGTATGAAGGATTAAATTTGCCCTTGTTTCATAGCAAGGTTGTATGGGAGCATTCCAAGACTGATTTTCATAATTTGACAGTCAGGAAGAGAGTTGATGTATTTATTTCCTTTCTTTGTGCTCTCCTGGAAAGGACAGCCTGCCTCTGCAGCATCTTGAACACTAATCACCACAAAGCTTCTCTTCTGTCTTGCTGCAGGTGCGTGACAATTTAGATTAGCTCTATATGGTTAGAATAGCACTGTGTAGTTGTCCTGTAGGGAGTTGAATATGGTTTCTTGGCATCTTACAATTCCACATTTGGACAGGACAATTCCAAATATTTTGCACCCTCCTTTATTTTATTTAGTCAGGTAGGGTGCAGGGATAGTGCTTTTCCAAATATAAGAAACACTTCAGATAAGCCCTTTTACTCCTGCGCACTCTGCTATAACAGCAGAATGAATTCTTTTCTAAATGATGAGATTTGTAGTGATGAGCAGATAGGAATCTTTCCTGATTTTTTTAAGAATTACAGTTTGCAACATGTGAAATATATGCTGATTTATTTTGCTGCCTACTTATGCTCAAGTTTATAAGCTAACTTGATCCTGTTTTTGATTCATTATGTGCTATGTAGGCGCTACTTGCCATCTATGAGGGAATATTATTTACATATTTTTTGTATGTTTTTCATCCAACAGTCGGTAATACATTTTTAATTTTAGTTTTTTTTAAAGACCTCTAAAGGTTAAATTCAACAGTCACTTTAAACTGGCAGAAATAACGGCTGGTGCTGATTACATGGCAGTTCTGCTTTACACCTCAGTCCATACATCTCTTCAAACTCTCTCCTTTGACTGCCTCTAGTCCTGTTTTTCTGATTGCGTCTATTGCCTGACTCGTTGCTTATGTGTCTGCATGTGATCCAATCTGCCATTTAAAAATAAAAATGGAGTTATGGCTGGAGCACACCTTTAACTTCAGCTCAGGTATTGAGGAGCATGAGTTATTTCATGATCACTGGAGGTATCTTGCTTCATAATCACACAGTGTTCCCCCATATGATACACAATGTAGTGGACATTAAATGAAATGGATTTCCTCTTAAATGTTTTCTGGACAAGTTGGAAACTGTTCTGGAAAGGATAATGTTTATTTATTAGCATTTTTTAATCAAACTGTATCAGATACAGTAGGTTTTTAGAAATTCAAAATGTGAGCAACACAGGGAAGTGCTGCCCTAATTACATGTAACCTGTAGGGTACCATGT
>VZRS01004080.1:222786-277786 GCA_013398055.1 Ifrita kowaldi
TTCATTTGACTTCCCTTGCTGTTCTGTCTCCTGGCTTCAAACTTCCCATGCTCTTTTCAAACCAAATTCTGTCATTATTTTAATGTAAGCCTTTAATCTGAGGCTCTGAAAGTTCAGAGAAGCTGGGGGCAGGAAGAGCAGAGAGGATCCAGTCCCTTTACTTGGTGGCAAGGACATGGTAAGAAGGAACCAGCTGGGTCTATGAGAGATTTGTCCTTTTAAACCTAAATGTAACCACAAAAGGATGAACATCCCAGGGCATCAGAGATGCAGGTCTACAGCAACATGGCTTTAAACAAGTTGGTTATTATGGATATTTTTCGTATAATATATGCAGGCAAGGTGAAGTTTAGGAGCACTTAAGTTCAGGAAGACTGCATTTTCTGTACTTTGCCCAGAAAGAGGTGGTGGCCTGGAGGAAAGGATAGAGGAAGTATGTGATTTCAAGGAAATTATTGTTCTAGGTTTCTCAGTTTTCTATTCTTCCAAAGGTGACATCTTCATAATTCCTAAAGATGTGTTACTGAATGAGTGTGTTATCCATGGAAATAGTAATGCAGGATACTTGATAACTCTAGGAAGCTTTTTCTTCTTTGTCCTTTTTTTTTAATATGAACAGTGATGCAGGAACCTGTGTCTCGCCAATTTAATATTCATGAGATTCTAAGACTGATATCAAAATAATTTTTTCCAATGAATGGTGTGATCTTTCAGTTGTTAGTGTCATGTATTGTACTACTACTAGGACCATCTTATTCATCTAATTTGTCTAATCTAAACTGTCTAGCTCTGTAATTCTGATCAATTGTTACCATTTGGCAAGACTGTGAACATACATTTTCTTTAGCATTGTCTTACATTTGCACAAAGCTGAGTGAATATTAGGGCTATTAGTAGTCCTTAAACATGCAGACACAGGAAGGTTATGAACCCTGAATTCTTGCTATTGCCACCTTAGGTCTCTGTGGAGAATCTAAGTTTAGGATTTCCTGAATTTCTTGGTATAAAAGTACAGTGTTTTTCCCACCAAAATAAACCTCTTCCGATAGACTGGATTATTTTGCCTTACAGATATGAGCTAAGTGCTCACATATCTTGTGAGCATTCATCCAACGAACTTTATTTGAATGAGAGATTTTTCAGGAACTGTCACATTTTCAGTGTGCACTGGACCTGCTGATCTTTGTCAACTAAAAGTAAAATCACAGAATCACAGAACAGTCTGAGATGGAAGGGACTCATAAGGATCATCAAGTCCAACTCTTAACTGAATGGCCCATACAGGGGTTGAACCCATGACCATGGTGTTATTAGCACCATGCTCTGACCAACAGAGCTAAACTAGGGGTCAACAGACCAATTTAAAACACCTTCATGTAAAAGAGGACTCACTGCTGGAGTCACACCACCACGACTCTGCAGTTTCCAGTCTTGATGTACTTCTCACACTTCAAACTGGCCAGATATGGTGTTTTTGCTGCTTTTTGCTTGGCATACTCATAACCCAAAGTGTAAAACCCATCATTAGTCACTGGAAGACTACCCTTATACCTGCATATATATATATATATCTCCCCTACGTACCTATCCATACCCCATGCTGAAAGCTTCTCAAATTGAGTCTTGTATCTACCTTAAGGAAAATTTCATATTTGTGCTGTATTTTAAGCAGGACAGTGTGTCCAGGACTTGAAAGGAACACTGGACTCTGTTCCTCACTCCCTGTCTTTGGGTAGCATTACAAAAGGTCTTTCATACCTCCGTCAGGTGTAACAATGAAATTTGCAATGATCTTTTGGGACCCGATTGTGAGAAGAGATAAAAATGAAGATGTATCATTATTTCTTATGATCACATAGAACAAAGGGTAGCTAGTTTTTGTTTCTTTGCTTTCTTTGCTTCCTGCCCTCTCCCTCCCGCCTCTTAACAACCCCTAGAGTGCCTGCTTCCTTCACTTTCTTTCACCCTCTCCTTATGTACACATACCTATTCCCTGCTTGAGTTTCTGCATACCAGTGTGCAAACTAGAATGGACCTTCTCTGCCTAAATTTAACTAGCCTGAAAACAGGAGTTCTTAATGGGAGTGCTGACACAACCTTAACTAAAGCAGTGTGAACACATTGCTATAATTTATAGTGTCAGTCTATATTCCAAACAGTTTCTCTATATACTGTGTGCTCTACTCAAACAGGAAAAGAAGACACTGCAGTGAATTATTGTGCAATTAATCATTTGACCATGAGGGACTCATTTACTAATTAAAAACGTAAAAAGAGTAAATTGAAATAACCAGTGACTACTAAATCATGTCTTTTGACATGTCAGCAGCATTGTAATCTATCATAATGTATCAGTCAGAGACATACAGATCCTACATATTCTGTTACCTTTTACTTCAGAGCTGCCAAAATCATTCATTATACTTCCAATGCAGTTCCTAGCGTCATTCATACAACCACCATGGCATGGTAAATTGAGATACGAGATACCACTCAGGCTGATGTATGTGCACACTAATAGTCAGAAACGTAGGATTCTCTGTTCTGCTGACTGTGCCAACTGTCTCTGAGTGTGTCATAGCAGCATAACTCTTCTACGGTCTCTGGGAAATGAAACTGTGGCTTACAAGTCTAGATTTTGGGTCTGCCTAGATATTCCTGTCTCTGGAGCATTTATGGCAGCTGGAAGAGACCAGTACCTTAGCTACAGATGTGTTCATGGTCTGGCATACTGGCACAGACCTTCACTGGTAGATATAGGAGCCTTAAGGCGTCTGTGGAGCTGACTGAAGGATTTGACATACTGCAGTGCTGCAGCACTGAGGACCATCATCTGTGGGGTGGTGTAGAAGAACTGGTAGGACACTTGAGCCAGAGACATCTTAAACCATCAGAAATTACTTTGCACTCCTGAGTATGGCTATCAAGGCCCAGGTCTGCACAGACATTATGTGTTGTGACTTTTTAATCCTCCACAACTTTTGGCAAGAATTCACTTTAGAGGTTTTTAAGCAGTGGTGGAAATTTCTGTGCTGTTTTACAATGGGGGTGAGGGAGGATATAATTTCCTATTATTGGTCTTAACTTTAAAACTTCTGCATTGTTAATTTTGTACTCTGAAACTACTTTGTGTGGCTAAAAGACAGAGATGCAACTATGGCCCTAAAAAGGGTAGAGTTGTGAGGAGTACAGTTCTCATTTGGAAAACAGCTTAACAAAGTTGCAACTTTTATTTTCTCAGATTTGGTCTGTGTTCAGTAGGAAACTAATCTACATCCCATGTTGGTAGAAAGATTTTTTAGTATGATTTTATGTAAAAAAATCTGAGGGAATACAGCTGGTGTCTCTTTTCTTTAGAATAATATTGAATTTATTTGCTTAGCTTTAGTTTGAACGGATCAATTACTGCATTTGCATACTGATCCATTGAAGAAAATAGATAGTGCTTATAAGTAGTGTGGTTTGTGAATTCTCTATTGACATTGGAATACAAATGAAAAAGATAATATTCCAGTTTAGCTTTCATGTTCTAAGTTGAGCATCCAGACTTGTACCAGGGATTTTTATTTTCTTAACTGGAGAGACAGATTGACTTCTGGAAGCTGTTGTGTGACAATAAATGTGTAGCCTTATTATGATGTTTCCATCAAAACTGCTTACTTCAGTAAATGTTCAGTAGTCTGGGCATTTCATGATATTAAAGATTGAAGGTATTGAAGTTTTCATATAAAACCTGCTGATTCTTTCCCAAGCTGGGCTCTTTTGCATACTTGAATTATAAAAATTGTTTCATTCTTAAACCTTTAATTCATCAAATTATATTAATGTTGAAAGTAGGAGGCAAAGAAACTATATTTTCCAGTTGCACATTAGGAAACAAGTAATGTTTTTTCATTGATTGGATAACCGTATTAGACTTTGCTCTGAAGAGAACCTCAAATGCAAAAAAGCATCAGTTCTTTGCTAGTCCTTAAAATTAGAAGGGGGAAAAATACGTTGCGGGGAGAGAAGTTTTATCTGTTTCACAACTATAGCATGATAAGTAGTTATCCTTAGAAGAATCTACCAGTATATAAAAATACTGACTGATCATGCATTTTTTAATATTTTTTGAAGACAAGCTTGAAATTACTATGGAAAATATTATGCTGTTTAACTTTTAATTCCCCAGATTTCATGCTTAAAGTCTGTAATAATGGTGTGTGCTAGCAAACATGTTGTTTAATAGTTATCTGCTCTCTCCACTTGTCTTCAAATATTGTGATTTAGATAGAACCATAATGCACAAGAGCAACTTGTCCCCAGAGCATTATTCAGAATATAAATTAAGTGATATTATAACAGAGCCCTCACTTAGCTCAGCGTAATGAATATGAAACATCATGTACTAGTGACCAAGGTCATGGTATGAGAATGAATTACTCTATTAACTTCTCTTTTAAGTAGCATTAGAGATAATAAAAGAAGAGATTTAATGGGATTCTGATAATATTATTCATGCAAAAGTAGCATACTTTATCTTGCTAAAACAACTAAGATGTTTTGAAGATATTTTACACTTTGGAAATATGATCCTTGGGAGTGTTTATTGAATGTTGCAGAATGCATCAGCATTAGCCAGTAATGCAGATAATCTGATAAAAATCGAAAAGCTGATTTGTATACCATGCTAATTCAGGATCATCTCCTTGGCCCTAGGTACTGTCCAAATGCTGCACAAGATTATGGCAAGCTTTAGTGATATTAGATTAAATTGAGTTCTTTTGCTTATAACTTTTTTTTCCACAAAAGAAAATTACATCCATCATTCTTGTCTATAAACCCTCTTTAGCTGCCTGCTAAGTAGTATAGAATATCGTATTTTAAGCCTGGTATATTACTTTTTTTTTTTATCCAGACATATTTAAGCCTCCTCTGTCAGTTATACAGTATATTATTTCAGGGATAGAAAGTTTTGTTATTATTGTGATACCTCTGTATCTGAATCATAAAGAGACTTAGTAATTTGCCATGTGTTCCATAGCATACTCTCATGTGTTTGAGGAAAATGTAAGAGCAGCTGATAAGAGATTACTCTTCACTTTGCAAATGATCCCAGTGCATGGAACCTTAATGCTATATTTGGTTTTCCAGGGTTTGTTTTTCTTTTTGTGGGTTTTTGCTAGTCCGTGTTATTTTTGTTTGGGGGTTTGGGGGGGCTTTTTGAGCTTTTGTTTGGTTTGGGTTTATTCCTTTCATTTCCCAAATGTTTTCATTAGTTATTTATATTGCTCTTTTTAAAATAATTGTATGAAAATAAAATAAAGATGGAAAATTCTGAATTTTTGGGGTGAAATCTGCTCTTAAAATATAGAAAAAAGCATAAAGAAATCTTACCACAACACGAGTGTCGACCATGGTAGTATATCATGGACAGTTCAACTGTGCTCCAAATCCAAAGCATCCTCAGGATTTTTACAGGAATTTTTTTTGAGGAAAAACATAGTGCAGAGGTCAGTGTACCACAGGTCTATTAATCTGCTTGTGAGCACACAGTTTTGGAAAGTGCTGTAACCAGTACCAAACCTGATCCTGCTTCCAGAGAAATTCAGAGCATTAACATGAGACAACCCTTTCTTGTTTGTGGGAGAAATGTGGATGTAGAAATTTTCTGCCCTGCTTGTTCCTTTCAATAATATGTCCATCTGTACAATGACAGAATTCTCCCTGAACTTCCCTTAAACTTCTTTTGAAGTCAGAAGAAATACTATAATTTAGCTTTTTTTTGTTAAGAGAAGTAAGGACAAAATTCTTGCCCACTGTGATTTAGTGTGTGGGCAATCCATACTTAGAAAACTCTTTAGGGTATTCCATGTGCTTGCTGACTTGCACTTTTGGAAAGATTGCAAGGTATATGCTCTCCTGAGAGCTCACAACAATGGTTAATTCCCTGACCTTTTAAATATACCAAGTATGCACCTTTTCATCTTAGGTCAGGACATTTTGTGTGCCATTATACTTGAGACCTAATTCAGATTATATAACAGGCTTGGGAATGTCTCCACTCTGCATTTTGGCGAGGTAATGCACGAACAGGTTCATCCATGTGCACTGTTGGGAATATCTGTTGTCCAGTCAGCTGTTTCCTTACACACAATGCTTCCACTGCTGAAGGGTAGCAGGATAGCCATTTTAGCTCAATTAAGTTTCAAGAGATAGTTTGGTGCATTTATTGCATTTCAAGTTGCAGAAAAATTCTGTCCTCTCAGACTCTTGTCAAAAGCAGAGTGCCCTGGGGAAAATGAGCCATTGTAATTAAGACTGTAACATATCTCTTCAAAGCACAAGGTAGAGCCAGGTAAATGAGCATCCTTGTTGCTGTTTATACCAGCTTCTTAATTATGCTTAAGGTGACCAAATCAACTTGATCCGGCATCACTTTTGCAAGTCTAAATAGACCTAAAGTTTCAAGGGTAAGACCATGTTGCACCTCAACTTACAAAATGTTTATGTATGCGATTGAAGCAGATTGAAATATGTTTAATAAGCCAAGGGACATGTGTCCATAGGATTGGTGGAAAAGGAATTAAAGTATTAGTTTCTCTTATTTTATGATTAATGTTCTTCTTTGCATAAGACCTGAAAGTCAAGCTAAGATCATGAAAGGCATGTTGGGTTAAATCTTTCTTTGCTATAAAGTATCATCATTATATCTCAGCTAACTCTAACAAAATCCCTAATATCTATGCATGCCTGGAGCCAAAATAGGTCAGCGCATGGGCTATTGCATTATATTTTATTATTTAAACTTTAAGTGATTAGTTTAGCACTTAAAAGCTTTGGAAAGAATTAGGTTACTGTTCTTCTCTTTATCCATAAGCAAACTGACATGCAGATGGACGCTGAGAAGACTTACTCCATGTTTTCTCACAAGGTTTTTCCCAAAAGTTAAGGACTGTCATTTTTTCCGATCTGTTAATTTCAGCACATTGTGAAAAATAAACCTACAATGAAGTTATCTTTCCTGATTTTGAAGAGAAGGCCATATTTTGCCAGCAGTCTCAGAACAGACTTTAGAAACATGCACTAAATAAAGGAGAGGTAAAAAAAGCTGTTAATTTTGTCTAGAACTGGATTTAGGTAACAGAAAGCAAATGGGAAATAACCTGATTCCAGCAAAGTCAGAAGGATTTTATTCATCAGGGAGGGTTGTTTTTGTTGTATATACAAGGAACACTTAAGAAATAGGTGGATATGATTTAATTAATTACAAGCTCTGTTACTTTCTGAGACCTTTTATTCATGCTCATAAAACACAGAAAATGTTGCAATTGAATTATATGCTATGCTATATAGTTAGTTTATTGTTAGGGAGTTCCATTCTGCAAGATGATTTTCTAGGGGTTCCACTGAGGTTCACAGTCCTTTAATTTGTTAGATTTTCTTTCACAGCTTTATTTTAGTTTATGCATCAAAATGGATGATGAGTCAGTCATCTGATAGAGGTGTACAGAATTTTAAAGATACATCTCATTGGGTTAAGTTCATAGCTGAACTTTGCGTCCACCACTGCTCTGATGGCAGAGTTGAACATGATCAGAACCCTTATTCACTGTACCCCATTAGGGGTCAGGAACTTGATGTGGGCTGACAGCACAAGTGAGGAAAATATAGAGGTACAGAGCTTTTTCCTTTAGGAATTATTAAAATATCGATAGCCTTTGAGAAGTAACACATAATAGTTTAATTCTCTTTTCCTCAAACTTAGTGCTTGGCATTTATTAATCAACCTGTGACTTATGTGTTGTAGAAATAGGTTGTGGAAGTAGGTGGAAAGGCTGCTGGAGTTTTGAAAACCATCTCAACTGAAACTGGTATGTTCAAGGCACTTTAGAGGAAATAGACACAAAATTAAATTCCCGAGAAGAACAGAGAGGGAGTGGATCACACCAGCCCTTTTTTGTCTTAGTCCCTGTTGGGAGTGGAACCAATGATTAAACCCATTTGAGGACCCTGACTTGGACAGAGACATGCAGAAAAATAGTCATTTGGAACTTTCAGTTGCATAAGGGAACTAACCAAAGTCTTCTCAGAATCAGCAGGTTTTAATACTTCTTATCTTCATGTTTTCATGCTGCTACAATGCTTAATTTTAATGGTGGAAATGTTCGACTTTTTTAAAAGATCAACTCAGACAGTAGGAGAATGTTGCCTTTATAGTTTGTTTACTTATACATAGAAAGTATAGAGAGCATATAAAAGTGGGGGGTTTTTTTTCCTATTATTTTGTTTTATGTACATTAGGAAGACCAATGTTTTCTTAAATTCTTACTGTTCTCATTTCTTCTGTTTTCATGCCCCTGGTTATCATATCAGAACAGTAATTTTTTTCTGGTCATGTATGTGAATATCCTCCTTGCACCTTTCTCAGATGCAAACAGGATACTACTTAATAAATAATAAGGTCCTATTTAGTTATGCATCATGAGGGAATAAACAAAGAAATAATGACTTCTATCTTTAATGAAATATACATTTCTGTAATCCATTTCCTATTTTCTATAAAAGACTGTCTCATCCGAACAATTATTTCTTGACAAACATGTAAAATGACTGTTTTAAAATACTTTTTCTAATTATGAGGGAATGTGAAAATATTTTCTTTTTATATCCTAGTCAGAAACACTTTTGGTGGATAAGTAAACCCAGATAATGCTAGTAACTTCTAGCTAGACTTGATCTATAGCTCTCATTGAGTCAAGTCTGAAGAAAAATGGTTCAATACCTTAAAAGTAATTAAGACCTTTATCTGAAAAACAGTTATATATGTGCTTAATTTAATGAATGTAAATAATCCAATTGACTCAAATGGGAATATTCATAAGCATTAAGTTAGGAACAATTTGCAGGATCAGGAAGCAAAATCATCCATTTGGCGCCAAGTGTTGTATAAAATTTCTGTGGGTTTCCCATGTGTTTTGGGGACATAGAATAGGTTTTTTGTATACTAGGAACATCTTGAATCCAGGCTATTCAATTTGCCATTTTCCCTGATTATGGTGAACCGAAGCATGTGAAATAAGTGTTACAGCATCAAGATTCTCTCATCTCTGGACCATTCTAAATCCTTGCTTTGATAAGTGAAAAAGTAAGCTTAGGGTAGTGTCAAACTAGTCATGTATTCTGAGACAAGCTTTTAGACTCTGTCAAATCTATAGAAGTTTTGCTATTGACTGTATGGCCTTATTTTCTCTCTGGGTTTCCTGCTTCAATACACTATCAGCTGTGTAGCTTTCCTTCCTTTTTAAGTAGAAAGAATGGGAAAAGGTACTTAGGTCTGTAATCCTTCATTCTTACACACGTCTCACATATATGAATTCTGTGTTTCAAACTCTTAACAGTATGTTCATTTCATATTTTTTCTTTTTCTGAAAATGGCCTAAAATTTATTAGCTTTTATGTATTTATATATAGAAAAATATTAAAAAATACAAGCCTTCAGAAGAATTCAATGATAGGAAAGATTCCTTACACCTTTTCTAAATTGCTATAAACTTGCAAATTGAATTAAATTGTTTTGTTTGTTTCATGCATAATTGACAAGCTGACAATTAACTACATGTTACATTATCCTTTGCCTCAGGTATATAACACTAAATTTGTGTGCTGAGAAAATAAAAGGAATGGAATGGTGTGCCAGAATTCAAAAAATCAGAGCCAACAAAAAATTAATTACTTTGGCTTCAGCTGCTTCATTTGTATCTGCTCCTACCTGTTAGCCTAGGCATCTGCATTTAGTACTAGTTAGTCTACTTGATTTCCCTGTAGTATTTTGTAAAGGAGTCTTCATATTGGGCAGTAAATAAATAACAAACCTATGTAGATGTTAAAAATCGAATCATAGAAATATCTAAAACACCCAGGAAGGTTACAAAATTGAGTTGGAATGAAAGCTGTTTTCTTCCTTTTCTATATTTTAGGTCCTTCATTTGGATGACCGTACTGGAAACCCACAGCAGCAACTTATGTCTTTCTACACTTAAATTGTAAACAACAGTCTCACTTTCTATAAATGAGTGAATTGACACAAATGGAATCTTGGGGAAAAATTGTTGAAAATGAAATTAAAAAGATCCTCATTAGAGTCTGCATCAAAATTTTTACAAGTATGGTAAAGAGGCCTCTGGTAAAGAGGCAGATATACAACAAACATCACAGGTGACCAAAATATGAAAATGGAGAAATAAAAAAGCTAATATCCTTTTTTTTTTAAATATATAAGATTAAGTTGTAATTAGGTAATAAAAAATATTACATAAAATGTGTGATCCCAGGAGAATCCACAAGACCCTGATGTCTATCATCATTGATTTGAGTGTTGAGATGTGTCAAGGAGAGACAAGGTCGTGAAGCCAAAGCAATGAGGCAACATGCATAGTTATAGATTTAGAGCAGGCTTGACTGTTATGTTCTTGATATTTCTATTAAGAATGGCAAGCACATCGCAGTCTACTGTATTGCTGTCAGAGTCATAACATTCTTTGCATTTCATCCTCATTTATAATACTTTTTTTTATCTTTGAATGAAAGAAAAACCAGGGATGTTTTCTTTGGAAATGCAAAATAATGCCTTGAAGATTACATTCTTATCCAATGAAAATTTTTAATCTCTAAATTTTGGGCTATGCATATTTGATCTGATGTTAGTTTTATCTTCTCTTTTAGTTTACGTGATCAAGGTGTGTTCCTTATAGTAGAGTTGCTGGGAAAATTGAGGTATGCACCTTTTGTTCCCAAGGAAAGCTAAAGAGATTTGAATGTTTGGCTATACAAATATACAGTTGGAAGTAAAAAAAAAATAGTGCTCCTCTTTCCTTAGAGGGCAAACAACATGTGTGTGAAAAGTAAATTGATTGTGTAGCTAATACAAACATTTTGTCTCTCCCCCAGAAATTCCAGGTCTGGAGATGTCATTGAAATTTGTAGGGTGCAGGTTTTTTTAAAGCATTGTCCTTGTGGCTTCATTTGTGGCACTGGCTGTCTGCAGAGTACAGATTTAAGCAACACTCTTTCCGTGGTGTTACTTCCTGTTGGCAAAGGCAGGCACAAAGGAGAAGGAAGTCATGCCGGCTGCTGCCTCCAACTTCTTGAGCAGAATATGAACACAGCCATAGGCTCTGCATGTCATAGCTCTGTGTCTGCAGGAGTCTTTGTCCGAGGGAATAAATTCTCTAAACTCTGTCTTTCAGCCTTCCCCAGATTAATATAGTGGCAACCATAATTTCATCCACAATATTTTACCTGGGAATAAATGATGCATTTTTTGTTATCTTGGAAGAACAAATGAAGATTTTGATTTTTTTTTTTAATGCAACTCTTTGCTGCTGCAGTTGTACCATTGTAATTAGCTAAACCTATAAATTATAATAATTCCCTGTCCTATTATGTTGATGGAGACAGACAACTATATAAAAGGATATATCTACTTCAGGTAGTTCATGCATACTTGCACTTGAAGGCACCTTGCAGGAATACTTCAGGCAAAACCTAGAACCTTTCTAAACACTCTTATCATTTTTTTAATGAATAATCAGATTCCCTCTTTTTTCCTCTTTATTCCACAGTGATGAAAATAAAAGACAATAAATTCTCCAAGTCCTTCTGTAAGTACTTTAATTTAGATGAATAAAACTGGTTCTCCAAGCATTCAGACAGTAAAACATCAATGAAAGCGCTTGTGTTAGTGTGAGATTGCTCACAACTGTCTCAAATTTAAAAGTCTAATACACTGTGGGAGAAGATATAATTTTTCTATTAATATTTTGAAAAATAGTAATTTTCTTAAATAGTTCTGTTGTGCTGCTGTTTTTCTGAAATAATAATATTGCATTAAAATACACTGACTCAGTTGTAAATAGAAATTATGGTACTGTTTACTTTGGTTTTGTTGAAATTTTTCATTTTTACTTTTTTTTAATGTTGAATTTAAATATAAAAACCTTCGTGATATCTTTTGATTTCATTAACCTGAACAATTTCCACATTTTGAGTTCCTGTCACCATTTTAATTACAAATAGAATTTTGAAATCTTTTTCTCCTTTTAAACAGTAGATGGTAACTACATATTTAAATAAAGCTCGTATTATTCTAATTCTATTTGCAAATGACACTAAAGTTAAGTTACATAAAGAAGAAGAAATTTCCAGTGAAATATAAAAGAATATTTCTGAAGAGAAGTTAGTCATTCCCACATTGTTCCAAAATCTGCAGCCTGATAATCAAAATAAAATAAAATAAAAAAAAAAAGTCTTCATAGTCTTCATCTAATCACATTGTTAAAGGCAGACCAATAGAGGACTCAAGTCATTTGCATCTTGTCAATAACAGCACTTCTTTTTGGAAATATTTTTTTTACACCCTTTATTTTCACTTAATAACAACAAGATGAAATGACTGACCTCTTCTGACTCTTGATTATTTTTTGCCCTTTCTTTTCTTGAAGACATAAAGGTGCCATTTTCAGAAAATAGAAAATAAACTTGTATTGTTGTCCTTCATTAGCTATTAGCTTACTGGGAATTGCAATTGGAAGTGCTTTGTTTTTGTTTGTTTGATTTTGAAATTATCATAAGAGTAATACAGACTGATAACTTAAAAATGCTTTTATAGGTTATACTCTTTTGTTATGTATGCTTCTCCAAATTTTCCTGACGTTCATTTATTTTCAAAGGAAAATGATATAATATTTTCATCACCAGCCTTGTAAAAGATAAGATAGCATGTTCTGGAAAGCAGGGAACATAAAACCAGTCTTGCCTGAAGTAGGAGAAAAAACAGTTAATTTCAATCCTGATGACAGTTTCTCGGTGAACAATAGTCTCCCAGAATTGACATGAAGAAGTAATGAATGAATGAAAGGAGAACTGAGTCACAGATGCACTTTGCAATCACTTTAGAACATCTACACTCTTCCAGCCAAAATACTATTAATACGTGTGTCAGCACAGTGAGTGAATCTCATAGTGTGAACGCATTGGAACAGTTCAGGAAAGAAAATGAAGAATATCCTCAGGGACAGACTTTTCTTTTTCTCTGAGAGACTCTTCATTATTCAGGCATTGTGATACTTTTCCTTTATTTGTGTAAAGATTAAATTGCACATGATTTCTAATGTTTCTGCTACTCCAACTGTCATAGGTCGATGACCTTCATGGAAGTGAGATAATAGATACATCGTCTGTTGTTCAGGCAAGTGCTGTTCTTCCACAGCCCAGTACTTTCCCATTGTTACAAGTTGAAAGCAATTAAATAAAAATACAAGAGAAAGTTTCTAGAGTATCTTTAGTATTTCATATATGTCCTTATGTGACTGTCATTTAACATTTATATGTGTTATTATCTAATGTTATAATGACCTAGAAGCATACACTGAGCCTCTTCTACATGGCTGAGACAACAAATTAGTGGGAGATGTCTGTGTGTACTCAGTAATGCAGTTTCTGGGAAGGAGCCCTCTATTGTTTGAGATCTGTAATCCAAAGACTTACAATTGATGTGTTTTTCCTCATGTGTGTTACTATGACTGCTAAAATCCTATCCAAATAATTTTTTCTTGATATTGTTTTACATCCTAATTGGCAAAGAAAAAGGTCCCTATCTCAACATTGTAGTTATATTGCATAAAACTCTTCACTGTATACACTACAAAATGATTTTCATTTAGAGTAGAGACTATTATTTCACTTAAGAAGGATAAGCTTTACTTACTAGTAATTTTCAGTTCATATTTTCATCTCTTAGAGGTTTGATCAATGTTTATTTTTGGTTGGCATCTTTGAAGTGGTCTAAGTAGACAAAGCAACATTGTAGGTGTATTTACATCCCTGTGGAGGATGGCTGACATGACACCGGTGCAGTAGAGAATGCTATTGAATGTTGCAAAGGGCAAAGGTCCTATACCAGAAAGTGCATTCTATGGTTTCTGTAGCTCTTCATTCACTTTTTTTTTTTTTCAATTTCACATATTACTCATGAATACAGTTGTGGATCTGCCAACAAACTGGATACAGTTTCAATATTTTCCATAATCAACTTCTTAGATAATATTCTGCAAGTAATTTATGGCTTTTCTTATGGATATCAAAGAAAGGTCAGATTAAAACAGGATTAAAATTAGTGCTGGGAAATGAATGTATTGTTACCCAGAAATGTTTTTTAAAAGGATAGATAGATAAAGGAAAATAGTCACATTTTTGATCATAGAAAGAGCTTCCTACAGGGACTTTACACTGTCATTTCACTAGTACTTCATAGCCAAACATCCTATCCACAAAGCCCTCTTTTATTTCAAATATTTGTAAACCTAAGCATGTTATATAAGGATAAGGCACAGTTGTTTTCCTTCTAATACTGTCTGTATGTAAACCATCCTTTATGACAATTGCCCATCATTTACATAATGTTAAACAGAAGACATTGGTGTTACTGAACTGCACTGGTTAGTATTACCCTTCTATGAAACCTACTTTTGTTTCAATTAGTCTTTAACTACAAAAAAACAAGAGCTCTTCAGATGCTGAAGAGAATGAATTTCAGTTAGATAACTGTAGGAAAGGAGAGTTGTTAAGTTATGAAGTACTCAAGAATTTTATGTAGTTTATTCCTATTTTAGCAACCATGTAATTTTTATAGCAATTAGTAATTCTAAATAAGTATTCTTCTCATTCCACATCCTGTTCATAGGGATACTAGATGTTGACAGAATATGTCCTTTAACAACAGATGTAATTACTTGAACATCATTTTGCTATATGTGTATTAAAAGTATTTGCTCAGTGTCTTAGTATTTGATCTGGCGTAATATTTTTCTTATATGTGGGCAACATTGCATCTCTCTAAGCCAGATTTATTTTAAAGCAAGTCATTTGGAGTTCACATAAACATTTTGTTGATAGTAGGTAACCCACTCATTATGCTTTAGACACTGCAAAAGAGAGCAGTGTTTTTGTTTATCAAGTGCATAATATGGACTTGTTTATTGAATCGGGTGTCAGAACTGTAGTAATGGCAATTAAAAAAAAAGATTGTGATTGATATTTATAAACAGAATTTCTTAAATGCAGCAGAAAACATAGTGTTGCAAAAATAGGCATTTGAGGAACACTCTTTGTACTTGATTCAAATCCAGGAAACAGCATTGGTGCTGAACTTCTACAAGCAGTCCCTGGGACAAAATTCTTCACAGTGTTGCAGGGAGATTTTTTGGATGTGGCCTTCAGGTGACTACTACTTTTTAGGTTGCTTTTCTAAAGAATCTTTCAGTGACAAACATGCTTACAAAGAGCCTTATTCAAAGGTAGATGAACATATCCAGTTTAACTAAACCACATTCACATCTGCAGCCTTTCCTGGAGAAGTTTTCAATTTCTCACCTTGGAAGCTCAACAATCTGATTCTTGAAAGCCTTCTATGCCTTTACATCTCATAAATAGAGCTGTCTAGTACCAACCCTTTTCTACTGAAAACACAGCTTTTGTAGAACATCTCTATTTGGTAAGAATGCAATAAAGTGACTCAGCCAAACCTTGGTAATGCTATGTTACACTACCTTTGACAGATTTTGATCACAGCAGGTGATGGAACTTGCAGTACTGTTGAGATTAATTTTATTTGAATAAAATTCAGTTTCTTTATACAAGAAGAAGCCAAAGAAACCTAGTTGCTCTGACAATCACTTCTGTCTGCCTGATTTTTCCCAGCTCAAACACATAGGAAAGCAACTATTAACAATTTTTGTTACTGAGACTTGCTTAATGCTGACTAACAGGATATTTTCTTCATCGACACAAACCAGCATAATTTTCTGAGTTATATGCAGTCTGTGATGTCAGCAGCTTACTCATTGTGTACCTATGGTCTTGACCTTGGCCACCAGCCAGTTGCCCACCCAGCTGCTCTCCCTTTCTCCCTCCTCACCAAGATGTGGGAAAACAAAATGGGAAATCTCTTGGGTCAAGAAAAAAACAGGGAGATCACTCACCAGTTACTGTCACATCTGAAACAGACTCAACTGCAGGAACTAACCAATATTCAGAGATACTAAAATTTTTTTTCCTAAATTTTCAGTATACACATACATATATTTCATGAATTCTAGGTAAATTATACCCTTAAAGATCTAAAAATCCATACAAAAATGCCAGTTGGGAGTAAAGGCTGTATTTTTTTAATATGTATAACAAAAAATCTTGCCTTATTAGGACCTTCTGTGTATATTTTTGTCTCTTATTACACATTCACAGAGAATGTGATTTAGTAATTGAATACATGATAAATATATGAAGACACAGCTTGACCCCCTTAAACAGGAGAAAAACATCTTCTACTCCCTCTACCTGCATTTCTACTATTTTCTTCCTGAACTAAAATATTGATTAATCCTCCTTGGATTGTCTCTGAATGAAACATGGATTTTGCCTTTTCAACTGTCTTGTTGATCACATATCTCCTGGTGTTGTTAATATGGAAAGGTCAGTTTTCTCCTCACTCTTTCAGAGTTGCAGCATTTTGTAGTGACTCCTAGAGGATCCTGGACGAACACTTTGTTTTCATGGTTTTACAGATCCACAGAATGCGTCAGGTTGGAAGGGACCACAGTGGGTTATGTGGGCCAGCCTCCCTGCTCAGGTGGGATCTTCCTAGAGCACAATTAGGCAGAATTGCATCCAAACAGTTCTGGAATGTCTCCAGTGAGGTAGACTCCATAACCTCTCTGGGCAATCTGTCCCAGTGCACGGTCACCCACACAGTAAAGGAGCTCTTGCTCATGCCCAGGTGGAACTTCCTGTGCATCAGTTTCTGCCCATTGTTTCTTGTCAAATTGTTTGGCACCAGCAAGAAGGGATCCATCTTCTTTACACTCTTCCTTCTGACATTTATAGACGTTGATGAGTTCCTCTCTCAATCCTCTCTTCTCAAGGCTGAACAGGCGCAACTCTCTCAACCTGTCCTTGTAAGAGCGATGCTCTAGTCCCCCAGGAGCTCCATGTCTCTCTTGTCCTGAGGAGCACAGAACTGGACACAGCACTCCAGATGTGCCCTCACCAGGGCTGAAAGGAGGGGCAGGACCATCTCTCTCGACCTGCTGGCAATGCTCTTCCTAATGTACCTCAGGATCCCCTTGGCCTTTTTGGCCATGAGGTCACTGATGGCTCATGGACAGCTTGTTGTCCACCACAACCCCCATGTCCTTCTCCATGGGTTAGTTTGGTTAACACCGGAACCTATCAGCCATACCTTCCCTTTTGTTTCATTTTTCTGTCATCTCTTTCTCCCTTCCTCATGAAATCAGTGGTACAAGCATGAATATATATTTCCTTTTCTTGAGTGATTCTTATATTTTAATTTATTGGTGGTCTGCTCTTCTCTTTCAACTATTCACCAAACCTCTTTTCTCAGCGCAGCATTCTCCTCTTTCTTGATTGCTAAGTAAAAACAAAATATGAGGCTAGTATTTGTTAGATTTATAAAATCATATTCCTAACCTCACCTGTTTCTTGCCCTTTTCTTAATTATCTGCTTCTAATGATGGAATTTTGTCTTGACCTTCCATAAGCAAATTGCACTCTGCTACTACCTCTATTAACTTTTTCATAAACTCTTGTTGCAAACCATTGAAACATGGCTTTCTCTTAACAGAAGGCAGAATATTCCCTTTACAAGAGCCACACCTGTTTATCTGCGTTATGGAAGACCTAATTTATTTTTCTTGATCATTCTGCTATCTCTGACAGAATAATTCTTTTTCCTGCGCACATCTTTGCTTTTCTCTCTTGTTGCTTTAATGTCAGGGCATTGACAGTTCCCTCTTCTTTACACTAAAAAATTGCTTCTAGACTATTCTGTTTTCCCTTGAACTTCCAGTTTCCTCATCTACCTACTATGATGGCTCTGTTAATGGTGAAATAATTTTCTGATATTTATTTTTTTCTCTAAATATAAAATGTAATTATTTGTTTTAGGAAATGATGTGGTAGCAAAAAGGATTCACAATTCTGTGTGGCAATGTGATTGCTGGCTACTTAGGATCTATAACTTGAAAACATGCACTATGATTTTTTTGTTCATTAGCTCCACAAATGACGTATTAGAGAATAACTTTTGTCTATGTATCTATTTTAGAAATGGTACCACAAAGTATGAACTGTTATCCTACTTATTAAGATATATCTAATATTAATATATATCTAATTTTTAAATTATTGTTATGTTTGTTCATATAGGTCCATATTACTTGGAAAGTCTAATAAAATATGGATTAATCTCTCATTTGTCACATAACAATCTAAGAACCCTGATGGGGTTAAACCACAGATGTGTCTGCTCCAGTATATCTAGTTTGATTTAATTTTTTTTTAGCTGACCTTTCTTTAAATGTCCCTTTTTTTCATAAGTTTTGCATTGTTTTAAACCACGTTGAGATATAATAATTCAAAATAACTGTGTAGTGCTATCATGCTATAACCTCAAAGCATCAAGATGCTTTAAGATTCTCAAATTTCATAAAAAATTCTTTTGTCTGAAGAAGGTTTTGCCAGAAGCAAAGTTTTACTCTCGTTTTAAGCATTGCTACTGTAGTTGGTGCTTCAAGCATTTATATTCATAAAGACCTATTTATATTAATCCTTTAAATGTATAAGAATACTTCAATTTTGTTTTGAGTGTCTGTTGCTAATATCAGATTCAAAAAACACTTTATGCATCTGTGTCAGTTCTACAGAGATTGCTTCATTATCATTACAATACTAGCTGTCGACAGTACACTGTATGAGACCGTCTTTATGTTGGCAAATTACTCCAGTCTTTTCACATAACTGGATGACAAATCCCAAATTATGGTGGCTTGATTTTATAATTTGTCCTTCTTTAGGCGTGTTATTGCCTACATGCACTGTGGGAAAGAATCCTGCATTGGTAGGGATTACTTAATGTAGGTCTTTAACTCCTGCATGCATGTTGAGTTGCCAGAGAAATGGGAAGAGGTTGTTGACAGGGAGAGGAAGTCCAATCCTGGGACCAAAGCTATGTATGACTTAGAATTAATTTATATTAGTGTAGTAGTCATTTTCTGTATTTCCTTCTTAAATTGTATCTTATTTTTTTTAAATATGTGGGGCTTTGGGAGGCGATGTTTTTGTGCAGTTATAGAGGGTTTATTTTATGGTTTACAGCCCGTCTGCAAAGCCCATGCAATCAATAAGGGGCAATGGGAATTCTATAACTGTCATTAACTGCAGTGTTTATTAATTCTCAATTAGATTGCTAATCAGTCTTACCTGTGCAAATTCATTGAAAGGAATAGGGTGATCCAGGTGTCATCCAAGGTATATGACTAATGTGAGATCACAGACGTTTCTTTGGGGGAGTAATTTGGCAAGCACAGGCAATCCTGTACAAGATTTAACCCATGTTAACTTTAAGACCCAAGCGTTATTTGACAGTTAAGGCTACGGATATTGCTGTAGTCATTTGGGTACAATTAGCTTGGTATTTTAGAGCTGTTATTCCATATGGGAACTATTTTTTTCTAAAGATACAAGATGCTTTGTGCTTATAAGAACAAGCTGATGCACTCTCCAAGATCAGATAGAGATAGCAAAATACTATTTTCCTTTGCATGTCTAAAAGAACAGAGGGGAAAATAAGTAGCTATCAATAGACCATCAAAGTTTAAGTAAATGAAAGTTGTTAGAGAATCAGGGCAACGCACTCGGCCTCTCAAAGGCCACTGCACACTTTTTTACTGTCAAGAGATCTGTTTTTATTGCACAACATTACTTTGGTTACTGTTGCATGTTGATGGGTGGCAGCTGTTCCATCTCTTACTGCTATCAGTGGAGAAAGACTTTTTGTACAATTTAGACATACACATATATTAGTCTTTGAAACTATTAGAAGAAAGTGGTGACTTAAATTGTATTTCACTCTAAGGAACAATAATTTCCATTGGTAGGGAAAAGAATATCCTTTTACCACTGGTCAAAAAAAAAAACCAAACTGAAAACCAAAACCTAAAATGAAAGAGATAACTGTTCTAAGAAAGAATTTTTCTTTATCAAATACTTAATGTAAACATTGAGGTCTGAGTTAAGGAGTTTAAAATTCTACTGTATTCCATCTTAGATTTTATTTACCTTCATCTTTCATCAGCTTTATGCCTCTATTTCATTGACATTAGAAACATTTAAGGTCTATTCTAGAGTTCTGAAAGTCAAGTCACAGGCAAGGTTTTCAGTTGGCAAATATCACTTGTCACACTTAAACATTGGATTTAAGTCAAATCATACCACAGTGGGATGTCTTCTGTATTGGCTGGAAACAAATCAAAAATATCCCAAGCCACAGAAGTAACCAGGAAATGTTTTCTAGAAATTGTACGTCTTTCCTAAAGGAACTCCACATAATGTTGTGAAACTTGAAAATTCAATTTTCCTTTTCGCCCATCAAATATTAGAGATATAACATGAGAATATGTTTGGGGTTTGTTTTTTGTTTGGTTTTGTTTTGTTTTGTTTTTGTTTTTTTATTAACATAATCTTGAATGGCAAAAAAAGAGCTGTTCGTCAGTATTCTTGTAAGTCAAATAAGGCATTTAAAGGATGAACTTGAAATGTAAATTGTGCCTGTTAATCCCAGTCAGGTTCTGTGCTTCTCGTGTACATGACAATGACGTGAAGTTGACAATGGGATCAGTAAAGGAGGAGGGGTATAAATGATGTGGCAGACAATAATACACGAAGCAGTGTTGACGTTATACATCATTAACTACCAGTTCATATTACTTGCGCTCTTTTTCTTTGTTTGTTTAGTTGTTTCTTTGTTTGTTTAGTTATCTTTAACTTTCTTCTCTGCCTTCTTTTTCCTGAAACTTTCTTCCTCAAAACCACACTGCCTGTTTTTTCTTTTTAAATCCTGGAATTGGAAAGTATGTAGCTGGAGTAAATCTTTACAGTTTCACCAAACTCTTTGCTTACTAAGTAACTGCTCCCCTCTTTTATACAGCTTCAATTGATATGCAAAATTCGAACTTCTGTAGCTCAACTAATAAATAAACCGATTTGTTTAGCCCCATCTGTGTGAAAACACAAATTCACACATACAAAAAAAGATAGCTTGGCATCTTGGCTGAATGCTGCAGTGTCATTCACAATCCACTTAATCCGGATTTTCATTTGCCCCTGGATGGTAGCTTCCTTTTATACTTAGGCTTTCAGTATTTTACTTTCAGACTTCTAGTAGCCTTGTTTTCCTTTTTATAGAGTGCATAGCTATTCCTCTTTAAATTAGCCATATCTGAGACTAGTTCCATGAGCTTACTTCATTAGAGTCTACAACATGATCCAAAGTCACCTGCTGAAAAGAACAGGCTGAATTTGTGCGAGAATATACACACGCATCTGGTCATTCACTCTTGGGTGAATTACAATAAAAATGCACCTCTTTGTTGCTCTGATGAAAAGGGTGATGTGCTATAAGAGATATGTTTTTGTAAGCGGTAATATGAATCTGAAGGTTTTGCTTGCGCGTGTTTGTTGCTATTCTCTCCTCTATAAGCATGTTTATCAAGGTTTGCCGAAAGCCCAGAAGCCCATAGGTCAGAGAACAGCATTTTGATGGATTATGGGATTGTAACTGTCCCTGCCAGCTGACAGCTTTTATTGGCTGGGAGGATGAGCCTGTAAACCTTTATATAATTATTGTATTAAAGCCACTGTGCCTCTGTGTTGCTGGCGCTTGTTCAGGGATCAATGTGAAGATAATTTCAAAAATGAATAGTAAGTATTGATCGTCCCTTGGTGGAGCCTTATCAGTGGCTGAAGCAGACTACTGTAGATTATAACTTCAATGTCATTTATGATGATATGATACGTATTGCAGAGGAGCAATTTAAACAAAGGGCTGATTTAATTCACAATGGATTTTTGTAGCGTGATGGGTAATAAATCACAATCTATGTAATTTTTAGAAATGAACACATGTTGGCAGTAGTTCAGGGCAGTTCCTGGGAGATCTGAAAATGACCAGGGAGGGCAAATATCAGCAGCGAACCCCTTCTGAATGATTGGCCCTTACTTGGTTCTGACATTCAGATGACCTTGGGGCCTCTGCTGGCAGCTGCTGGTTAATTTTCTTCACTGAGGACACAGTTTAACTTTCTATCTGTCTGCCAATTACCTGACATTTTCAACTTATCACCTTCTATTTTTTAAATTATTGGAGGCACATCCACATTTTGACACTTTTTTAGGCAAGTATTAGTTTTTTGCCTGCTGCTGAGATGTCTCTCTGCCAAGCATCTGTAATATCCCTTTTACTCAAGAAATTAATAGCTTGCCCAACTGTGAGGTAAAAAAGCACAGACGTTACATGGAAGATTACAAAGCTTCCTTCCAGTTTAGCAAGAAGCTGTGTGTCTGTATATAAAAAGCAAATGATACCTGAAAAATCCCACAACACAAAGTCATTACATAAACACATATATAGTGACTGACAGAAGCTGCTTTAAGCATATGATATATTTTAATTCTTTTTCTTGCCAGAGTGTTTGGTTTGGGTTTGTTTTTGTTTTGGGATTTTTTTTTGTTTTGCCTTTTTTTTTGATCATCAAAAAATATCCCTTCTGAAATAATACGAAGAGGTTGCTTTTAACTGAGAAAAAAAAGGGGCATCAAGCTCTCAGGTTGAACCGACTTTCGTAGACTATAGATATTTTTAAAGTGTTTTATGCAGACTCTCATACTCTTAACAATTACCCTGATCAAGATGTGTCCCTAATAATAGAATCCTAAAGCAAGGTAGGTTAGTTTGTTTTCTCTGACTTACATGGCTTTTAATTCAGAATGGAATATTTCTTATACACAGTGAATTAAAGGTTGTCTGTTTTATTTTTTTAACTTTATAATCTAACTTCTGCTGAAATCATGAAATAAGGGCATTTATGAGTCTAAGAGAACATAAACAATAAGCTTATGTGAGTCAGTTGTAACATATCAAAATACTCAGGACTAGTAAAAGATAATAATCAAGGGTAACTGCTTAAAAAACTTGAAAAAAATTGAAGAACACTACAAGGAAATGATACATATGAAACACTGTGAGTTTTGAACATTATGGGAAAAGTAAGGGACTAAAATGCCATCATTGTAATATGGAGCCTTCTCTGAGAAAGCATTACAGCATGTGTATTATGCATGTAATTAAGTCTCATTAATGTAAGTCAGCCATGAGAATCTGCTTAAGTGCTTTCCTGGAATAACACATTAAATCCAAGCCACAGTGATGCAGTTTAGAATCAGATCTGGTCTGTAATAGGTTGTTTTGCAGAATTACTACAAATGTGTGTGACCAAGTGGTGTGTGGGTGTTCTTTGGCACACCCAACCCTGTGACCATTAATATTGGAAATGTTTCCTGGGCCTGCTTTTGGCACATGAAATTTCAGCCTTAGCATCACAACAGAGAGTCTAGCCTGCCTTGAGCCAGACAAAGTATTAAGTTTCATTAGCAGAGCAACTAAGGTGAGGTTATGAACAGCCCATGGTATGGAAGTTACCATTTCCTGTAGAAACTGGTAGTATTTTTTTCCTATTTCTTCCTTCATAAAGGCACCTCCTCTGTTCTCTAAAGACTATTTACTGCCTGCAACAGGATAGAGTCCGTGTTCAGAGCCTTTTACTGTATTACAGTCCTCTGAATGATTCTTCTTTATGAAAAAGTGAATAGTTACACACCTTTAATTGAAATATTAAGTTCATCATTCAGATAAGAAAAATTGAAGGAACTTAAAAATCTGTGTAGAAACAGACAAACAGCTAATATAGCTAGAGAAATCATATGCGAGCACAAGTATGATGCATTTGGACAAGGGCAGTTTGGGCTATACACAAATTCCAAAGCAGGATCAGGGGAGGAAACTTGCAGTAATTTCTTTAAAGTTGTCCCTACAGTAATCAGTGCAAAAAGAAGTGAACCTGTGTGTAGGAAGAAGCATCTGTCGATGAAGACCCAAAATTCATTCCTATTTTGATGAGATAATTTTGGATTAGCTTTAATCTTATCATGTGGACTGAATTCACAGCAGCAGTTGGAGAACACTTATAGTTCACTTGAGTTTCATCAGAAAAGAACCCAGTCACACATTTTAACTAACCCACTGTGCAAACCAAAGCACAATAACTGAAGGCAGGCAAGAGATTAACTTCAAAAGTGCTCTGCCAAACAAAAGCATTAACACAGACCTACCCAATGTCCTCCTAATGTGTGGCCATCCCTCCTTACATTCCAACATTCTCATGCGCTATGCTTATAATGGAATGAAGAACTGAGTATTTAGGATATAGAAACATGAATACAATATTTATATAATATATATAAAAACCATAATATTTCATGACAACATCAAATGTATTACATTTTATACATCATTAAATCTGGTGGTTATAATAATATTTTGCAGAAGTACTGCTGTGATTAAATTTAAGCCTAATCAATTGATTAGAATTGATGGACTTGTTATCAATTCTTTTCAGGGGAATTTTTAAAAAATAGAATGGCTTTTGCTTTTCAAATGATTATTCTCTTCATAAATAATAAAGAAAACTTTTCTTAATTTTTTTTAGTTGAGATCTCAAAACTTTAAGGTCTTCTCTTCTTAAAGAGGCCTATTCAGGATAGCTGACAATAAATAGGAAATTATTTACTTGCTAAATCTTTCTTTTTCTTCATGATTAGAAATTATTTGGTAGGTAATTTCTGGAAATATATAGACTCATGAAGGTTTTTTGATTATTCAGTATTTATTCCAGGCTAAAATTATTTGGACTAGAGATCTGGGTTGAACAGTGCCTTCTTTGTCCTAGTCAGAGTGAATGTACATTGCAATTACTATGCACCACTGTCTTTCATAAACTGAGGAAACTACTCTGGACATGGCATTCCTGAAATGGTTTCACAAGTGACATTTAAGAGGAAATATTAATCTTCTTTCTTCATTAAGTTAATTTATCTACAATAATGTTATTTTGAACATACAAAATGGTTGACATAGTTGCCTCAGTAACCACTGAGGTTCTGTCTGTCCTGTTGCTTTCTAGATTATCCTAAGAATCAAAGCATATCAGCCAGGTAAATTGTTTTTACTTCTGTTTTATTGCCAGAGCAATGCTAAAAAGCAGAGAGACAAATGAGAAACACGAATCCAGGCTTCTTGATTCAGCCTGCCTTTCATGTATCCACAGCATCTTGTTCCAGATTTCCTTTTTCTATTTCTTTTTACTATAGAATTTCTTTTCCCCTGCAAAGTTCCCCATGCCCATTTTCATTTTGCCTAGCCAGTGTCTCAAAAGATGAAATTTTCTTGCAAAATTAATGGGTAGAATGATTGGCAATTTGAAAATCCTTGGTATGCATGAATTTTGATAAGTCTGTACTGTTTAATGATTATATCCCTCTGAAGGAAAAGTGATCAGAAAGATCCATCTTTAAGGTATTTTAACTTAAACTCATCAATTTACTTGTAAAATCCAAGATAATTTTTTCTGAAATTCAAGTATACATAATTTCAGATAGTAATTTCTTCCATAAAAACTAGTTTGCTGTCTACTTTGAGTGCAACACCCAAGTTAGCTCTAACTATGTAGTAGAGAGTGCTGCTTCTTGTAGAATGTTTTTTAAACAATTGTGCTAAATGCCTGTTGACCTCTAACTACAGCATTGTGAATTCACCATGCAAGTTATTACATAAGTTAATGAGGCCTTAAATTGGGGAATTTTAGAAGATTCCACTGGTTTTGGTAATACAGTAGGAAGCCGTTAAACATATAATTCTCCTTTACAGTGAATGATTTTTTTTTAATTGGGCTTTTAAACAACCAACAAAGCTACCTAAGTTGATTCCACTGGTGGGAAAATACTGTTCTTTATTAACTAATACTGACTCTTTACTTTGCAAGGATCAAATTTGTGAAATACTATCTATCATACTTTTTATAAAATTTGAACAGGAAGAGTATTAAAAAAAATATGGTATTTGGATAAATAGTTGTTTGTGGGTTGTTTGTTTGCTTGTTTGAATTGGAGAAAATGAGACTATGGATAATGGATTTAGATATCCCACAAAAAGGATAGGATGGAAAGACAACATACTTCTAATACTTTGTTGTTCCTGACGTCTCTACAGACTTAAGCACGCTCATAAATGGTTTCCATTCTGATTTATGTTTGCTTGGTACTCACTTTGTAAAGTAGGGAGTGGTTAGTTATTCTAGTTAGTCTAGCTGATCAAGGATAGAGCTGCATAGGCATTGAACAAATCAAATTGATTGGCTGTGCAGATATTTCTGTAGTAAATGAGCAGAAAAAGTGCTAGGTAACTTTTTTTTTTTGAAGGGACAGATGATAACAAATTAATATATGCATAGAGAGCATATGAATGTACCATATCATTTTTATAGTGTTTTTCTGTCAGCAGCAACTATTTGCTCACTTTGGTCCTTCAAATTAACTGAATTAACTTCTAGATAGTGCCTCTAGTGAAACAAAGCTCTCAAGTTGAAGACATGTGAATAGAGTAACTCTGCAATGCTCCCTTCAGTCTTCTTTCTTTTGCTCCTGTCTTTTTTTGAGAAATGAAACCTTTGCATCATTATCCAGGAAAATGAGCTGTGCATCCTAAAAGAACAGTGGTTCAAGCTTGGAAGTGCAATGGGAGTTGTTTGCAACAATTTAAAATCTTGAGAAAAGACCTTACCATGATTCTTAGAAAAATATATTCTGCTGCCAAAGCATGAATAAACTAATTGTAGTTTAAGTAGTGAGCTTTATAAAGAATTAGCCCTCTTTGTATAAATAGAGCTGTGATTTATTAATAATCTCAGTCATTATTTGCTGTGGAATAAGTTTAGTACTGCACTCATATGTCACCATCTCTATTGATATCAACAGTGAAATTACAATGTAATCAGTGTAGGACGTGGAGCTTATGTGACTGAAACAAGTGTACTTAAAATAATCAGTCAGGGCTCAGCTCCTGAAGCAATATAAGGTGCCCTTCTCTAGGCAATGTACTTTCTCACTTGCACAATTGGTCCAGCAGAAGAGGAACCAAAGATAATCTTGCATGTAGTTCTGTGAAGGCACTTCTGAAATAATTATTTAAGTAGGATTTGATGTAGTATTTGTTTCTCCATAATCTCACTGTCTACTGAATGTAGTGCACAGGTATTTCAGAAGATACCAACTAGTTTGCCCTATCACATAATCAAACTTCCCATCATTGAATGTGTAATGATTATCTTCTTTTGTACTTTTATTTTGGGACTGGCATTACAACATAAATTCAAGGAAAATAGATTTTTTCTAGAAAAGGGACTAAACTGGGTTTGTCTATTTTTGAAAGAATTGACTTAACTAAGAATTAAACTTAAGTGCACTCTGGAAATCTGCCCAGCACAGCCAGAGAACTCAAATTCTGGACTTTCGCATCAGTCAAAAACCAGTACCTGTTGCTTTTTTCTGCCACACAAATTGGATCACTTCTCAGATCTAGGAGTGAGCAGCCTCTGCTCAGCAGAGAGGTGGCACCTCACTGCGCTGCTTCACAAAATATCTTCTCCACTCTGCTGGTGGCAGCAGCAAAGAGTGGAGTAGCTGATGACAGAATTATAGAATGGCTTGGGTTGGAAGGGACCTTAAAGACCATCTAACTCCAAACCCCCTGCCATGGGCAGGGACACCTTCCACTGGACCAAGTTGCTCAGAGCCCCATCCAACCTGGCCTTGAACACTTCCAAGTATATGTCTAATAGGAGCTCCTGGGCAATTTCTAAGTGACTGTCCCTGCAGGCTCTTCTCTGCAGCTCTTTCACCACACAAGGATCTGTCTCGTCTAATCTGGTGTAATTAAAGGTTTTCCCCCACAACAAACAATTGTCCACTGCTACTCTTTCCTTCCTCCCCAGAAGGGTTTTGGATAGATTGCTTGGTAGGTTCCACTGAGGCCGAAAAACGCACACCTGCATGAGGAAAGTGGATGGAGCAGGTCTCACTCCATCCATGAGGAAACTTGCAGTTTCCGTTCTATGTTTAATGGAGGTACAAATCAAACCAGAGAGGGATGGGCAGTTGTATGGCTGCTCTGTGAGCTTTGCTCAGAGTGCTTGTGACTATCGTTATACAACAATGAGCACAGAGTAAATCTTGAGCGCAGCAGCTGCTTTTCTCTATTTCTTCAGTAAAGTTTATCTTCAAAGCACAGCACCCAAACAGTGACAGAAAAGGAGAGACAGGATCTGAAACAGCTTGCATTTGTGAGAAAAAGAGGTTATGTTATTTTCTGACAGGAGGTTAATGGAGAAATCTGTTCTCAACATGGTACCGAGTGTTTGGTAACAAACAATGATATGTGCATGTATATGCAAATATTATATAACCAGCGGTGACAAAAGCCATCATATGGAAGACCTAAGCAATTTTTAAAGCATTGTTGACAGAACATAAAGTACCTTGTTTTGAAAGATACTAAATTTGGTAGTTTGGAAGCATCTTTGTGGAAGGTAGAAAAAAGATTTGCTGTCAGCGTTCCCTGGTAGCAAGGATCAGGGAGGGGAAAATGAATTATGGAGAGAGAAAGAAATAGCTTAAAGNATACTTTTTATAAAATTTGAACAGGAAGAGTATTAAAAAAAATATGGTATTTGGATAAATAGTTGTTTGTGGGTTGTTTGTTTGCTTGTTTGAATTGGAGAAAATGAGACTATGGAAAATGGATTTAGATATTCCACAAAAAGGATAGGATGGAAAGACAACATACTTCTAATACTTTGTTGTTCCTGACGTCTCTACAGACTTAAGCACGCTCATAAATGGTTTCCATTCTGATTTATGTTTGCTTGGTACTCACTTTGTAAAGTAGGGAGTGGTTAGTTATTCTAGTTAGTCTAGCTGATCAAGGATAGAGCTGCATAGGCATTGAACAAATCAAATTGATTGGCTGTGCAGATATTTCTGTAGTAAATGAGCAGAAAAAGTGCTAGGTAACTTTTTTTTTTTGAAGGGACAGATGATAACAAATTAATATATGCATAGAGAGCATATGAATGTACCATATCATTTTTATAGTGTTTTTCTGTCAGCAGCAACTATTTGCTCACTTTGGTCCTTCAAATTAACTGAATTAACTTCTAGATAGTGCCTCTAGTGAAACAAAGCTCTCAAGTTGAAGACATGTGAATAGAGTAACTCTGCAATGCTCCCTTCAGTCTTCTTTCTTTTGCTCCTGTCTTTTTTTGAGAAATGAAACCTTTGCATCATTATCCAGGAAAATGAGCTGTGCATCCTAAAAGAACAGTGGTTCAAGCTTGGAAGTGCAATGGGAGTTGTTTGCAACAATTTAAAATCTTGAGAAAAGACCTTACCATGATTCTTAGAAAAATATATTCTGCTGCCAAAGCATGAATAAACTAATTGTAGTTTAAGTAGTGAGCTTTATAAAGAATTAGCCCTCTTTGTATAAATAGAGCTGTGATTTATTAATAATCTCAGTCATTATTTGCTGTGGAATAAGTTTAGTACTGCACTCATATGTCACCATCTCTATTGATATCAACAGTGAAATTACAATGTAATCAGTGTAGGACGTGGAGCTTATGTGACTGAAACAAGTGTACTTAAAATAATCAGTCAGGGCTCAGCTCCTGAAGCAATATAAGGTGCCCTTCTCTAGGCAATGTACTTTCTCACTTGCACAATTGGTCCAGCAGAAGAGGAACCAAAGATAATCTTGCATGTAGTTCTGTGAAGGCACTTCTGAAATAATTATTTAAGTAGGATTTGATGTAGTATTTGTTTCTCCATAATCTCACTGTCTACTGAATGTAGTGCACAGGTATTTCAGAAGATACCAACTAGTTTGCCCTATCACATAATCAAACTTCCCATCATTGAATGTGTAATGATTATCTTCTTTTGTACTTTTATTTTGGGACTGGCATTACAACATAAATTCAAGGAAAATAGATTTTTTCTAGAAAAGGGACTAAACTGGGTTTGTCTATTTTTGAAAGAATTGACTTAACTAAGAATTAAACTTAAGTGCACTCTGGAAATCTGCCCAGCACAGCCAGAGAACTCAAATTCTGGACTTTCGCATCAGTCAAAAACCAGTACCTGTTGCTTTTTTCTGCCACACAAATTGGATCACTTCTCAGATCTAGGAGTGAGCAGCCTCTGCTCAGCAGAGAGGTGGCACCTCACTGCGCTGCTTCACAAAATATCTTCTCCACTCTGCTGGTGGCAGCAGCAAAGAGTGGAGTAGCTGATGACAGAATTATAGAATGGCTTGGGTTGGAAGGGACCTTAAAGACCATCTAACTCCAAACCCCCTGCCATGGGCAGGGACACCTTCCACTGGACCAAGTTGCTCAGAGCCCCATCCAACCTGGCCTTGAACACTTCCAAGTATATGTCTAATAGGAGCTCCTGGGCAATTTCTAAGTGACTGTCCCTGCAGGCTCTTCTCTGCAGCTCTTTCACCACACAAGGATCTGTCTCGTCTAATCTGGTGTAATTAAAGGTTTTCCCCCACAACAAACAATTGTCCACTGCTACTCTTTCCTTCCTCCCCAGAAGGGTTTTGGATAGATTGCTTGGTAGGTTCCACTGAGGCCGAAAAACGCACACCTGCATGAGGAAAGTGGATGGAGCAGGTCTCACTCCATCCATGAGGAAACTTGCAGTTTCCGTTCTATGTTTAATGGAGGTACAAATCAAACCAGAGAGGGATGGGCAGTTGTATGGCTGCTCTGTGAGCTTTGCTCAGAGTGCTTGTGACTATCGTTATACAACAATGAGCACAGAGTAAATCTTGAGCGCAGCAGCTGCTTTTCTCTATTTCTTCAGTAAAGTTTATCTTCAAAGCACAGCACCCAAACAGTGACAGAAAAGGAGAGACAGGATCTGAAACAGCTTGCATTTGTGAGAAAAAGAGGTTATGTTATTTTCTGACAGGAGGTTAATGGAGAAATCTGTTCTCAACATGGTACCGAGTGTTTGGTAACAAACAATGATATGTGCATGTATATGCAAATATTATATAACCAGCGGTGACAAAAGCCATCATATGGAAGACCTAAGCAATTTTTAAAGCATTGTTGACAGAACATAAAGTACCTTGTTTTGAAAGATACTAAATTTGGTAGTTTGGAAGCATCTTTGTGGAAGGTAGAAAAAAGATTTGCTGTCAGCGTTCCCTGGTAGCAAGGATCAGGGAGGGGAAAATGAATTATGGAGAGAGAAAGAAATAGCTTAAAGAAGAAAATATAGTAAATGTGGCCTTGAAAAAAGTATTCAGCTAATAATACAAAAAACCAAACTGAAATGTAAAAAGGATGGAAATGATGATCATGAAAGAAAAGTACGGACTAAAGGAATGAAAATAAAGAAGTCAATATCTTCTCCACAGTGCTTACTTGACATACTTAGAAGAATTTATAAAAGAAATAAGGCAACACAAGAAATGAGAAAATAAAGATTTTAAATTCTAATGTGTGTAATATTTGTTATTTATGTTATGTTATGTTATAGTTATGTTATAAATGAAAATTTGAGCTTTGCTGATCTTACAAATGTAGTTTCTCACCGGGACCCAGAGAATTTAGGAAAGGCTCTTGTGCCATATGTTGGCTGGTCAGCAACAGATTCTTTCTTATACTCGTGCTTTCAGTTTCCAATAGACTTCACCTCAAGTTACTTCATTGTAGTTCATTTGCTTCACAGTGAATTTGTCATAAGTTGTTTTAGTCGAATTCAGGTATTAAACAACACGTTTAAGCTTTTCTTATTTCTTTCAGATGAGTCACAACTGGAAAAAAAATCGTTATTAATTATGCAGGGAATAACGGAGGGTCATTGTGCTACTGCAAGATGTCATGAACAGCTCTTTTTAGTAATGATTTTGCAATACTTTTCATACCAGTAAAGGACTGTACAAGGTACAAAATATTAAGAATGACTTGTTCCCTTTTGCATATGTTGCCCTTTCCAGTTATTTTAGCTTATTGCTTGTTTTGCTTTTTGTAGTGAAAAGCCTTAGTCCTTTTGTTGCATTTCTTCAGGAAAGGAATACTGATAATTTCAATGATGGTATTTTTTAATCTCAGAGTGATGTGAATGAATGCTTATGACAGCCTATAGAGAATCATTTTTCCATGCTTTGTTCCTTGTTTAGCCTTCAAATGCAGTATTTATCAGTCTGCAGAGCAAAACTATGTGCATGCCATATCATTACTAGCTCAGGGGGAATCATTCGAACCAATGTAATTTACTCAATATTGGTCAGTTTGACTCCTGACCCTGGTCCCCTGACAGTGTATCCTTGGCAACCCCTGATGTGTGTTAAGTCAGGATGTGCTTATTGGTCTCATCTGTGACAGCTTGCTAAAGGCTGCTTAACATAGCTTGGTCTTTTCAAAAGAAAATTAAAAATCCAATAATATACTGTATTCTGATTAGACTGGTATTTATACAAGCACAGAAGCAGTAACTTTTATTTTCAGTTCCGCAAATCTGATTTCCCATTTCAAACGGCGAAAGAGCTTTTGGAAGTGGTTTTAGAGAAAAAAAATTGTTTTGAAACAGTATTCAAAAGAAAAATAATATGGTGATTATCTAAACAGTTTTCATCTTTGAGAGGCATTTGGGGAGTTTGTATGTTCTGTTGCTGCTTACATGTCTGAAATGTGGAACATGAGAATTGTTCTCCAGATATAGACACAGATATAAACACACAAAGCAGTTTAGAGTATTTTACTGTAACTAAGAGGAGACCTTGCTCATTGATCTAGAAAAAAGTCCCCTGCATTATTTTACTGATTTTTGTATCATTTAGAGTTGTGAAATGAAGCTAACCAGGAATCTTATGATTTTTTCTATTTTGCAGATGCAAAGCCAAAAATCGCTGGTGTTTAGGGTTTCTGGAAGAAGGGGGCTTTGACCATACATCTCACTATTTTTTCACTTCCCAGTGTCTGGTATGATCTAATTAACCATGGCTAGTGAGGAAAAATTTAACTAAAACTGCATTAATCTTTGGCCAGGCTGACCCAGATTTGAGATGGAAATGATACTTACAGACCAAGACTTATGGTCCGTGTGATCCTGAACTGAGCATGCTACCATTGGGATAGAGGACCCATCTGCTAACACAGTGCTCTGCCATGCAGCTGTGCCCACCAGCACGGACATCCTGTAGAGGAAATGCCATTTAATTAGCGATCAGCAACAACAAAAGTAGAGAAACAAAAAAACACCCTTAAAACAAAAGGTGGGCTCTATGCCTTGCCAGAACAAATATGTAGGAATACTTTTAGCTTCTTTTTAATTTTTGTTGAAAATCTACCTCTTGAAAGCACCCTCTGCAATCATCTATACAATCTTTTAAAAATAGGTACTTTCATTTAAAAGACCATGTAAACACATCCTTTTTTTAAAATGCACTATTGATACCATGGTTATTCAGTCACTATTAAAAATCAGAAATAAAGGATTCCTTGGAAGATTGCTAAAGGTTAGGAATCTGCTGTAAATACTCTGTCATTAAGCATATTTTATGAGTTTTCAAAATACTCGACTAAATTATGTTATTAATTCTTTGGGTATATTTTATGTTTTCATTCCAACTCAGCAAATGGGGACATCCTTTGGGAAAAAAATGTTTTCAGAAGGGGTGTAGCGAAGTGCCTCCAGGAAAGCATTATTTTAAACAGCACTCAGGAAAGCAGTGGTAACTTTAGGGGCTGATTTTTTATTTTCAGCATTGTACATTATGAGCTGATATTGCTGTTTACTTGAAGTGCATCTTGTCTCATTCAGTAAAGCATCACCCAGTACTTCAGAGAGGTAATGATTCTCCATCCTGTCTTCGATGAGGGCGTAGAGCACTAACGTACTCCTGGAATGTATCCTGGCTGCCCACTGAGGCACCAATCCTGTGCAAATAGCTGAATGGGGCTGTGTGTAAAAACTGGTGATATTCATGTAGAGGTGAGTTTTATCTAGGTAAACTTTGATAAGACAGGGATCTGTGAAGACTGAGATCTGAGATGGTGTGTGGCTTCTTTTTGGTGTAGGGTTTTTTTGTGGTTTTTTTTTTTTTTTGTTTGTTTATTTTGTTTTTTATTTCTTGGTTAGTTAGCTGGGGTTTATGTTTGTTTTATAGTTTGTTTTTTTGTTTGTTTTGGTTGAATTTTTTTCACTCTATTTCTATGCTCACTTAAAACTTCCAGTAAGCTTTCTCAGTCTCAGTAGCTGTTCTGTGAAATCTTGCATTTGCCCAAAATCTAAAATGTCAATTAGAACGTGTTATCCTTTTTCAGGGTAAAAGGTCTAGAATTAATCCACATTTCGGTATGGCACAGGTACAGCAGTGAAAAAAAAAGTCCAATTGGCATAAAATTTGAGGGAATTACCAGATTTCTGTATGGACCAGACACATCTTTAAATAGCAAGTAGTTGCAAGTTTGATGTACCTGTTCAGCAAAAGCATATTTATGACTTCATTACAAGCAATTGCTGAATCAGACCCAAAATGCGTAATGTATCACTGGCTCTGTTTTGGGAACTGGTACCAGCTGGAGTGCTGTATTTACTGCAGTGCTTCAGTATCAAACCCATGGGCTGCTTTGGTTAAAAACCACTAATTTTGTTCATCTCAAAAGTATTGGGACATCATGGTTTTGGCTCCTGGCTGAAAACGATGTAGGGACTACATGTTAAAGAATTTAGAATATTTTTTTTTGCACTTAATTTGAACTAGGTATCTGAGGTAACTTCTCTTCATAAGGCTAACCATTTAAATTCAGAGACATATGCTTGTAATGATTTTTGAAATAATTTGCTGGCTAAGATATTTAAATAGCAATGTAGTTATAAAAAGGCAGATTGTAGAATAAAGTACTATACAGCTTTAGAGCACTAATATGAAATCTTGTTATTCTAACAGGCATACGCCAAGATGTGTACTCTCTTAATAAGTTTTGATGTTCTATGTTTTAAGGCATCAAACAAATTATTATTTAGTAATCAATTCCCATATGTGAGGAGAGAAATACTGTCCATATCTCAGTTTTACAATGCCAACCAAGCACTATATAAAATGGTTCAGATGCTTTTTTACTATCACTAGAGAAGAAAAAGGTGAGTAGAAGAGAGGTAAAGTATAGAATTGACATGCACATGTTATGACTTTATAATTAGAAGTGTGCATGTAAAAATTACAGAAAATAACAGGAAAAAATAGCAATTGTCCTGAAATTTTAGTTTTGCGATACAGATACTATTTTATTAATTGTAATGCTGGGAAATCTTAACATTATAAACTGTGATTGTTCTCCTGTTACCAGTCCTATTTTATGTGTTTGGCTTGGGAGGGAAGCGGGAGGTGGGGGGCGGAGGGTGGTGGTTATAATGCTTTTAGTTTTGTTTTTGCTTGTTTTGGTGGGGTTTTTTTCTCATACAGCATAAGCCATCATAGCGCCTTAAAAATTGCCTCTTTGTTTATGTATAGGTATACGGTGAACAATGTTAGCAGGCTGATGTTTGTCTACTAATCACAAGTATTTTGTCATGTAAAACAACACAGGTAAATCTAGCCACCACTCCAGAAGACAAAACAATATGTATATTGTGATTCCAGCTGATAGAAGTTTTCACTGAATTCCATGAGAAAAATCCACCTTCTGTGGATCTGCCCCACTGACTTTAGCAAAATCAGGACCTTGACCAGGGGTGCTTAGGATTGCTCCTTGGGGTGCTTATCAAATATCTTAGAATCTGAGCTTCGTATAAATATGCCATGGTTCCAGTCACATCTATGGTCTTTCAATTTTGGTTGCACAAACAGTTAATTATGTTTTACTCTAAACCCAAGGAATGATATCCACTCAAAAGAATAAAAAGGGAATTGATGAGTTATGTTTAATTGGGAAGCTTCTGAATTAATTTGTTAGTGAAGCAGTCCTTTATTGTACATAAAGGCAAAATATACAAGTTATTTCATTATAGAAGCAGCCAGCAGTACATTGAGTGGCATATTTGAGTGGTAGCCTATTGAATACCAAATCCCTCAGTCTGCAATGGCATCATGTCCTCAACTTCATGAACATTGCTTCACTGACTTGAAGCTGCAGTAAGTCTTTGAAAGACTACAGCTTGCTAGGAGATAATATGCACCCACTCCATTTATGACTATAATACATGCTTTGCTAATTTCTTTCAAGTTAAGGCCACAGCCTTCCTATGGGTACACTGAACAACTAAGCTGGATTCATGACAGTAGTGAAAAGTTTGCTTATTCTGCTTTCAGTATTAGGCAGAGGATGAGAGCAGGTAATTGTCTTATTTTCAGAGGTTATCTATAATGACACACAGCACAGACATTGTTCAGAAAACTGACCATAATACACAAATATTCAACTGCTTTATATACTATATGTATGGGAATATAACTTTTCCCCCCCATTTTTATAATATTTCATATATGCTAAGGAGGGAGAAACACATGATCAATTTGTTGGTGCATTTTAGACAAAAAGAGACAACATATGAGCAGGGCTGAACATCGTGCATCTTTTAGCAAAAAGAAAACGCCAGCATGCAGATATTATGTATGTGAAAGTGTGCCTAGCTGAATTTACAAGAAAATAAAGAGTGCTTTTAGCAAGTTCAACTTGTCTGAGAAGATTGAACTAGTGAGATTACCCTTTCATCAACACACACACATTCTCTCTGTCTCACACACAGACACACGTACAAAAACAAACTTGTAATGAGTGGGTACTTTATCAAGGCCTCCCTCCATCCTTCATTAAATGACAGAAAATTGCTCTTTGCTGAGTTTGTCAATGCAGCTTTCCCTCCCAGAAGCCCATTTGTTTCACATGCTAGCACAGAATATTGCAGGAATTTGCAGATTTTAAATGACAAATGTGTCGAAGTTTACCCAGTTCTGAATCATTCTTTTCTTAGACTGACTACAAGGTACAGTAACTCCCAAAGCTGGACTTGAATTTTTATTTTGAGTAGATCTCACTAGTTCAGTAGTAAAACGGTATTGGACTGTGATCTTCCCCTGTTTGACAATGTCCCTAAAGGATTCTTTAGCTCCAAAAGCCTTTTCTCTGTACCTTATGTGATAGATGTAGCCATACTAAACTAAGAGCACAAACAAAACAACAGACACATTCCTTTATCCCAACTTCTCTATTCTTTATTGAATTTGTCATTTTATTAATTGCACTTACATGTAATGGAGATGAAAGGATGTTTTATGAGATAAAAACTTAACACTTTGACACCATGAAAGGAAACTGTTCTTTCTAGCACCTTTCAGGACAGAAGGCACTTACAAATAGCAGCTACTGTGTTGCTTTGTTAAAGTAACACTTTGATGTGTAGGATTATAATCAATGTAAATTATTGAGTTTTGCTACTGTGCTGTGTTGAAGGTATAATATGTTACTCTGTGCAGCCATGATTTGCTCACACCAAGAAATCAGCTAAATAACACTTTTCCCCTCACTTTAAATTTTGTTTTAAAAGTGAATTTGTAAACATAAATTTAAGAACATATCTGTTGAAACTGTGTCCAGATTTCTAGCTTTCACTAGTCACATACCAGGTCTCATTGCTGCATTTACATACACTATGAATTTCAATCCAAACAAATGGAGAGGAGTTTTAGGACAGAGCCTGCAGCATGGCATGTCCTTTAATTGCCATTTACATAGCAGAGGAATCATTAATTTCTAATTCACCTATTATTCACTCTCTTTAGTATGCTGTGTCAATGTCAGTTTTGGGGCAGTGGAATAGATGTGGCTCTGCATTGCTTTTGCAGCATACTTTGGTGTGTGTTTTTCTTTTTCTTCTCGTAATGCTTTTTTGACCTTAGCAGAATAGTTCTTCGGCACAGGCAGTTACGGGGCTCTTGTTTGGATATGATTTATGGTGCTACATTAACCCTTCATTGACCTAGAAATGCCCTAATATTAAAACAGTTTGACACACAGAAAATCAAAAGCCCTTTTATTGGAAGTGCTATTGTCCGCATCATAAGTTTCCCCAATGTGATGCCACTGTTACCCCATCAATTTCCTACTGCTATTGAACACTGTATTGAAAAACTAATGGACAGAATCCTTTGTCATTTCTGTCCCAGTGACCAGCAAATAGCTCAGAGAATGTCTTCCCCTTCACATCACTTCAGGTATTTCAAAATGACACATCGAAGGTACTCGCTTAGCATTTTATTAAAGGCGGGGGTGGGCCAGATCCTTCTGGGCTCCACGTAGCATCTGGCATCAGCCAGCTCCCATGGATTTTGGTGGAGGCTGGAAGCACACCATAATTCTGTGGGGCTTGGGCTAGAGCCCCTGTTGTGTGGTGCCATGGTACCGAATTCATATTTGTTAAAAGGAGGAATAAATCCTTGTAGAAGATTTTCTGGAGTTTAACAGCAAACAGTCAATAGAGCTCATGTATAAATCCAGTCAGCTGTAGCTATTATAAAAGCTTATTAATTTGCAAATGAAACGCTTTTCTGCAGATGGGATAGTAACCTATTGCTTTCTGTAGAAATTTTTAATGAGTGTTTTCTATTTAAGCCTACAGCTTTTAGCATGATGTTGAAAATCCTTAATGCATTTTTTATAAAGCTGCTTGATTCTAGAGTGCTCTTCCCTAGTGGAAATGAATATATTTCTGTTTTCAATTTATATTGTAACTGCTACTTCTTAGTTTCACATTTGGCACCTAGGAGGTGCACTTTTAAAATCTACTGTATTTGCACAAAATATTTTTAATATTGTTAATGACATTTAATTTCTTGGTTGTGACACACTGAAATCCAGTCATGGACAGAATACAAAAAATGTTGCTGAAGTTAGACATACAAATGTTATCTACTCAGCAGTTACCCAAACTGTGCAGTGGAACAATTGCAGGTTTTTATTTATTTTTGTAGTAAGAGGGTCTTGCTTTTTGTTCTGAATTTCTTCATCACTGGTTAGTGATACAGACTTCTTTTCCGTAGAAAAAACAGCCTTCTGTTCAGCTGAACTAAAATAATCATGATTTTTTTTTTTTTTTTTTGCTCACCACACTTCAAGGCTACTGTCTCTTCCTGCAGGATTAACCTGACTTGTGCAGATGGGCACCAAAGTCTCTGAGTGCGCAATAGGGAGCAGGGGTCTGTACGCACCCGGTAGATCTACCTACAATTACACACCAAAAATCCAGAATAACTGAAGTTAATGGGCTTATAGCAGATTTACCCCCATATAGCTATGAAAAAAATCAGGAACCTACTTCCTTCCAGTCTTTTCCCACTTAATGAGAAAAGGATTTCAATATCCTGCCACTACTAAAATCCATCTCTCTAACTTCATAGGAGAATGAGTGATGTACTTTCATATGGGACAAATGCAAGAAGAGGATTTCCAAAACTCCTAAAACAGAAAACAGGTTTGGGCAGAACCTTTGAGAATCTGAAAATTTACTCTTTGTGATACTCACATTTGTGCTTTAAAGGTATGCAATATTCAATACATCTTCAGCATTTGAAGAAGTTGTGTAATTATGTAAGGTACAAATAATGCTAAGAGTGATAAAGAAAAGCTGAACAGAGATATCTGACAAATGGAGTTTATATGTGGTAATAACAGTATCACAGTTAGAGAAAACAGACAAATCAGTCATTCCTTGTTTTCTAAAACCAGTTTCAAAATTACAGATAAACTAAAGATGAAAAAGATTTAAAAATTTCTTTGCTTTCTCAAATATTGCTTTCTTAAAGAATAATGTGTGATCATGTTTTTGGTTTTTTTTCTGGAAAGCAACATGGGTCCTGTCTGTGCAAACAGGAGAGAAAGCGGACTAGAACCTCAGGCATAAATTTTAAAATTGGTCCATGTAAGGTTATAAGAAATCAAGTGTAATTCTTATTGTGTAAATGACAGCAAGGTAATTAGTAATGCTAGAGACTGTCACTGATGACCTTTAGGGCCACAAAGCAATGTACTTTGCCTTGTTTATTAGCTTAACACAAAGGATCATTATGATAAACCACATTTTTAAAAAACAAATTTTTCTTTAATATTTTGCTAATATAGTCTTACAGAGGGAATATTTGTGATACCTAATTGACTGTTATCACAACTCAGTTATCTCAGAGGTATGTTTAAACACCCTATTAAAAAAATTAATCCCTCAGCTTTATGTAGTGCAACACAGCAACCTTTACATAGACGTGTTAATTTCTGACAAAATGGTTGTTTTGAACCTGTTAAGAAAGGCCTCCTTTTCTTACTTATTTCTTTGAAAAGTTAGTGTCTGTAACTTTAATTTCTTCCCCATTTGTCTTCGGAACAGGCATATTTTGTTGTTTTACTGTACTAAACTGCTTTGGCTGTTTCATAAGGGCTGAGTATTTCACTAAGCTCTTGCAATATTGAAAGAATCTATATTCTGAGAATTTGAAAACATGTCAGCCCACCTAAATTACATATTGATCAGGTTTAATTGCATGCCACCCATCAGTATTAGGTTTGAAAATTCATAAAAAAGAAATAATGTACTCTTTGTGGATGATTACTTCTGGGGCATTTAAATGAATTCCATCACTTAACCCTGAGCCGAGACAGATTATTGAGCCTTGCAATCTAGCCAGTCAAAGTCCAAAGCAATAGAACAGCTGTTTTCTAACTATCAGAGAAAAGCAAAGAACAAACAATATAAATTTATATAGATTTTCTTTTAAGTAAAATGCTAAATGTAAACGTGCATTTTTGAATTGTTTCATGAATGTCCATTCTTGTTTTGCTAAACAACGGTCTGCATTTTTAATTTTTTCTCACCTTCTCATGTTCAAATTCACACTGTAATTAGGATTCCAAAATTAGAGAAGTACTCAAGAAAGTTATTTTCTATTCAATTTCATTTCAACTGTGTGTTTCTTATATGTCTGTCACCACTTATCCTCACTTAAAGTCTAGGAGCAATGGGATTTTACTCATATTTATTGCGCTTCCTCGGAAACACAGGTTTCGAGGCTGTGTTCCTCAGAAAGTCAAACTGGTGGAGAAGGAGTATTTATTATTAGTTTCAGGACATTCTTTACATTTAAAAATTATGCTTGTTGGTATTGGGTGCATTTTAAGAAATTGTGCTTATGTGTGTTTTTCTGTACAGAATATCAATACTGAGTAAAAAGAACCAGTTAAAATCATTGGTTTTGCTTGGATAATAGTTTAAAAGCTACATTTTATTTAGACACTTTGAGGTAATAAATATCTGTGAGCATAATTAACTGTCTTTTATCTAGGTCTGCTCCTTAGTGATGCCTTTTTAGGACCTTTCGTAATGTCTCCTCTTAATGCTCAGTTTGGCCTTGAAAATAATTTTACGAGTTAAGATGTTACAAATGTTTTTCACTATTTTCCCCCACGTACTCATGAAATTCATGTCTCAATTTGTCTCAGATTTTTACCAGTTTTTCTTCAGAATTTCTTCATTTCTTGTGGCCTAGGATTTCAGATTTAACCTGTTTTTTAAAAATAACCTGTTTTAGTCAACAGGGAAGTATGTATTTGTAAGTGATCCTTTGATTTACTGTGCACCTTGGCTTACGGTATAGTCCTTATAAACTAGGGTTCCAATCCTACCTAATATAAAATTATATAGCTTCAAAAAGGGTATATAAAGCTCTATTTTATACCCTGAATAAAATATTCACTTTATGCCAATATTTAATGTCATGTTGTGTACATACCACATATGAGATATATCACACCACTCTAACCAACTCAGTTATGCAGTCCTTAGGAAAAAAATCCCACAGAATTCCACACTCCTCCCCTGACTAATTCTATATGAAAATTAGTCTGAAATTAAATTGATAGTGCAGGCATACACACACACACAAACACCAGTGCTGCAGTAATCACTTAAATGGGTGATTGCAGATCAGAAACAAAAATCCTGCCTCATGCTTATGGTACTTTTGACCCCTGAAGCAGATTGACTCCTTTATTGCATAAAACATGAGAGTTGTGTCAGTGGCTGAGCTCAACTTGTACATGGTTTTGTAGTAATCAGAAAAAAATAAAGAAGTCCTTTACTGCAATTTCATTGTAGTTTCCTCCATATATCTGGCGGAGAGAATTATTGAGTGAGATACAGACATGGAGACAAACTTTCTAAGCTCTCAGACTTACCCTTTCATGTTTCTTAGCTGACTAAAGCTTTATTAGTCGAAATGGAGTAGGCTCAGTATTTGAGTGCAAAAAAATTTTACCAGTCATGCATACTGCTGCTGTTGTTTTGAACCATTGTATCAAAGATGGATTGATGAAGGAACTGGCTCATTAAAGCCTAATTATTTGCTGTTACGTACGTTGTCCTTGAGCAGGGAAATTTTTAGTAAATTGAGCCTAGAACAGAGTTTAGATGACTTTGGTTTTGCAAAGTAACCCAAAGATACAGAAAACAAAGTAAGTCCAAAAAAACTACCAAACATGCCAAAGCACTAAGAAAAAAAAGATTTAAACTTTTTCTTTTTTTTTTTTATGACTCAAAGTTAGGAATTCTTACATAACTGTGCTTTCATAGTCAGATAAATCTTATCCCTATTGGAAAGTAACTGGAGTTTTACTAGCAGTTATGTCAGGTCTAAGCTATTCCCTTTGCCAGTCGTATTCAGCCCTTATTAAATGTAAGCAATTAATGTAAAGAATAGTTGTAATGTACTGTCATTTTTTATAAGACTCCTGCTTCTTTACATCTGTCCATGGGAAATGTCTATTAGGAAAATCTTGTTATTTAAAACGCTCAGAGAAAACAAAGAGCAAATTCCTGAGATTTACTCAACCAATCAATTAATGTATTTTGTAATTAAATTTTATGACTACAAGTAGGTGTGGTCAGAACATAATGTGGTAGATACAATACCTCATACAAGTTTGTCATCTGAGTAACTAAGTTTGAATGCTGAAAGACATTCTTGAAGGAGCAAAGACAATTTTTTGCATTAAATATTTTTCATCTATTATTCTGAATGTAAGTCCTTAACATTACAAATCAGAAACAAAAAGCAAGGCAATTTTTTCTAGAGCAAAAATTGTCCTTAATGACAAATTGGTCATCCAGCTTTGTGATGCAAAACACAGGGGATGGCTTTTTTGCACTAACTGTTTTGCACTAACAATGGAATTAAATAATTAAGCTGTTATGTAACTGGAAAAGCATTTCATATAGATAGGACTTTTACCTTATGTTCTTATTCTTGGCAACATTTTAAGCTCTTTAAGATAATGCTTACTGTACATTGGGAATCTGTGCATGGGATTTCATGTCATGACTGTTAAGGGATTTTCTTTCTTCATGTACTTTTGTTATTAGCTATGATCAAATACTATGATTTGAAGTAAAAGCAGTTGTGTAGTGTTGGATGATATTAAAGCTTTAGCTGGCGCATTTCAGGGAGCTAGAGACTTGGCGTGTTAAAAGTATCTGTACATTTTTCTGTCCGTGTGCATTTCCCTTTGGTAGCAGTGTCCCTGAAGTTCCCATTCACGCTGGGGTTACAGCACCAATCCACTTTTCTTCTGCCTGTGGACAAATCAATAGCAAATCACTTATTACTTACTGAGTACATAGGAAACAAATCTGTAGAAGTCTAGATCAAAGAATGTGCTTATGGCCTCCCAAATTGAAGCTTACCACCTATAAATCATCACTACCTGTAGTCCGTGAAGAATTCTGCAATGACTGATGTGTTGGGTTCGATGTAAAGATTTCACTGTATCGTCCCTTCTCCCCCTGCTTTCCCTCTGCCACTGCTGGCTTGCTTCCTCTTGCTTTCAACACATTTAGTTTGGAAGACTCAAAATCAGACAAGTGTGGAGTATTCACACTGCTTTTGCCCCCTTAACCTTAGACTGTTCTCCGAGACTGATCTCACAGCATCCGTTAACTGTCAGGTCTGGCTCTTAGGGATTTGTCATTGTCAATCCATTATCTCTTGGCAGGGGCCATCATAGAGTGATACAAAATCCCCATGTCTCACCCCTCTCATAATATCTGAAACCCATTGCTCAAAAATCAGATGGTTAAAAAAAATTTCTGAACCGAAAGAAAAAGACAAGCAGGAAAATTCAAAATGACAGGTGGACACCAGCTGTAATTTATTGTGCATATAGTACAAAGGTCTCAGGAATATGAGCGTTCTGGATGATATTATGTTCTTATTGTAGTCAGTGGGAATTTTTCTTTTGACTTCACTGAGGACCAAGATGTCATCCTTCACCTCCCAAAGGTGAAGAAAAAGCAGGAGAAAAAATAAAAAGAGAGAAAAATATTTTTCTTGGTAAAACAAAAAGGGATAATCAACATATTATTTTACTAGGTGAGAAGGGTGAGGGAGAAGAGGGAAGGAGAAGAGAAGAGAAGGAATCTTTACTTTGGGGTATTTAGACATTTTGGTAGCGTAGAATTTAAAAAAAAATTAAAATATTTTTTGAAGTTGTTGACAATTATATTTTTCTATGTCAGAATCAAATAGTTTTGTTTTAAAAATGCAAAAATATTGAAGTACTTTGCCCTTTTCCATTCCTTTCTGCATGGTATCTTTCCTTCCTAGCTCATTCAGGAATTTGTTATAATAAGTTTACTTTTCAAATTTTTTTCCCCAAGTCTCATGAAGGTTCATTTGTTCAGTTTTCATTTTCTAAACATGTAGAAATCGGCATGCTAAATGAAATATTAACCTCTACTTTTAATTGAAGTATTTTCTTTAGAATCTTCACTAATTAAAAAATAATTTCATTAATAATTCATCTCTAAGTTCCAGTTACATTTTTCTTTTATCTTATTTGTTTAAAAAATAATACATGCTGCTAAAGAGATGTGAGATAACTTTTGGGTAATAAGCTGCTTTTTAGCAAACGCTATTGTTTTCCAATATCACACTTCAAATCATAACCATAAAGAATTATGTGAGTAGAAGTAAACAAAAAATATGATCCTACAGATTAAAACTGCTTCATTCTAATAATTTCTTTTTGAGATCTTTTACATAGGGCAATTATTTATCAGACTATTCTTTTGCTCTATCACTTTTTTCTCTCTCTTTTTTTTTTTTTTTCCTAAACATAATTCAAATTCTTGTCCCATGTTTTGGGTACCTGCATAGTTACTAGGATATTGTGCTGTAGAAAAGTGTGAATTTCAGTTGGTTGCTACTGACAGTAAAAGACCAACAGAACCATCTAGCTGCATTGCCACTTCACTGTTTTTATTCAAGTATTGGAAGGCTGTACAAGCTCAAAGTCTCTGGACAATTAAAGTATAAACATTTAAGACGTATGTGAAACTCATGGCAACCTGAAATTTCTCAGAGCTTCATCTCTTCCAATCAGATTTTGGGTTTTGTTTTAGATTTCCTATCGACATTTTCTGGCCTATTTGAAATCACCCATTTTGACATGATGTCTTTTCTCTGCCTCTTGAACAAATGGGGATATCAAACCAAAGCAATTAAAACCAGAAAATCAAAAAGCCCCCAAAGATATGAAAGTCCCCATCCATTTAAACTGCTCTTAATGTAAAACACTAAAATAAATAATTTTAATTTCAGGAGAAGCTTCAGATTGAAAGGCATGTTGAAAGAATGCTACATGTTTCTCATCTTTTCACCTCAGTCATTTCCACAGCGGAGTTGAGCATATGCCTATAGAAACTTCTCATTCTTTGTGGGCCTGTCTCAAAAGGGCATGAGTGGAAATGGAGCAGGAAACTCTGTCAATATAAGGACCCAGTTAGGGACAAATTTGCTTTTTCAAGCCTTAGCCTCTCAAAAATCTGCATAAGAGAAGACGTGTTCTTGTCTAGCTGTAAGCAGATGGTGCCAGCTTAGAAACTGGTACACTTATATCTTTTTACAAACTCTATCAGAATTATCTCATATTTATGGATTCAAAAAAGGATAATCGTTAAAGTTTCAGAGCAATCGCTTTAATTTTACCAACAGAGTTTAACTTATTATTATTTCTAAAATATAACAGGAGCACATTCTGCATTCTCCGCAAACCATAAATATCTTTGCAATTCTTATAAGCTTATTATTCTTTAAGAATTACCCACCTAAGGCCATCACTTCTCCTTCACAACATGCATGCCCTCTCGCTGTAAGCATGTTATCACATAACCCAGCAGAGGATGCAAAGGTCTACCTGTGTTGGGAAAGTGTAATATTAACGTTTAAAGCTGAGGACTCCCTGGCAACGCTCTGACGAATGGCAGTTCCTTTTTGCTGCTTTGGCACAGTACACCAAACCATTCATAGAGGAGTTCATTAACTTGCAGTGTTTTTAATCACAATTAATTCATGCTGCATAACTGGAGACTGCATTGCGTAAGTGCTTCTGGGTGGTTCATTGTTGTGTAAACCTTAGTTAATTTAATATCTCACATACTCAGTCAAAATCAAAATCGATCTAATAACTAAAATTATGTAATTATGAAGGAGTAGCTACTTTTATTTGAAATCTTGCTCTGTCAATGACTCTTTGTATGAGTATCCCTGTTTGGAGTACCAGTGTAAATATAGAAAAAGCAGACCAAAAACTTTTTCTAAATCTGTAATGCATTCTGAACTGAATTGGGTCTATATTGGAGGTTTTGGTAGGGTGATGGGCTTCAGGGATGCTATCTGAGAGAAGACATTGGGGGCTGTCCTCATATTGGACAGAGTCAGCTCTAGCCAGCTTCAAAGTGGACACACCACCGGCCAAATCTGAGCCAAACCAGTGATGCTGGTGGTGTCTCTGCTATCATATACTTAAGAAAGAGTAGAAAACGCAGGAATGGCAGCCTGTGGGAAGTACTCATGTTAGAGTAGCTCATGAAGGGCTTTATCCCATGGGAAAGACCCCATGGTGGTGCAGAGACAAAGGAGTAAGGAGCAGCAGAAATGGTTATGAACTGGCAGCAAAACTTCATTCCCATCTGGTCCACCCAGGGTGGGGGGAAGTGTAGAGGAGTCAGGAGTAAAGCTGAACTTAGAAAAAAAGGAAGGGCAGGCGAAAGTTTTTTTTGGTTAGTTTAGCTTTCTCACTGTCCTGCTCTCTTTTTAATTGGCAATAAATTAAATTAATCTTTCCAAGTTGTGTCTCATTTGCCTGTGACAGTAATTGGTGAGCAATCTCCCTGTTCTTACCTCAACCCACGAGATTTTTCATCTTACTCTTTCTCCCTGTCTTGCTAAGAGGGAATGAGAGTGCAGTTTGGTGGACACCTGGCAGTCAGCCAAGGTTAACCAACCACATAATTTCAGGGCTATTTTAAACAAATTCAATATTAAAAAATAGCTGTAAATGCTGAACCCCTTCCTCACCCCCCTCTCCTCTTTTAACTGTTTTTTTCACCATTTTTCTTCATCTTTATTGAATTTGAAGGGAAAAAAAAAACAACTAGTGTGGAGGAAAAGGAGAGAAGCAACCCCAAGCTTTTAGTAATGCAAAATATTCTTAATTCTGAAGGAACAGGAATAAAACAAAAGCAGACAAGCAAACCAACAGATATTCCTGTACATTGAAGGTGCTCTGGGAACTGTTTGGAAGAAAAATTGCACATTGCTCTTATTCATCTGAATCAAGTGGAATATAAAATCTTTGCTCTAGTACAGGCCTTGAGGTTTGAAAAGGTGAGAATGTTGATGGTTGCACACTGATCCAAATAAGCTATTTCATGTCAGGCAGGCAGAGACCTAATAAGATGGAAGGCTTTGAAGGGGAAGTCACAGAAATTCTAAGTAGAAATAAGATATAAACTTTTAAGTATAATTAAGTATAGCAACCATTTCCTGTCATTTGGGATTTAAATTAAGATTGGGTCTCTTAAACTATCTCATTTAGCTGGGCAAAATAGGAGAATAACTGGACAAAATTCTGTGGGATGCCCAGTCACAGGAGGCCAAGTTGTGGAAGATTATTAAAAACTTCTGGCTTTAAAAATCTATGATTTGTTAATAAATTCTATATTCCTTAAAGAAATAGGTCGATGAAAACAGTTCCAAATACAGAGAGCCAAAAAGATAGATTTACTATGGTGAGACAACCTCAAATAGTACAAAAATGTGGGACCCCACACAAAAGGCAGGCAAAATCTCTGTGGTGCCATGTCAGGCTCCTGAATTCCTTGCGGTAGGGAGGAGAGAAGAACATTTGCCCTGAAAGTCAGGTACAAGCATTTTGATATTCTTCCCCACTAGTTTGAATGAGTTCCTGACTATAAAAGGTAGGCCAAAACAGACTGGTTTTTTCACAGGCTGGGCTGCCAACCAGTTCTGTCACGTCCCTTAACAAGAATAAAATTTCCACACACCTACAAAAGTGTCCGGAAGACTTCTCAGTGTGCTGGTCAGTGACAAGCTTTCACGTGGGGGTTTCAAGATATTTTCAGTATTATTTATCATTATTACAGGTTAAATCTACATTAGCATTTAATCCTTTGGACAAAGAGATTTACTGAAAAGAGCAAAGCTGATATAGGCTAACCTGGAGACAAAGTAACAGTCAGTGTCAAGCTCTACCTGTCTATGTTTCCAGGCATTCATTCTACACTCCTAGTGATGGATTACTTCTGTGTAATCAACACTGTTAGCATATAACATGAATTTTTTCTACTATGGTAAAAAATGTTCTGGGCAATCAACTGGAAATCACGTTCATGTTTTCGTGTCCGTGTAAGTCAACCCCTTCATGCAAAAAGACAGTGCTGTTGATGAGATGGTAAAGACCTCATTCAATTTTTATGTGGTGTTGTTTCTATCTCTAGAATTCATCTGACATTTACAAGTCTTGTCCATGAAAAAAAAAACAACAACTTTTGCCAATGAGTGTAAGTTTGCAACTAGAATTACTATTGATGCTGATCTTGCAGTAGTCACGGAGCCAGACTGAATCCATATATAGGAAATGAGCACTAAATGCCTTTGTACCTTGGCAGAACTCGGTTCAAGGTGTCTTGGTCTACCTTGTTTCTATTTTAACATCAACGTGAAAAGTGAATAAAGCTTTCTTTTCCCTCTCTTTGTATTATCATATTTACAGGAGTATTGCATTAGTGTAAATTATGTTTGGACAACTTTTGATTATATAATTTACATCACATGCATGTCCAATAATAGATACAACCTCCTCTTCCACCAGCCACAGATCAACAATTCTGTGGTTTTATATCAATCTATCGGTGATTGCATTTTTTTTTAAATTTTTCTTTTCCTTTTTTTAAAAAAATTAACAGACATACCTTTTATGTGTGTTTAAATAAGGAGAAGCTATAAACACTGCAACACAATGATTTAGTCCTTTTTAGATAACATCTAAGCCTATATTCCGTTTAAAGAATACATATGTCCCCTATTGAAATCAATGTTGATCTGTCATTTTACCCATCAGGCTTCTCCTGAAAATACATGGACTTAAACTTTTTCTCAGATCCTTTCCTGCACTGGGTTTCAGAATATGCCTTCAAATTCAGATTTAGAACAAGTAACTTTGACATGATAAGCAAAATATTCAACATTTTTTTAGCTGAGATCATAGAAATACTTCATAATAATAAGGCGAAAGCAAAACAAAACAATCTCTCTCTCCCCCCGCAAAAAACCTGAGGAGCTAAACTGCCAGTACAGCACGATTTTAGCCACAAATAGAATTGTATTATCAGCTTGAAAGTAGCTCTCAGCAGGGACTCAGACAGCAGACGGGATTGTATTATTCTGCCATTCCCCTATCCATCTGTTAAAGAAGTTCTGTTTGGAATCAAATGCTCTTTTTTTAATTATTTTTTTAAGAATAATCTAATTTTTGAACACAATCAGTGGCACTTCATATACGCACACCTTGCAAGTGTTTAGGAAAAAGCTTCCTTTGTTTGTTTTCATTCAGGGAATTCATCTCCACTACCTTTATTTGTTTTAGAATTGAGTTTGTGCCAATCCCAAATACCCATTTGAACATCTGTAACTATAGAATCCTCCCTTGTTTTCCTCCATATAGTTGAGGTTTTTTCAGATTTGGAATATCTTCCTCCTTGCATGAAATTTTCAAAGAGTGTTTTGGTTCTTTTATATACCATCTCTTTCCTCTTTCCAGGAAATGTGCTCACATCTCTATTGCAGCTACGAGGAGGGAAAAGAACTATGATATTAAAACATGCATTCCCCTCATCCAATAAACTGTTCTTTACTCTAGGTGGTACTTGTGTTATTATCTGGTTTTGAAAGCTTTTCTATCTCATATAAAACATGAAAATAATGGTCCAAGAAGGGATACTATACCAGCAAAGTGCTTGTCAGGTATGTTCATTTATATTGGTGAATATTGCTTTTGTGCTGTATATATCTCCCAAATGAAATAAAATGCAACAAGAAAATGGCATAACTGAACCTACGTACTTCCCAGCATAACTGAACCCATGTTAGAGATTTCCACTCTTATGTATACATTGGTTAGAAATTGCTGTTCATCGTGCCTCTGTAGCAGACAGTGGAAAAGAAGAGGTTGTTGTGTCAGCTTACCTTTATCCTTCCCACGGTTTGGATTTTTCTGAAATTAGAGATGATGAAAAAGGTCTCTGCAGAAGACAGTAGAAGGTATTGACAAAGACAAATTCAATTTCAAAGAAGTCTCTGAAATTTTGTCCCTTTAAAATTGTTACCATCTCTTATCAAAAAAAACCCCAAACAAACAGAAACCCTAACCAAAACTCAAAAAATCCCCCAACCAAAACAAGAAAACTTGGCAAGAAGAATCCAAAGGAAATTGGCAGAGCAAATCTCATCTCAGGAAATCACGAAAAGTCAGCCTTAGAAAGCTAAATTTAAAAAAAGTATTATTAATTCATTCAGCTTGAGATTTGGTGTATCTGTGGGAAATTTAAGAAAAATCTTTGGAGCTGTCTGGACCTCAGTTTTGTGTGGGGTAGATATCAAAGACAGATTTTCTCTAGTACCTGAACCAAAACATTGAATGAGAGTAGTCAGACTGCCTGTTAAGATTCTCTTTTGCCTTATGATCTGTCCCAGATTTTGTGGTACAAAATAGAGGTAATCAGGATCAGCATTTTCTGAGGTTATATCTGCTATATCCTGCCTCAAAATAACTACTTTGCATGTTGATGTGCTTTCCCAAAAATGAATACATTAAGATAATGAGTTCCTGAAAATGTCCTGGTTATATTGGCATTGATATTCCTTGATCAGAGACCTCAGAGACAGAATCCCCTCCATCTCCAGATTTTACTCACCTGAATCTTTTGAAAATATTTTAAAATGCACACACCTAAATGGCTTTATTAGAAGTAGTTAGGCTGTAGTTCAGCATCTCAGTGGGGTTTGTATGTTTAGAGTCACTTTGGGAGGAGACTATCACAGAGAATATGGGGTGTAGTTTATATGTTAATGATGGAAGTGTGAAGAATCACCTTGAGGGGTGACAGGGTGGGACTTCTCTGTGTCCTTCACCTGAGATTGTGCCATTTTTTCAAAACTGTCTCATCCTGGTAATCTACTTTCACATTTTAACTGCTTTAAATTTACCGCATGTCAAAACCAGAGCATCTAAGCGATAAACAGCAAACTCTGTATCTTTCATAGACACACAAATCTATAATGTGGAGAGAAGACTATGCCAGTACAGCAGACTCCACAGCACAGATTGTCTGAAACTGGGAGGACCTTGGATGATGAGGTTCAAGAGTCTATATTTGCATACAAACCTGTCACCACTGAGATTTTTATGCAGGCGCGTCTAGTTAACAAATGAAGGGATGTGATCTGTGCTGAGGATGTCTACCAGCATTACCTTTCATCCAACTGAAACGAAATTCAGTTTAGGCACCCACAGTACACTTTCTTTAAAAAATGGCGACTGATTCTTTCCCTTCTTCAAGTAAAGAAAAAGCTTAGCTCCAATTTCCTAGAAGGAAAGTATTTCCTTACTGTCTAGTTTACTAATCAATTTAGTTTTGTGTCTGCAAATGTGGTAAATGCATGCATTTGCTCTTTACTGAGTTTTCTTTTAAATGATCTTTTCCAAAACAAAGTAGTCTGAAGGAGATATTTTTATATGGTAAGTAGGCTAAAATGGACCTGTAAAATTAAACTTTCTTTCACCTGACTATTAAAGGGAAAATGACTATGTAAGTAATATAAGTTTAATGCAGTTTGCTTTTCTTCCTGTGAAATATATGGTCCATAAAGTGCACGTGACTTTAGCAATCACCTACAGACTGTTTAACAAATGTAAACAGGTTAAGCATGTTATATCTGGGATTATATCTCTTCACAACTAAAATTATCTATCCATTGTGTGACATCAAGACCAGGAACCTCAATTATTTTTTAATCTTTCACACAAGCAAGATAATAATTGGAAGCTGACAAAATTCATGCTCAGGTTGGGGGATATTGATTTCTGTTTGTTGCATCTTAACATCTAGAATGTGACTGTCATGTATACTAAAACACAAAATTTATTGTCTTCATAAAAGTTTTACTAAATCAGCCAGCAAACGAAGGAATTATTGGCAGCTTTTTCATTACTAAACATAAGGTAAAGCACCTGATAATTTTTATATTTAGAGGTTCTGAGGAGACTTTCATGTACATCAATAAACACTAGGTCTCTTAAACATTCTGAATAAAATCTTTCTTGTTTTTAAGAAATTATGAAATTATTTTCTGCTTCTTTATCAGCACTAAATGATACAGCAACCTGCTCTTTGCATATCAGTATGTTTGTAGCTGTTCACAACCAGAACAGTGCAATTTAGTCTGGGAGTGATGGAGTAATAAAAGAGCAGGATTATTTTGAAATAGTTTGCCAAGAACAAATATCCTGATAAAGAGTGCAGGCATAACATTCACTGCTGTGTGTTTGAAACATATGAATATTTTTTTAGCTTACCTACAGGTGAGCCAAAGGAAAAAGGAAAGCTGCAAGAAGTCAACCAACTTGATTTCAGGACTATGTTTTTTTTGTTCATTGGAAAAATTAAAGCAGTAAATTCACACACACACGCATGTACACACACACAGACATACACACACAAACATACACACTGCAGCTCTGATCTGTTTTCTGACTCTGATATTGTGACTAGTTCTGCAGGTAAACTTACCACTGGGACTTTGGAATTTTTCTGAACATTTAGTGTCAGTGTTTTTAAAACATGACTGCTAAGGAGACAATAAGTAGATTGCGTATTCTAGTGGGGAGAGGGATTTGAAAGCTTTCAAAATATGTGTGACCTACACACTTTGCTTTTGAAGCAGGGCATATCTGAGTAGCTCAATGAATGGATGGAAGCTTGTGATCTTGTTATTAGGATCTTTTAGCTTAATTATTACCAGAAGTGCCTCAATATGTGACTGTTCACTGGAATCTGTTCAAAAGCTGACATTTGTAAGCAGTTGGAGGAAATATTATCACATGATATTTTCCCTTCTATTAAATTTAAATGAATATTTTGTTGCCATCGTGCAACATTTTTTACTGTTGGATGGAAAATGGGTAGCCTGACGTTCCAGTAGCTGTAATTAGAGGTACAGCAATCAAAAGCTTAATTATGCTTATAAAATTTGATTTTCTCTTCCCCATATACAGGAACTAAGAAATCTGTGGCATTATCACTTGACATTTTCAATTAAATTTACTGAACTGCATAAAAATATATGTTGCATGGGAACTAACCTTATTGGAGTTTAATATTCAGAGATGTGGAATACAAAATGAAGTGATTACATGTCATTTTTTGATAAAACTTGTTTAGAGACTTAGTTTGCCTGTTAGAATGAAATGGAAGATATTGAGTGTTCACTGACTAAATGGTGAAAACATATAATATTCTGCAGAAGTTTTTTTAGTTTGGAAAAAAGCAAGTTATAAGCATGTAAAATGATGAAAGCTCTCTTATCCAATTATTTCTATTCCCTGAATTAGTTCAAGGGAAAGATAAATTGATTGCAACCCCGAGCTGGTTAGGATAGCAGAAGTACAGAGACTAAGCTGGATCTGTGATGAATATGCTGCATGGATTCATGCTTTAAATCTATTGCTACCTACCTCTCCACACAGACGGTTTAGCTACAGATTATTTGAGTTATGATGATGAAGAGAAAAATAAGAACAAGGTTGTTGAGACTATTGCTTGTTTCCTCCCTCAGTTATTTCTGAGTTATGTTGAATTCACTAAATATTCTACCTGGACAATTTTCAAAGTTAGATGCAGTTCTGGAGGATCCTTCACCTTCCTTTCTCTTATTAAAGAGCCGGGTAGTTAAGGCAGCTACCTACACTGGACAGATAAATCTCTGCCTCAGCCACTGGCAAACAGTAACTTCTTACAGAAAGAAACTGTGAAGTGAGTTTCCCACTGGTGCAGTTAACCAAAGTGCCCTTTCTCCCTTCTTTGCCCTAAGACACTATGTCTCTATTGCTTTTTTTTGCACTATATGACTCAATAAACAGTTAAGTATTTGAATGATTCCCAGGAGATGTTGTCTGTATGCAGTGGACATGTTCTTCTGCCTGATATCAGACATTTCCATCTCTACCTGGGTGCCCGTCTGAATCTTTCAGTAACCTTGCTTATAGTTTTGCTATTGCTAAATGAAGCTGTTCCATTTGGTCTTCAGTCACAGATGGAAATCACTTCAATAATTTGTCCGTGGGGAAAATATTATTGTGCTATTTGCCCAGATTAAATATTTTAAATGATGAGTAGAGCTGAGTAAGTTTTTTGTGGTTGGGGGACTTTTAGGTGATTTCAGGAAAAGAGATACCATTATTTTTTAAACGAACCCTTTTCTGTTACATTCCCTAAGAGCCTGCCTACTTCAAATTAATGT